>JARHVA010003219.1:1567500-1577500 GCA_037957365.1 Torreya grandis | reverse complement strand
AATGTGCTTTGATTTAAGGTCAATCATTTTTATTGGCATATCACACTATTAAACTACAACACTTCCCTTCCTTGTTATTGTAAGTTAACCCACCATAAGTTCACATTATAGACCTATGATGTATACATTGTAAAATTATTGTTGCCAACTGACAAATATATCATGCTTTCTACAAAACCTCACCTTAAAAATTCATCACTGATAATACATATGTATAAAAAAATGACATGTCTTCCCATGACCATGACCTCCAAATCCACCTAGATACACATTTTCATATCTACTTAAGAGCATCAAAACACTAGCAATAAATGTTATCAACATTTAATCTATAGTTATATATCTCTATATTCGATGATTTATGACTAAAAAATGGAACTTACACCATGTCAAATGTGGGGAATAATACATTAAACCAAATTTATGGAATCTAATCATGATTGGTTAAGAATTTAATTACCTTTTATGACCTCAAGAATGTTATCTCCAATCTGAGAAAATTGTATTTTTTAAGGGTAACTTCATATATAGATCTCAATTTCTTATAATTTACCCCTCGATCATGAGGATTGAATATATGAGACAAATATATTGTAGATGACATAGTAATCAATGTTAAAATATAACTTTTATGTAGCCAAGAGACAATTTCTTGGTCTAATTGACATTTCCACCGCTAGGACCTTCCATTTTAATTCCATTACTTCTAACACATATATATAGTAAAAATACATGTGATCCCTTGACCAATACCTCCAAATACACCTGTATACACATTTTTGTAGTTACTCAAGATCACAAAAACATTTGCAACAAATGTCATCAACATTGAAGTTTTAATTAGCAATCTTCATCTTCAGTGAATCATGGATGAAAAATGGAACTAAAACAACATGAGGGGTGGTATATAATGTTTAGGAAAAAGTTAATGGCCTTTAATTACTCTTGGTGAATAGATAGAGTACTTTCTCTAGCCTTAGGAACATCCTTTTCAATAGAATAAAATTATAACTTTTAAGGTAACTTTAGATGCACATAAAAATAATACTATAAGTCATTATCATGAACCAAAATAAATATCATGTTAATCTAATATCCTTTTAATTTTAACCTAGATCACATGGATATAATTTAGGATATATATTCATGAAAGAAGACATAGTAATTCTTCTATATAGTCAAGAGATAACTTCTTATCATCCAAATAATATCTCTTCCTCTAGGACCACCCTTTATAAATCCATCACTTACAAAACATTTATGTATTCAAATTACAAATGATCCCAAAATAATAACTTTCAAATTGACCTAGATGCACATCTACGGCTAGTCAGGAGTGCATAAATACTGAAAATAAATGTTGTCAGCATTGAAATTATAGTTAGAGATCTCCACCATTGGTGCTTCACGAATAAAGACTAACACTGCCACCATCTTTGGGATGGTGCATAATGTATGTTATCAATTTATTAGAATCTTATCATGCCTAGTGAAGATACAAAGTACCCATTTTTGTTTCAAGAACATCCTTCCCAATATGAGGAAATTATAATTTTAAGGCTAGCTTTAGATGAACGTAAAATATAAATTATTAATTAATTTGTATGCACTAAAAAATATATAAAATTTATATAAAAGAACTATAATTTCAATGTAGATCATGTTGTTATAAAATAGGATATGAATTCATGGAAGACACCATTATGATTAGGGATGAAATGGAAATTTTATCTTGTCCTCTAACTAAAATTTCAACCTATGGGACCTCCCCTTGAAAATACGTCACTTAAAACACATCCATATATGTAAGTGATACATATTACGACGAACATGATGTCAAAATCTAATTGAATGCCCATTTTTATTGTTGCTTAGGATTTAAAAAACACTAAGAACAAGTGTTATCATTTTTGAAGTTGCATTTGGAGACTTCCATGTCTTATGCTTCATAAATTAAAAATGACAATGACATAATCTTTATGGTGATGACTAACATCAAGGATGAGTTTATTACATGCTAATTACTGTTGATTAGGAAACAAATTAACCATTCTTGACTCAATAACATCCTTCTTACTATGAGTAAATTGCATGTTTTAGACCAACTTCAAATTTACATAAAATAGAAATCATACGTCATTTTCATGAAATAAATTAATCCTCACGTTCATGTCAAATCAATATAATTTTACCTCAAATCATGTCAAATAAACCTAAGAGATAAATCCAAGGTAGATGACAATATAATAAGTGTTGAAATACATGTTCAATGCAACCAAGAGACAAATTCTTAACCTCCAATAGACATTTCCACCTCTAGGACCTCTAATTAAAAATTAATCACTTATGTAATATATATATATATATATATATATATATATATATATATATATATATATATATATATATAGGATAATTAATTTTTTTCCATAAACATGACCTCCAAATCCACCTAGATGAATATATTTATAGTTGTTTAGGAGTTTAAAAACACTAAAAATATATGTTATCAACATTGAAGCTGCATTTGAAGGTATCAACCTCTTGTGATTCATGGATAAAAACTGGCACTAAAACCATATTAAAGGTTTCAAATAATTCCTAATATGAATTTTTTTCCATCATCCATGCCCATTTAGGAGATGAATTAATTATTTTGGTCTCTAGAATGTCCTTCCCAATATGAGAAAATTTCATTTTTTAGGCCAACTTTAGATGTGCATAAAATTTAAATCTTAACTCTTTTTCATGAACCAAAGGAACCCTCAAGTTCATGTCAAATATTTATCATTAGATCATGTTGATCAAACCTAGGATAGAAATATGTGGTAGACGTCATATTGATTAGTGTTGAAATGCATATTTTATGTAGTTAAGAGATAAGTTCTTTCCCTCTAAATAACATTTTCATCTATGGGACCTCCCCTTGAAATTAAATCACTTCTAACACATTTATATAGGAAAATTAAATTTTTATTCATGATCACAACTTCCAATTCCACCTAGGTTTGAATTATTGTAGCTATCTAGGAGCATAAAAACACTAACAATAAATGTTGATAATGTTGAATTCATGATTGGATATCTCCATCTTTGGTGATTTGTAGCTAAAAATTTACAATGTTATCATTTTAGTCGTATTAAATAACATCTAAGACCAATTTCTTAGTTGTTGATCACATATAGTTAGGAGACAGAGTACCTATTTTGACCACATGAATGTCCTTCACAATATGATAAAATTATGACTTTTTTGGCCAAATATAGACACCTATAAAATGAAAACCATAATCCACTTTTATGACTCAAAATAACCCTCATGTACATGTCAAATACCTATAATTTCACTCCATAACATATTATTCAAACATAATATAGGAACATATGGAAGACACCATATTATTCATTGCTAATATACATCTTTTATGAGAGTACAAAATCCCAAAAAACACCAAATTAAAATAAGGAGATCATTCACCTATTAAAGAATTCATCACAAACTATTAGAGTTGATTCAAAAAATATAGGATCAAAATGAGCCAAGAGGGTAAAAACAGTAAACAAAATGTGCAAAATTTGACATTGGTCATAACTAAAATGTGCCAAAGATAATGTAAATTTTAATATTATATGAAAGAGAAAATTCATACATATAATTAATAGGAGAAATGGGTGAAATACAAAACCCCTCATGGATGATGTATTAGGTCCACTTGACCATGAATTTGACATGTTAATAGTTTAGTGAAATTATAATGAAAATAACATCAATGGAATGGGCATGATAAAAGCACACTTTTACACAAAGTGTCTCTCCCAAGTGAGATACTAATCAAAAGTTATTGTGATTATCATTTTATATATTTAATGGTATAAATTAAAAAATATTTCACAATATTTTAACTCATTAAGCTCCCAAAAATAGTTTACCACTTGATTAAAATGATCATAAGAGGATTTGATCCCAAGACCTCCCACTTGATAATGATCTACCAAAAAATGATTTATCACTTCACCTATCATCTAGTTTGATAAATTAATTTAAAAAATTGATTTGAAACCATTTTTAAACTTAATTAAAAAAACACAAATACATCACGTAAATATTCATGTATGTTAGGGATGATGCATGTATCTAGTCAAAATCTTCAAAAAAAATATTTTTAGTAATTAATTTCTTAAAACCCTGGTGTAGGTTATTAAGATGGGTGAAGTAAAGAATCTTTGAAATGCTCATAAAAACTTGTTGTTTATGCCCTAATATGATGTCCTAAAATATGTAAAACCTAATTTAAATAGTACATCCTAGTCTAAGATGAAAGAGGTCCAAATTATATATGTTATCTCGGAATCATATCTCATCTTTAAATTTATACAACCTCAAGCCTGTATAAAACCATATGACTATGTAGATTATGAAGATATATATCCAAGTCTCTCTTAAAGCCAATAAAATAGTTATATAACCTACAGTAAAATGTTAAAATATAGTATGAGATGGAATATAAGACTATTATCTAATTGTACAAATTTTCATATTTTTAAAATTAGCTTCATATGGCCTATGGCAAGAAAGAATCATTAAAATGGTAGGTAGGCACCAATAGACCAAAAAGTAGGTTTTTCAACAAAAGGAACGACCTAGTATTGGGTGATTATTGTAAAATAGGGAGGAAATAAAGCTTGGTTTTCTATTTTTGTATGCTTTCATATTTGTATTTTTATACATGTATAGTCTAAAATAGTAAAAAAACATACATAAATTAATTTAAAATCTTTGAAAATATATTTAAACATGGGACTAAAAAATAAGAGAAAAATGGTACAACCTAGTATCTATATGGCGTGGTCAATGGCTAAAAAAGATAGATAAAAATACATACACAAAACCACCCCAAAAAAAATGAATGATATGGCATATATAATAATATATTCAAGAAATTCAAATGTAAATATTCAAAATAAAAACACATATTTTGATGACTACAAACTATAACAAAGGGATAACTTAGACATGCTGAGGAATTATTATATCAAATGACTCTGACACCATGATAGATTTTGGAAAACTCTTCAACTTATATCTTTCTAATAATCCATTACCAAAAATATTAGAACTTCATCTTTTAAAATAAAGAATATACTATAAATTATCTATAAAGGAATCAAACCAACATCATCATACATGTAGGATAAAATTCCTCAATGTACACAAAAATCACCTAAACAAGCTAACAACAAATGTGTATGAAAAAATAGGAAAGGAAAAATCTTACACTAATAGTATGTGTAAGATTTAGCTTCCCTTGTAATAAATGATAGGAAAATGAACTCTTCAAGGTTAAAACCCTATTAGGGCTTGTGCTAGATGAATTTTTTTTAAAGGAAATGGGGGAGTGTAATGATTTAAGATGAGCCCAATCACACCTTTTAGGATTGAACACTACCCATGTATCTTAATTATTTTAAAGAGGCAATCAAGTGAGCACATATTTATACCATCTAAAGTGCATAGTTAAATAATTGTCCTTTCCTACATGTATACATCTATAGATGTCTCCAATACGTGGTAATGTTTTTCTTGACTCAAATAGAATATAATTTTTACTTAGATAAAGGGTGCTTCAAATTAATAGAATCACATGTAAAAATAACATAGAATATTTTTTCAATGTGTAAAGTATAAGTGTGATCCAATAGTGGAATTTGAAAATAATTTAATAAGTGGCTTAGAAGTGGTTTTATAACAATCTAAATCTATGAATCCTCATGCTACCATTTGTAAAAATGTGGACCGACATTTAAGGTAGAGTTAAAATTGAAAAAGAGTCATTGTTGGTAGAAGGACAAGATTGACCCATAAAGGATGGGATCAAATATCTATTCCAACACATTCAAGGAGATTCTATCTTGAAAGGGTGATGTTTGATGTTGAGAATTTGAAACTTTTATACAAATGCTTAAAGTGGTTTATAAAAAAAATGTAATATTTTTTTTAGATATAAAAAGCAACTTATAATGAATGGATTTGTATAAATATGTAGCATAGATTGAGGTGGATAAATAGGGCTAGCTCAATTTCTAAATATAATTAAGGTAAAAGTGGGCCAAAATTTACGTCATGAATTATTCATGAACAAATTTGAGTATTTACACATAGTTTTACTACATAGATAATGAATAATTCCAACCCACACTAACCTTGAAATCATAGATCAAAAGAGCATATCACTAAATTATAAAGACATTAAAAATGTTATACATTTCTATCAATTAGAAAAAAAAATGGTTAATTAAGAATTTTAAAGATAAGTTTTGATAAGATTTTTAAGAAAAAAAACAATAAATATATGCAATGTGCATCCACATCATACACATGCAAATTTATCATAATAATTTCAAAATTTTCATCAAACTGAAGGTCATTTTAACTTACTAAGGAAGTGACAAATTGGAAAAATAATATCAAACTCCAAAAATAATGAATTAGTTCATACCAAGTTTAGGATCATTTTAAATCTAACGTTTCACTCTTTATACATGTTTGATAATTGATAATGGCTGAAGTTTAGCTGAATGATTGAAATGTGATTAAATTACATTCATATATCATCTATCAGTGCACAAAATTCATATCATGTGGGCCAAAATTAATCATTACACTTGAGTTCTTAAAACAAAAATAAAAAAATAACACCCAATGATAGATAATGGGGAATAAAATACATAAAAGGTGGTATATAATCAATAAGAGGTTCACAAATTTGAGTATGCTCATCATTTTTAATTTCTTCTTAAAATCCTAGAATGTTCTTAGAATTTATATTTTAATAGCCTGGTTAATTTTTTCTAGTTGTCCTAGAAAACTAGAAACTTGTAATAATGAAAACCCTTAATAGATGATAAATCATCAATAATAGTATAATCCCCTACATCTATATGTCATATATGCATATAATTTTTAAGCTTAAAATAATAATATTAAGAATTATTAAAACTTGTTGATAAAGGATCATTATGTTTGGGATTCATTACAACATTATCTGATGTTACATTATTTTATCTTGGTTTTGAATAGAATTCTGATTATTATTTAATTTATTAGAATAATATCCTTATCTAGGAGTAACAACATAACAATTTTTTATTTTAGTATCATCTAAAGATTCACCAATCCCAGAAATATTTATATTCTTAGCTAGATCAAATTAGATACTTTCCTTGCCTAAATATATCTTTAAATCTTTTTAACATCTACACACCTATTTGGTTTATGGTCTAGTTTACAAACATTACAATAAATAACTTTATCTTCAATTTGAATATTTTTTTGAAATGATGACTTACCTGATGAAGATGGTTTAGCATTTAATTGTCTCTTTATGGAAACTAGTTCATTGCAAAGATTATGAATAGATTTTATAATTTTTGCATTATCTAAATTTACTCATGTCATAGTTATATCATTAAAACATACTCTTTTCAATTTATTTTCATATTCTATGCATAAAGTTAGAGTTTTATCATAATCTATAATATCTTTATTTTCTATAGATGTTTTATATTTTTTATGTAAAGCATTATAAAAAATGTAACCTTGATAAGTTCTTATATGGACAAACATTAGGTGAATGTTTCTAATGAAATCTAGTAAATCTACATATGAACCCATAAATGGTTTCACTTAGATCAATTGAAATATTAACCAATTTATTTAATAGATCTAAATTTTTTTATGACTTACCAAAACATAACTCTAACAAGGCTTCAATACATTCCCAAGTGTTAATAACATTTTTTAAAAGACTAATAAATGATTGGTATTCTTTACCTTCTAAAGTATGAAATAAAATTCTAATATAAACATTTTTGTTAGCAATACAATGGTAGCAAAAGCTAATTTGAATGAATCTAAATTTTCCTTTTATGACTCACCAGGGCTTCCTAAAAATTTAGGAATGTTAAGTAACATTAATGAAGCTAAATTAATTGGATGATTAAAATTTTGATTAGATTTTCATGAATCCAAGGATTTACTAAAAGCTAAGCAATGTCTTCATCTAAATCATTATCTTCATTAGTTACTTCAGCTTGATCTTTGTTATTTTGAAGACCTAGAATCAAATCCTGGACCTTCTACTGTTGTTCTTGTTTTTCCTCCATCTAAAATTTCAACTATTTTAATTAATTTATTGGATTGATCATAATGTGTAATAAAATATTTACAATGAAAGGTATCAAAAATAAATTGAATTTTAGGTTGAGGATTAACATGCAAGATGTCTTCTCTTTCAAGTTTAATCCTACAATTATTTTATTGAATATGAATTTGAGTTTCACATGTAAGAATTACATGAATGTCAATAATTTATGATTCTTCTAATTCTTCATTAATTATTTAAATAATATGAAATAAATCACAAGGCTTATTATACCATTCAAAATGTGTAAAACTAGAAGCAATGTCAACCTCCTCTTTAGCAATATTGATTAAGTGTTGGATAACTGGGTGTCGACCTCTAATGGTCATGGGCAATAAGAAAACAAGATTTCTAATGCAGGAGCATCTAGGAAGGACTAGTTGAATAAGCCTTCGATAGGCATTAGCCTAAGCAATTATATAAGTTTCCCTCCAAGTTCTATTTTCAAATATTCATACTTGTCATGTGGAGGAGAAATAAGGTCTAAATATGTTTTGTATGAATTTATTGGTTGTCAAAGGATTTCAATAATCCTATTATTATTGTTTTAATCATCTAAGGATGTCATGGAGTCAAGCATAGTTGAAGAATTCCCTTATTAGATGAGTAGTTGAGCCTTTATAGGATAATGCAAGATTCAAGGAGATAAGGTCAACACTATTTTAAGATTGAAGGCCTTGATTTAAGAATAAAGGGAAACAAAAAAGGAATGATTTAAGAAAGAGAGGATAGCCTCGATAGAAATTAGGATAGAGAATAGGCATCGAAGTGTATGGCCTTCCGGGCCATGGACACAGTAAGGACGCGGCCATAACTTTATTTTATTTGGAAAAATTGAGCCTGTGGAATAGGAGCTCACCATTTGGATGGAGTGGGTATTTATTTATTTTAAAGACTATTTAAGCCTGGTCAATGGAAGAAATGATATAAATTTAAAAGCTTTTAGACTCTTCGAAAAGGCAGTGAGTGTTTAAATAGATTGTCTATTTTGATCGGGACTGTGAGTGTAAAGAAAGTTGATTTCCATGTTCTATTAATGGTGTATTCCTTAATTTTTAGTAGCTGCAAAAAGGTTTGTAAACCTATTTGAAGTAGTCATGCTGATAATGTAAATAGGAAACATAAGCGTAGGCATGTATGCCAATTTCAAGGTCAAGGTTACACTAGCCAAACTGAGTCAGGAGTAACTATAGGGTTTGAATAGATTTGCAAAGAATGATGCTAGCTGAAGAAAGACATAAGATCCTACCATTGTGAGATTCCCAATTACCATCGATTCAAAGCCAAGAGTTGAGGATCTACCACATATCAAATACAGTTGAGTTGGGAACACAAAGGATTGAGTATGGAGGCATAAACAATCTTATGGACACTAGTAATAGTGAAGATCATAGAGATTATTGGGATGTTAACTGGAATGAGCTAGGAGGTCTAGATGAAGTTGATTCGATTGAGGAAACACAATTTAATGTGGTTAAATCTATAGTAGATGTAGTGGAAGTGTCACTTGTTTGAAAGTATGGATTTGAAGATCAGAGTTATAGTTAGTAGATTAATCAAGCAGTCATTGGATCACAAGATGGGTAGATGAGGTGATTATATAATTGCAAATACACAATCTTGAATACAGGGAAAGAGATCACCTATTTTGGAAGGCCTTTGGGCCATGGCGTATGTGCGTTATTTGCAAAGTTTAATGTAAGTATAGACCCAAGCCAGAAAGGGAGATTGCCTATTTTGTAACGCCTTTGGCCTATGGCAAATGGAGGTATATTTTTAACTATGCACACCATTGAGTC
>JARHVA010003219.1:1532500-1562500 GCA_037957365.1 Torreya grandis | reverse complement strand
CATACGATGACTAGATGTGCTTTGATTTAAGGTCAATCATTTTTATTGGCATATCACACTATGAAACTACAGCACTTCCCTTACTTGTTATTGTAAGTTAACCCACCATAAGTTAACATTATAGACCTATGATGTATACATTGTAAAATTATTGTTGCAAACTAACAAATATATAATGCTTTCTACAAAACCTCACCTTAAAAATTCATCACTCATAATACATATGTATAAAAAAATGACATGTGTTCCCATGACCATGACATCCAAATCCGTCTATATACACATTTTCATATCTACTTAAGAGCGTCAAAACACCAGCAATAAATGTTATCAACATTTAATCTATAGTTATATATCTCCATATTCGATAATTTATGAATAAAAAATGGAACTTACACCATGTCAAAGTTTGGGAATAATACATTAGACCAAATTCATGAAATCTAATCATGATTGGTTAAGAATTTAATTACCTTTCATGACCTCAAGAATGTTATTCCCAATCTGAAAAAATTGTATTTTTTTAGGGTAACTTCATATATGCATAAAAAACATTAAGTCATTTTCATGAACTAAAATAACCCTTATGTACATCTCAATTTCTTATAATTTACCCCTATATCATGACGATTGAATATATGAGATAAATCTATTGTAGATGACATAGTAATCAATGTTAAAATATAACTTTTATGTAGCCAAGAGACAAGTTCTTGGTCTAATTGACATTTCCACCGCTGGGACCTTCCATTTTAATTCCATCACTTTTAAATCATATATATAGTAAAAATACATGTGATCTCATGACCAATACCTCCAAATCCACCTGTATACACATTTTTGTAGTTACGCAAGATCACAAAAACATTTGCAACAAATGTCATCAACATTGAAGTTGTAACTAGCAATCTCCATCTTCAGTGATTCATGGATGAATAATGGAACTAAAACAACATGAGGGGTGGTATATAATGTTTAGGAAAAAGTTAATGGCCTTTAATTACTCTTGGTTAATAGATAGAGTACTTGCTCTAGCCTTAGGAACATCCTTTTCAATAGAATAAAATTATAACTTTTACGGTAACTTTAGATGCACATAAAAATAATACTATAAGTCATTATCATGAACCAAAATAAATATCATGTTAATCTAATATCCTTTTAATTTTAACCTAGATCACATGGATATAATTTAGGATATATAATCATGAAAGAAGATATATCAATTCTTTTATATAGTCAAGAGACAAGTTCTTATCATCCAAATAATATTTCTTCCTCTAGGACCAACCTTTATAAATCCATCACTTAAAAAACATTAATGTATTCAAATTAAAAATTATACCAAAATAATAACTTTGAAATTGACCCAAATGCACATCTACGGCTACTCAAGAGTGCATAAATACTAAAAATAAATGTTGTCAACATTGAAATTGTAGTTAGAGATCTCCACCATTGGTGCTTCACGAATAAAGACTAACACTGCCACCATCTTTGGGATGGTGCATAATGTGTGTTATCAAGTTATTATAATCTTATCATTCCTATTGAAGATACAAATTACCAATCTAGGTTTCAAGAACATCCTTCCCAATATTTGAAAATTGTAATTTTAAGGCTAGCTTTACATGCACATAAAATATAAATTATTAATTATTTTTTATGCACTAAAAAATACATAAAATTTATATAAAAGAACTATAATTTCAGGATTGATAATGTGGTTATAAAATAGGATATCAATTCATGGAAGAAACCATTATGATTAAGGATGAAATGGAAATTTTATCTTGTCCTCCAACTAAAATTTCAACCTATGGGACCTCCCCTTGAAAATACATCACTTAAAACACATCCATATATGTAATTGATACATATTACCATGAACATGATGTTAAAATCTAATATAATTCCCATTTTTATTGTTGCTCAGGATTTAAAAAACACTAAGAACAAGTGTTATCATTTTTGAAGTTGCATTTGGAGACTTCCATGTCTTGTGCTTGATAACATAAAAATGACAATGGCATAATGTATATGGTGGTGAATAACATCAAGGATGAGTTTATTACATGATAATGACCCTTGATTAGGAAACAAATTAACCATTCTTGACTCAATAACATCCTTCTTACTATGAGTAAATTGTAGGTTTTAGACCAACTTCAAATTTGCATAAAATAGAAATCATAAGTCATTTTCATGAAATAAATTAATCCTCATGTTCATGTAAAAACAATATAATTTTACACCAAATCATGTCAAATAAACCTAAGAGATAAATCCAAGGCAGATGACAATACAATAAGTGTTGAAATACATGTTTAATGCAACTAAGACACAAATTCTTGGCCTCCATTAGACATTTCCACCTCTAGGACCTCTAATTAAAAATTAATCACTTATATAAAACATATATAGGATAATTAATTTTTTTTCCATAAACATAACCACCAAATCCACCTAGATGAACATATTTATAGTTGTTTAGGAGTTTAAAAACACTAACAATATATATTATCAACATTGAAGCTACATTTGGAGGTATCCACCTCTTGTGATTCATGGATAAAAATTTGCACTAAAACCATATTAATCGTTTCAAATAATTCCTAATACCAATTTTTTTTGACATCATCCATGCCCATTTAGGAGATGGATTAATTATTTCAGTCTCAATAATGTCCTTCCCAATATGAGAAAATTTCATTTTTTAGGCCAAATTTAGATGTGCATAAAATGTAAATCTTAACTCTTTTTCATGAACCAAAGGAACCCTCAAGTTCATGTCAAATATTTATCATTAGATCATGTTGATCAAACCTAAGATAGAAATATGTGGTAGACATCATATCGATTAGTGCTGAAATGCATATTTGATGTAGTTAAGAGATAAGTTCTTTCCCTTTAAATAACATTTTCAACTATGGGACCTCCCCTTGAAATTAACTCAATTCTAACACATTTATATAGGAAAATTACATGTTAATCCATGATCACGACTTCCGATTCCACCTAGGTTTAAATTATTGTAGCTACCTAGGAGCATAAAAACACTAACGATAAAAACACACTTTTACACAAAGTGTCACTCCCAAGTGAGATACTAATCAAAAGTTATTTTGATTATCATTTTATATATTTAATGGTATAAATTAAAAAATATTTCACAATATTTTAACTCATTAAGTTCCCAAAAATAGTTTACCACTTGATTAAAATGATCATAAGAAGATTTGATCCTAAGACCTCCCACTTGATAATGATCTACCAAAAAAAGATTTATCACTTCACCTATTATTTAGTTTGATAAATTACTTTCAAAACTTTATTTTAAACCATTTTTAAAGTTAATAAGAGAAACACAAAAACATCCCATAAATATTCATGTATGTTAGGGATGATGCATGTATCTAGTCAAAATCTTCAAAAACAAAATTTCGTAATTAATTTCTTAAAAACCTGGTGTAGGTTATTAAATGGGTGAAATAAAGAATCTTTTAAATGCTCATAAAAACTTGTTTTTTAGGCCCTATTATGATGTCCTGAAAAGATGTAAAACCTAATTTAAATAGTACATCCTAGTCTAAGATGAAAGAGATCCAAATTATCTATGTTATCTAAGAATCATATCTCATATTTCAATTTATACATCCTCAAGCCTGTATAAAACCATATGATTGTGCAGATTTTGAAGATATATTTCCAAGCCTCTCTTAAATCCAATAAAATAGTTATATAACCTACTAAAAAATTCTAAAATATAGTATGAGATGGAATATAAGACTATTATCTAATTGTACAAATTGTCATATTATCAAAATTTGATTCATATGGCCTATGGTGAGAGAGAATAATACACATGGTAGGTAGGCACCAATAGACCAACAAGTAGGTTTTTCAACAAAAGGAAATACGGCCTAGTATTGGGTGATTATTTTAAACTAGAGAGGAAATAAAGCTTGGTTTTCTATTTTTGTATGCTTTCATATTTTTATTTTGATACATGTATGATCTAAAATAGTGAAAAAAATAGACATAAATTACCTTAAAATCTTTGAGAATATATTTAAACATGGGACTAAAAAATAAGAGAAAAATGGTACAACCTAGTATCTATATAGCATGGTCAATGGCTAAAAGAGATAGATAAAAATACATACACAAAACCACCCCAATGAAAATGAATGATATGGCCTATATAATAATATATTCAATAAATTCGAATGTAAATATTCAAAATAAAAACATATATTTTGATGACTACAAACTATAACAAAGGGACAACTTAGACATGCTGAGGAATGACTATCTCAAATGACAATGACACCATGATAGATTTTGGAAAACTCTTTAACTAATATCTCTCTAATAAATTATTACCAAAACCATTAAAACTTCATCTTTTCACATAAATAATATACTATAAATTATCTATAAATATATTAGATAATGCTAAAATTGTTCTCCATATGAATAGGTCAACTTTCAAGTGAATGAGTAGGTGAATAGATACATATATAATTGAAATATAGGTGAATCACAACCATACCATGTATGTAGGACTATCTTCCAAAAAATATGTGGAATAAAGGAATCAAACCAACATCCTCATACATGTAGGATAAAATTCATCAATGTACATAAAAATCACCTAATCAAGCTAAGATCAAATGTTTATGAAAAAATAGGAAAGGAAAATTCTTAGACTAATAGTATGTGTAAGATTTATCTTCCCTTGTAATAAATGATAGGAAAATGAACTCTTCAAGGTTGAAACCATATTAGGGCTTGTGCTAAATGAAATTTTTTTAAAGGAAATGGGGGAGTGTAATGAGTTAAAATGAGCCCAATCACACCTTTTAGGATTGAACACTGCCCAAGTATCTTGATTTTTTTGAAGAGGCAATCAAGTGACCACATATTTCTACCACCTAAAGTGCATAGTTAAACAATTATCCTTCCTACATGTATACATCTATAGATGTCTTGAATACTTGGTAATGTTTTTCTTCACTCAAATAGAATATAATTTTTACTTGGATAAAGGGTGCTTCAAATTATTAGAATCACAACTAAAAATAACACAGAATATTTTTTCATTGTGTAAAAGTATAAGTGTGATCCAACGGTGGAATTTAAAAATAATATAATAAGTGGCTTAGAGGTGCTTTTATAACAATCTAAATCTATGAAGCCTCATGCTACCTTTTATAAAAATGTGGACCAACATTTAAGGTAGAGTTAAAATTTAAAAAGAGACATTGTTGGTAGAAGGACAAGATTGACCCATAAAGGATGGGATTAAATATCTATTCCAACACATTCAAGGAAATTCTATCTTGAAAGGGTGATGTTTGATGTTGAGAATTTGGAATTTTTATACAAATCCTTAAAGTGGTTTATAAAAAAAATGTAATATTTTTTGTAGATATAAAAAACAACTTATAATGAATGGATTTGTATAAATATGTAGGATAGAGTGAGGTTGATAAATAGGGCCAACTAAATTTCTAAATATAATTAATGTAAAAGTGGGCCAAAATTTACGTTATGAATTATTCATGATCAAATTTGAGTATCTACACATAGTTTTACTACATAGATAATGAATAATTCCAACCCACACTAACCTTGAAATCATAGATCAAAAGAGCATATCAATGAATTATAAAGACATTAAAAAGGTTATACATTTCTATCAATTAGAAAAAAATAAGGTTAATTAGAAATTTTAATGATAAGTTTTGATAATATTTTTTTTTTAAAAATGAACAAAAAATATATGCAATGTGCATCCACATCATACACATGCAAATTAATCATAATAATTTCAACATTTTCATCAAACTTAAGGTCATTTTAACTTACTAAGTGACAAATTGGAAAAATAATATCAAACTCCAAAAATAATGAAGTAGTTCATACCAAGTTTAGGATCATTTTAAATATAATGTTTCACTCTTTATACATGTTTGATAACTGATAATGGCTGAATTTTAGCTAAATGATTGAAATGGGATTAAATTACATTCATATATCATCTATCAGTGCACAAAATTCATATCATGTGTGCCAAAAGTAACCGTTACACTTGAGTTCTTAAAACAAAAATTAATAAATAACACCCAATGAGAGATAATGGGGAAAAAAATACATAAAAGGTTGTATATAATCAATAGGAGGGTCATAAATTTGAGTAAAAAACATAAACTGAGTATGCTCATGATTTTTAATTTCTTCTTTAAATCATAGAATGTTCTTAGAATTTATATTTTAATAGCCTTGTTAATTTTTTCTAGTTGTCCTAGAATATTAGAAAATTGTAATAATGAAAACCCTTCCTTAATAGATGATAAATCATCAATAATAGTATAATCCCCTACATCTATATGTCATATACGCATATAATTTTAAAACTTAAAATAATAATATTAAGAATTATTAAAACTTGTTGATAAAGGATCATTATGTTTGGGATTCATTGCAACATTATCTGATGTTACATTATTTTGTATATTTTTACCTTTATCTTGGTTTTGAATAGAATTTTGATTATTTAATGTATTAGAATAATATCTTTATCCAGGAGTAACAACATAAGAATTTTTTATTTTAGTATCATCTAAAGATTCACCAATCCCACAAATATTTATATTGTTAGCTAGATCAAATGAGATACTTTCATTGCCTAAATATATCTTTAAATTTTTTTAACATCTACACACCTATTTGGGTTGTGGTCTAGTTCACAAACATTACAATAAATAACTTTATCTTCAATTTGAATATTTTAGTGAAATGATGACTTACCTAATGAAGATGGTTTAGCATTTAATTGTCTCTTGATGGAAACTAGTTCATTGCAAAGATTATGAATAGATTTTATAAGTTTTGCATTATCTAAATTTTCTCATGTCATAGTTATATCATTAAAACCTACTCTTTTCAATTTATTTTCATATTCTATGCATAAAGTTATAGTTTCATCGTAATCTATAATATCTTTATTTTCTATAGATGTTTTATATTTTTATGTAAAGCATTATAAAATGTGAAAATAATAGTTATAAAATGAGATATTTTCCTTTAATGTTATAAAATGAGAAAAAAACACTTGAAATGATTTCTAAAAATTAGAATATTGAATTCAACATCATTTTGATAATTGTACAAATCAAGAGAGGTCTAAGATAATATTTGAAAAGTATTTCATGACCTGGTAATACTTTATAAACCTTTATCACTCTTGAACCAACTTGAACATGACTTGAGATAATTAGACAAGTATAATATGAAAATGAATAATTACCTTAACATTTCAAAAAAAACCTTAAAATTTTATAAAATCACATTGTAAAAGGATTATTTCATGAATACATTGAAAGGATTGATAATAATACTAAGTCACTAGAGTTCATTTCTAACTAGACCACCCTAAGAACTTTGTAAAATACTAAGGAAGACACACTCCCTACTTCCATGGGACCAACATGAGTATGAAAAATCCTCTTTGATGGTTACAAACAAAGTTAGGTAAGTCTAGAAGTAAATTTTTGAAATTTTTCTCACCAATGGTAACCAATTTTAGCTAATACTTCAGTGGGGAGAACTACATTATGCTTGATCCCTATTCAGAGTATCAGTATGTAGTAAAATCTCATCATAATGGGGTATTTTGGATGTTCAACCTACCAAACTAATAACACACATTACTCTTTGTATCAAACAAATACAATTGAAACATGAAGGACTAGGTTTTACTCAAAAAATTAGTCAAAATAGGCAATCTATAGGGTCTTAGAAATCAAGGGCACTAGAATAGGCATAAGAAACATCAATACTAGTGTACCTTGAAGGTTAGAATAGTTATACACAAAGGAAAAAACTACCAAAATAATTACCCTAGTGCCACATGATGTTACTATCTAATTAGAGTGCTACTGTCTGGAAGGGGTTTTGACACCTAGATATTATTTCTGAAACATAGACTAACATAAACCTTAGTTTTTACCCTTTATATCATTTTATTGATGATTAAAATTATTACATAAATAAATCATCTATTTTTCCTATCATGAAGGTTAAAGTAGAATTATACCAATTTATTAGTTTTTGGTCTAAAATATCACAAGGAATCTAGAAGATGTGTAAAGGGGTTTTTTTAATGATCTAGAATAATAAAAAGTATGCCAAATACTCAACAATACACCATTATCAATTTATAAATAAAATATTCTCTTTGAATAAGGAAATAAATGTGATTATGTAATCAATCCTACTGATAAAGATGACCTATGAATTAGATAAACTCTTGAAAAAAAGATTTATGTTCCTTATGAATATTTACCAATCAATAGATGATATAATATGTTTATCCCTGACTCAAAAGAGATCTAGTGAAAAGAATCAAAACAATTTAAAGGAAATATAAAAAATATTACAATGAAAACCAAAGAAAGAGATATATATAACAACAAACATATTAAGAGATAAAAAATGAACTAAACATAAGAAATAAAACAAAACAAACAATATAGGAAAATAGCATTAATATAATGAATTAAATAAATATATTAATAAGAGAAAGCTATAACAAACCTATGGAAATAATATAATAAACTTAATGTAACAAAGGAAAAATAAAAGAAGGAAAAATTAGGTCTACTCCAAAAACTAAAGGATGATTAAGAAAACAAAGATGTTAATTAAATAATTTAAGTTAATTGAAGTAAGATAATTAACACTTAAAAACTAAAATTAAAGAAAATAAAATAATCTAAGTCTAAAATTTATTATAGAAACTAACTAATATTCAAACTATTCTTAATTAAACAAACTAAATAAATTAAAACCTAAATTAAAAATAAACAAAAGAGAAAATGAATTTTACAAAAGTAAACAGAGATTTTACGAGTCTTTGAAGAAAGATTCATCTTAATAGGTAAATCAAAATTTATTGATAAAAAGTAGTTATGATATAAAAGTTTTTAATAAAACAACCAGTATAATATAAATTTATCAAAAACTATGTCACACAAAATGAAGTGTTTCTCAATCCTCAGGCCAAGCAGTCAGATTCTACTCATATGATTGCAAATCGACAATCACCATAAGATACTAAACCTAACATTCCTTAGGTAATCAATTTATAAATTTAACCAAAAAACTTGGATATACATATTCTTATTAAGAATATTACTTAACCATCAGATAAAGTGTAATTGACATGTCTACAAGAGTTGTTTATCTTAGAGATATTGCACAGAAATAAGTATGAAGATGGACTTGAAATAAATCAAAAGTCTTCAACAATACCTATGAAATGTTCCTCCTTTTTATATATCGCTTTTTTATTATTTTATAATCAATTCCTCCAAATATGGTTGAGGAATAAGTTATAACTGACTTTAGTTAGTTATTAGTTATGACTTAATTGACTTTAAGTAAGCCAATTAAATTTCAGTTATCACTTAACTCATTTTAGATTTTTTAAAAATAATAAATCAGGGAGACTTATTCTAATTAGGTTGGTGCCCTTAGACATTATAATCACCTAAATAAAAGTATTTATGCAAAATATATAAAACAACATAAGTTATTTAATTGAAAAATATCACATCTAACATTTAATCCATATGCATTATATATATGTTAGAATATCCATATCAAAATATACAATTTGAAAATGTATTAAACCATGAAACCACAATAAATAAAATATTAAAACAAAGTATTTGATATGTATCAAATAGTTTAAAAATATCCCTAAACACTTATACTGAAAAGACTTATCAGTCATATATTAATTATAACTCATACTAGTTGCTGAGAAAATGTTCAACTTCACTGCATTTTCATGTTCATTGTTATCCACCTCCAATTTAACTTTTTTTACTATCCTAGTGACTGTTGGTGAAGTTGAAGGACTGATTTCTTGCCTTTTTTTTTAGAGGTACTATTTTTTCTTCCTCCAACAAATGATGAGGAAACTATGAAAGGTTAAGCCTAGAGCAAGTTTCATATGGACTAGCAAGTTTTGGTGATGGAATTTTTTTGTTCAAAGGCACTAAATCATATTATGATGAACTACATGCACAAAACTTCCAAATAGTATTCATAAAACTCTTCAAATCTTATGCTCTAACACACATCAGACAACATGCATCTCCAAAATCACATCATAAAGGAATATTTAGAAATATTTATCAAAAAGAAATGACATGCAAACACAAAGTCATTAATTTTGTTCCACAGAATAACACCTCTATGTACTGCATGTTTAAAAATATTTATGTAATGAATTTTATTTTTAAAATAATGTGAATTAGAATGTGTATTATTCTTCATTAAATAAAAATAAACATTTGCATGTAAAATCAATAGCATAGACCATTAAACAATTTATTTCAAAATTGTAAATATCATAATTCATAGAGTCCACCTCAATCATCGTCAGAATAAAAAATACCATCTAAATGTGATATAGAAAAACATAAAATGTTATCAAGGCCTAGACATAGATATACGTAGATTATAAAAAATCAAAAATATAAAAGTTGAAACTTATGTAAAAACACATAAAAAACCAAATCAATCACCCAAGTCAAAGAAAAGACAAAATGATGTTTGCTTCCATACCAAGACATATATAGAATCAAGTCCAAAACCCCAACATTCTTGACATATTGATGGAGTTAACTACAAACAACCCAATAACAAAACATGAACCCATAACTAATAAACCCAAATACTATGAAGAAAAATAAATTACCAATGGGTAAAGATTCTAAAAAAATAACATGTATTAATTTATACTAAATTATTTAAATAATTATAAAACATGCATAAAAAATCCTCAACTCATACTTGGAGTTGACATGAAAAATTCAAAACTCTAAAAATAAATAAAACTTGACTTACTATTTTTAGTAGCTGCTATTTTTATCAAGTTTTACATGCAAGTGTACGTAGCTCTAAAAATATATAAAATTAAATTAAACTGTAAAATAAACCTATCAAATGAATTTAAATTTTTTTTACTCTAGTTACAAAAACTATTTAATTTTGAAATTTATAAAAACTTGAAAATAAAATAAAACTATAATTTTGGACCTTTAGTTGGTCACATATGGCTTCCAAAAATATTGAAAATGACCCATTATTGAAAGACAAATTATGGTTGCATTTAAATTTTTTATTTGATCATTTTGGAATGAAAATGGGCTCAAACATATCTACGGATCAAAAGTTATGGCCTCCATATGTTTTGCCTCCTTTTCTACATCATTCAACTTTAGTTGAAAATAACTCAACTCTTGTTAGTTACTCTGATTATAGTGATGCCATTTATTATTATTATTATTATTATTATTATTATTATTATTATTATTATTATTATTATTATTATTATTATTATTATTATTTATCTCCTACAATATAATCGAAGTGTTGTCTTCCTATTTCAATCCTTTCTACTCTATTAAATACTTGTCATAACTTCATTATTTTGTGTTTACTGTCTTCTTTTCCAGAACCTACACTATCTTTTATTTCTTGATATTTTTCACCTTTTTCTACTAATCTAATTATTCATCTTCTTCAACTTCAACATATTATCCATATAAATAATATAAATATGAAACATTAAATACTATAGAGATATCAAAATTATCTGGTAAACTCACCTTATAAGCATTTTCATTGATTTTCTTCATAATTCTTCATGGTCTAATTTTATTGTACTTCAACTTGTTATATGTGCCTTTCAAAAATTTATCTTTTCTCAATTAAACCATAATTAAATTTCCTTATTCAAATATTTTTGACCTTCTTCTGACTTCTGCTATTGATTTATAGTTTTCATTACCTTTTTGCAACTTTTTCTTGTAACTAGTGTATATGCTCTATAAATTATTCTAAATCATCATTAACTCATTCTACAATTTGTAATTATACAAAATATAAAACAATCATAGGATTTTTCCAACAAAAAATGTAAAATAATGATTTTCCTATTGATCTATTCACTAAACTATTATATGCAAACTCAACTTGTGGTAAAGCCATGTCACATTGCTTGGGCTTCACTCAAACTATGCATCTCAATAAATTTACCAAATTCCTATTTATAAATTTTATCTATCCATTTTTTATGGATGTTATGCACTACTAAATTATAGTTTAGTCCCCATGTTCCTCCATAAACTCCTTAAAAATGACTTATAAAATTTGTGTCCCTATCTGATGTAAATAATTTTTAGAACACCATGCAATCTCATAATATCCTTAAAAATATATTATGCAACTCTATTGGCATCATTATTTTTATTGAATGCAATAAATGAACCATATTATAAAACTTGTATATAACAAAAAATATAAATCAATACTTCTTTATGTGTTTGGTAATCCCAACATAATATCTATACTAAAATCTATACATGGTCCTCTTCGAACCAATACTGGCATGTACAACATTGTATTTTTTGCATGTCCTTTGTCCACCTAAAATATCCTAAAACTTGAAACATATATTGTCACATATCTCTTTATTCTTAGACACAAATACTTCTCCTCCACCAAATCTATTATCTTTATCTTACTAAAATGTCCAACCAAACCATCACTATGTAGTTTTCTTATTATATTGTCTCTTAGAAACCCAATAGGAATACATAATTTTTTCCATTTGAAGAGATAATCAACCTTCCTAATATACTATTCATATACACTACTTTCATTATTTTTTAATAGATTCGTAATTTCTTAACTATCTTTCCAAAATTTGGATTAGTATCATTTTTTTTAATAAATTCAACACTAACTACCTCACTCACCATAGTAGTTATCAACCCCTCCCTACTCAAAGCATTAGCTAACTAATTTTATTTTCCTTATTTATGTTTCAACAAAAAAATATAACTCTATAATAAATACACCCATTTTACATGCCTATTTTTTAACTTCTTTTGAGTGTTTACATACTTCAAAGCCTTATGATCAATAAAGAGGATAAACTCCTTAGGAACTAGTTAATGCCTCCAATGTCTTAATGCTTGTATAACGTCATAAAATTTATTATCATAAATAAAATATTTTATTTTTACCTCAATCAACTTCTCACTAAAATATGCTATCAGCTTCTGATATTGACTGAACAAAACACCTATCCCAACAAACAAATCATTACGATCAACCTCAAACACTTTTCTAAAATTTATAATGCTAAAATAGGTTTTTTGTAATTTTCTTCTTCAACAACTCAAAATATTTTGTTACAACCCTTGTCCATGAACATTCTTTTCATCTTATACAATTTGTTATTCATACAACAAGACTACTAAAATTCTTAATAAACTTTCTATAATTTTTTTTTAAATAATGGAAACTTCTTACCTCTGTGATCTACTCTTTAGGATAGGATAGTCAATAATTTTCTCTACTTTTTCTTCATCCATTCTTACACCATCTACTAAAAATACAAATCCTAAAACTACCAAACTATTCTGAATAAACTTAAACTTCTTCAAATTTGAATATAGCTTCTATTTTTTTAAAAAAATTAATACCATTCTCAAAAGTTTTATGTTCTCTTCTTTAGTCATACTAAATATTAAAATATCATAAAAATAAAAAACCATAAATTTTTAATTATATTCTTGTAGCACTATGTTCATCAGCCTCATAAATGTATTGGGTGCATTAAATAATCTAAATGGCATCACCATCCACTCATATAAACCATCTCTAGTAGTAAATGTTATTTTCCATTCATATCCTTTATGAATTTCAATCTGATACTAATAACTCCTTAGATCAATCTTCGTAAAATAGTTTGCTATTGTAGGAACATCTATCATATCATCTAAACATGGTATAAAAGACCTATGCGTTATCATAATTTTATTGATTGCTCTACTATCCACACACATAATCCATATTCCATCTCTATTTGGAGTTAATAAATATAGTGTTATACATAGGCTCATGTTATCCCCTACTAAACCTTTCCTTGCCAATTCAATAACCTATTTATTTAAATTTACATGTTTTTTTAGACTCGTAAAACATAAATCAAACTTAAAACCAAATCAATTAAACATTTCATCACCTTCACATTTACCAAAACATCCATGTTCAATCATCTCATCATAACCATTGTCAATCTAATGAACATCTAACCTTTATAAAAAATTAAAGACCTCCTTATTATTCAAATATTTACAACCTTTGACCACTATGTCATGTGGAAATAATTATTGTATCTAAGTTTTTAGGTCTTAAGTTTATTTTTAGACTCTTAGAAACATTTAGGATTCAAAAATCAACAACCCTAATAAATATTTGATTTGGATAAACCATTGGATTTAGCAACATCTATTTTAACTTATGATCATACAAATATCATGAATTAAATAATGATCAAGTGGATCCAACTGAGCATAATTACATTCAACCTTCAATCAAAAATGTTTCTTACTTTATGAACCTATGTATTAGAAAAATATGTATAATTTGATCATTAACTGATAATCATGAAGAATGCATTATGTTAATATGGATATATTTAAAAATTTCATTGAATCCATGAAATGCTTTGAAAACCACTTTGTAATGCAGAGTAATAATTTAACTAAATAAATAGTTATAATAAACATTTAAACATGAAATGCATATTAAAATGACATAATGAGTGACCCACAACTAGCAATTTTGGACATTACAACAATGTTGTCAATATGACACAATCATTATAAAGCATTTTTTTATAAAATAAAAAGAGGGGTGTCGAAAACAGGCTCAACACTGGTGACATTACTATCTAGTTTTGGTAATGGAATAAGGTATAAAAACATAAAATCTACCTATTAAAGATAAAATACTTGAGAGTGCAATTCAAGTTAATTTTTTATTAGACAATTGGATGTGAACTCCTTTATTCATGAAATTTGATGGGATGAAGTGTTTGGTTAACATGGCACAAATAATAAGAAGAATTAGAAGGTGAATTTTAGGTTGAATAAAAAATCAATTAAAAAAGTATTAAACACAATTTATGAAAACAATTAATACTTTTAAAACATATTAATAACCATTTTCAAGTTCACTTATAAAAAAAAAATTAATCTCACATAAATCATCTTACCATTATTGAATAATTATAGACATACTGCAGTTTCCATTTGCTTTACTTCCTCTTGATAAACTTCAATGAGGTAATAAAAAGTGATCCATTCAAAGAAAAGAAAACAAAAATGAAAGAAACCAAACTAAAAGTAATGAGGAAGATAAACAAAACCAAAAATAACAACAAAAAATCAAAGATCTATTGAATAAATAATTTTAAATGATGCCTATTGAATGAATACCAAAACTAATTTATTTCCAAATATTATAAATAAAAAGTATTTTTACCAAGTAAAACAATAATTCTATACTTTCTTAATCAAAGTGAATCAAATTTATGATGCTTACCTAGATCTTCATGAGCTTTATCCTAGTAAGTAATGAGGTCTCCAACCTTAAAGATTTTATTTAAAACTTTTTTGTCAAAAAAATCATTAACTCATGTTTAGCTTCTTCCAACTTATATAAATCAATAAGTTTAATTTCATCCAATGGTATTAAATCATTTAATGTTTGTTCAATTAGATTTGTATCTTCTGATAAGTATTGTAAATATGTATTAGTAAATGATATTTTTAATTATACTAAAAGTGTAGTTTCAAAACCATAAGTCAACATAAAACAAGATTATCATGTAGTTGTATTGATAATAATTTTATCAGCTTATAATGTAGTAAATATTTTAAGATAGCAGTTTAATTTTTTTTTGTAGACTATTTTCTTCATGAAAAAACCATATTGTTATTTATAGACTTAGGTTGTCCATAACATTGAGGGTAATACTTCGAGGAATGATTATAAATCATAGAATTAGTTTTTAAAAATTTTAAGTATTTATTAGAAGGAAAATGAGGACCATTGTCTAAGATAATCTCATAAGGTACACCAAATCTAAAAATGATCTGATCCTCAAGAAATACAATTCCTTTAAATGTTATTAAACTTTTTAAAACCTTTAATTTAGGTCACTTTTTAAAATAATCAGTCACTATATATATATATATATATATATATATATATATATATATATATATATATATATATATATATGACCAATAGAAGAAGGAAGATGAATATCATATATAAAATTAATTCCCCATTTTGAAAATGGTTTTTTATAATAATGGGATTCATAGGCATTACTAATAATCTATCTTTACCAATAAATAACTGGTAAGACATAAAAATATACTAATTTGTAAGCATTTTGAAATAATGTAGGCCAATAATAACTTGCACATAAAATCTTATAAGTTGTAGCTTTTATAGCATAATGACCACTACAACTACCTTCAATACATACTTTAAAAACTTTTTAAGTTTGATCATGATTTAGACATCTTAGCAATACACCATCTCGAATTAGATAAAACAAAAAAAATTCAAGTAGACAAAATTTCAATGCCTCCACTCATAATGACCTTATTTGTATTTTATCAATTTTTTTAGGACAAGCTTGGTTTTGAATCTCAATCTTTCAACTCAAGTCCAAACTTAATTTTTTTTAAATAAATCAGTAACTTTCATAAACTAAAAATGAGGTTTAATGTTTAAAGAGTCATCAAATGATAAAATTAAGACATTAATACTTGAAGAAGTATTTTTGATGAAATGCTTTGCTAATTCATTTATTTTGATAGTTTTAGTTGTTTTCAATTCAAGATAAACTTTTTGGATTCTTAAAATCCACTTTTTAAACCTTCCTTAAATAGTAGATTATTTCAAAAGATAGGATAAAATGGGCACATTGGATCTCAAGACCACTTTATTTCCCATTAACAATGATGAAATTTAATTAAATAAAAAACTAAAGATAAAACAAATTTCTCAATAATAAGATACATTGTTTTTGTATCTTTCAATACTTGATTCATATATCCAATAAATCTTTCTTCATTACTTTTATCCTCTTGTATAATTACAACACATATTTCTATATTTGTAGAATTAATGTAAAGAATGAAAGGCTTAGACAAATCAAGCTTAACAATCAGATGTGCACTTGAAATAACATTCTTCACACTATTAAAAGAAGAATCCACTCTTACATCCCATAAAAATGATTGATCTTTATTAAGAAAAACCTATAAATGATTTGATTTATTATCAATGTTTGATATAAACTTTCATATGAAATTTATTTTTCTAAATAATGACTTAATACTTTATTTATCTTTAGGTGGTAACAATTCTTTTATTGCTATAACACATTCAAGATCAATTAAAATCCTATCTTTAAAAATTATATGCCCTAATAGCTTACCTTCAGTAACACCAAAAACATATTTCTTGGGATTAATGAAAATATTGTATCTTCTACATCTTTAAAATACTTCACGTAAATGATTAAAATTATATTTTATTTTTCTATAATGGACTGTAAGATCATCTAAGTAAAATTTCATAATAATACCAATTAAAACATCAAAAGCTACATGCAGTGCTCATTGAAATGGTCAACATGCAATCATAAGACAAAAGGGAATCATATTAGAGACAAAATTTCATCTTTGAATTTTTAATGTTGTCTTATATCTATCATTTGGATTTACAAATATTTGATTATAACTAGAAAACCCATCAAGCAAAGACATCATTTTAAATCCTACAACCTATTGCACAATTTGATCAATACTTGGATGAAGAAAATTATTTTTTATACTAGCCTTGTTTGGATCTCTAAAATATATGCAAATTATAATATATCCATGTTTTTATTTATAGGTAATATATTGTCTACCCATTCAAAATATGTTGTGGAAAAAAGACACCACCAACAACAATTTTACCAAGCCTTTTGTTGATGGTGTCTTCCAACAAAAAGCTTATCCGACATATTTTATCCCTGAAAGGTTTAATACAAGGCTTAATAGGAATATCATGTCTTACATAAGTATTATAGTATCCTTTCAAATATTTATAAAACCAAGCAAAAATATCAATAAATTTCTTATAAAGTTAAATGAACTAACCTTCTCATCATGACTATATTGTATTCTCAAATAAATAAACTTTGGTTGTTCATCAAATCCCAAGTTTATTGGGATAGTATCTCCAATAATCATTCTATAATATTATTAATTTTGTGATAACTTAGGTTGATCATTTGGAGAAAAAATGAATTCTAAGCTTACCAAACTTGCAGGTAACTTATTAGTATTCAATTGTAAATAATATTGATAATTAAGAACATAATCATCATTAGCAAAAAAAATCCTTTAATAAAATCATAAATAAGTTCATCACAATAAAAAATAAGCCAATTTTCATTTAATTCAAGAATTTTAGGTCTATATATTTTTAAAAAATAAAAATCTATAGTAGGTTCTATTTTGCTTATTGTAGGGTTTGAAGCAAAAACATCAAATTTATCAGCACATAAATTAAATTCTATGAGAATGTGTGTGATATTAAAATATTAAAAATATTCATGTAAGGATCAAACCTTTTGAGTATAGTGATTTAGATGAGTCTAGTTTATCTTATAAATTTTTCTTGTCTAATAACTACTTTAGAATCACCAAAAACTTCTATGTTTAACATTCTACTCTATAGATTTTCCAAACCAAGATATAGAGATTTAGACTTTGATGTACTGTTATTAGTATCAAAATGCAACTTACAAACATTATGATATATTCTACCTATGGGAGAAAAAATAAAAATTCATGCACTACTACTAGCTTCTGAACAAACACCATCAAAATAAAAAGTCCATAAATCATTCTCAAAAAAAAAATTGGTGCTATTCAGATTTATTAAGAGTCATCAACTCATATTTACCGATTCCTATTTCAAAATGGGCCACAGTAGGAGGCATTGAGTCAATAGGGTTACTGGATCAATCTTCTCTTCGAATAAAGACAATTTCATTTATAATTAGAATCCAAGTGGTATGTTTTCCAACAAATGCACTAGTTACTTTATACCAATCTCTACGCAAAAGCATCACATAATTTCTAATAATATCCAAAATATAAGCATTAGTCATAAACATGATTCTCTCATCTTGTGCAACTTTAATTACAAGATATCAAATTTTACCACAACTTTTTGTTTACTGTGAGTCAAAACCGATTAACTTTCTATTATCTATTTGATAAGAAATACCTAACTGATTAGCTATAAATTTGGGCATAATATTATTTGATGCACTTATATCTAAAATGTAGTTATGTATGACTTTGTCAATTTTTTTGATAGGTATATTTAAAGGTGGTATATAATCTATATGAGGGTCATAAATTTGATAAAAAAAACAATAGACTAAGTATGATCATGATTTTTAATTACTTCCTATTATCCCAGAATGTTCTTGAAATTTAGATTTTTAATAGACTTATAATTTTTTTAGTTGTCCTACAAAACTAGAAGCTTTTAATAATGAAAACCCTACCCTAATTGATGATAAATCATCAATAAGATTATAATCCCCTACATTTGAATGCTATATATGCATATAATTTTTAGGCTTAAAAGGATGATATTAGGAATTATTAAAACATATTGATAAAGGATCATTATGTTTCGAATTTATTATAATAATATTTGTGTTGCATTATTCTATATATTTTTACCTTCATGCTAGTTTTGAGTATAATTTTGATTATTATTTGTTGTATTGGAATAATCTCTTTGTCTAGTATTAATAACATAAGCATTTATGGTTTTAGTATCATCTAAAAATTGACCAATACCATTCAAGTTTATATTGTCATCCAGATCAAATGAGATAATTTCCTTACCTTGAATATATCTTATAAATTTTTTACCAACCACACACATATTTAAATCATGGTCTAGTTTAGAAACATTACGATAAATAAATTTCTCTTCAATTCGATTCTTTTGAGTAAGTGATGAATTACCTGATGAAGATGGTTTATCATTTAACTATCTCTTGATAATGATTAGTTAATTTCTAAGATTATGAATGGATTTTAGAATTTTTACATTGTTTAAATTTACTCATGTCATAATTCTATCATTAAAACCTAATATTTTTGTTTCTTTTCATATTATATGCATATGTTTGTAGTTTAATCGTAATCCATAATATCTTTATTTTTTATAGCTATTTTATATTTTAGACGTTAGGTATTTATAAAAATATAACCCTGACAATTTCTTAGATGGCTAAACATTAAGTGAAATTTTCTGAGGCAATCTAGTAAATCTACTTATGAACCCATAAGTGGTTTCACCTAGATCAATTGAAATATTAACCAGTTTATTTATTAGATCTAAATATTTTTTAGAATTACAAAATCATAACTCTAACTAGTCTTTAATATATTTTCAAGTGTTGATAACATTTATTGGAAGATTAATAAAAGCTTGGTATGCTTTACCTTCCAAAGTCTATGAAATATCTCTAAGAGAAACCTTTTCATTAGTAATACCAAGAGTAACACAAAATAATTTGAGAGCATATAAATCATCCTCTCATGACTCACTAGGGCTTCTTAAAAACTTAAGAACATTTAATTCCCATTAATGAAGGTAACTTAACTGGGTGAGAACCAATTTTGATTATATCTACATGAATCCAAGGATTTACTAAAAGCTAAACAATGTCCTCATTTGAATAATTAGCTTCATTAGTTGCTTCAACTCAATCTCTATTATTTTAAAGACATATACTCAAATCTTGAACCTTATATTATTCTTCTTATTCCTCCATTTGAATTTTCAACTATTTTAGTTGCCTGATTAGATTGATCAGTAGGAGTAATAAATTTTTTAAGATCAAAGGAATAAGAAATAAAATGAATTCTAAGATGACTATTAACAAATAGTATTTCTTCTCTTTCAAGTCTAATTTTATGATTATTTTCTTGAATATGAATTTAAGTTACACATTTAATAAATGTGTGAATTTCAATAATTTATGCTTCTTATAATTCTTCACTAATTATTTCAACAATATGAAATAAATAATAAGTCTTATTATACCAATCAAAATGAGTCAAACTAGAAGCAATGTGAACATGCTCTTAACAATATATATTAAGGGTTGGATAACTAGGTGTGGACCTCCAATGGTCATGAGAAATAAGAAAATAATATATCTATCCCCAGAATAGTGACCAAACTTGTTGATTATAAAAATTATTAAATCAATGAATTATCCCTTTTGCCTATCATGAATGTTAAAATGAAATCATACCAATTTAATATTTTTTGGTGTAAAAGATCATAAGGGATATATAGGATGCATAAAACAATTTTTAAATGATGTAGGATAATAAAAAGTATGCCAAATACTCAAAAATACTTCATTATCAATTTATAAATCAAGTGTTCTCTTTAAAATAATGAAACATATGTGAATATGTAAGCAATTCTATTCGACAGAGAACACTTGTGAATTAAATAACATATTTAAAGAAATATTTTTATATTTCGTATGAATATTTAAGAATAAATAGATAACATAATATTTTTATGCCCAAATAAAAATATATATAATGAAAAGAAATAAAATAATCGAAAGGACATGAATAAAATAAATCAATGAAAACAAAGGAAAAAGATAGATATAACAACAAACATATTAATAAATAACAAATAAAATAAATATAAGAAGGAAAATAAAAAATAAAAATAGGAAAGTAACATTAATCTAATGAATAAAATAAATCTATCATTAAGACCAATTCACAACAATACTATATAATTTTTTTAATAAACTTAACATAAACAAATATGAAATAAGAGAAGGAAAAACGAAGTCTACTCTAGAAACTAAAGGTTGATTAGGAAAACAATTATATTTATTAAATAATTTATGTTAATTAAAATCAGATAATTAACTCTTAGAAACTAAAATTAAAATAATATAAATCTAAAATTTATCAAAGAAACTAACTAACATTCAAACTATTCTTAAATAAATATACTATATAAATTAAAACCCAAATTAAAAATGAACAAAAGAGAAAATAAATTTGAAAAAAATAAACAAAGATTTTTTGACTCTTTGAAGAAATAATCATCTTAATAGGTAAATCATATTTTCTTGAGAAACATCATTTCTAATACAAAGGTCTTTAACATGACAATCATTACAATATGAATCAATCAAAAAACATGTTGCACATATTACGGTGTTCATCAAATATTCAAGTCAAGTAGTCAAATTTTACACATATGACTACAAATATAAAATAATCATAAGATATTAAATTTAATATTCCTCATATAATTGGTTTATAAATTGAACAAACAAACTAGGGTATACATGTGCTTGTTAATCAAGTTACTTAACCTTTAGAGAAAGTATCCTTGATCTATATGGAAGAGTTGTTTATCTCATATATATTGCTTAGAAAGAAGTATGAATATGGACTTGAAATGAATAAAATGTATTGAAAAATACTTGTGAAATGTTTATCCTTTTTCTTTATCACTTTGATCTTCTATTATAATCAATTCCTCCAAAGAATGTTGAGGAATAAATTATAACTGACTTTAGTTAGTTATGGTTATGACTTAAATTAAATCACTTAAATTTTAGTTATCAATTAACTCAATTTAGACTTTTTAAAATGAGTCTTCAAATTAAAATTAAAAATAATAAATCAAGGAGACTAACTCTAGTCGAGTGAGGGACCTTGGACATTATAATCACCTAGATAAAATAATTTATGTAAAATATCTAAATTGACATAGGTTATTTAATTGAAAAATATCACATCCAACATTTAATCCATATCAAAATATATTTTTTGAATATGTCTTAAACCATGAAACCATAGTAATGTAAAAAATAAAACAAATTATCCAATAAGTATCAAATAGAAGCAAAATATCCCTAAATAATGCTAATCATCATCTGAATCTAATAGCATTTTAATAAGTGTATAACCCTTACTAGTCATATGTTTAGTAAACCTCATGTTGGTTGTTGGTAACATGACCAACTTATTTGCATTTTAATTTTATTCATCATCTGCCTCTAATTTTACTTTTTTTACCATCCTGGTCACTATTGGTGATGTTGAAAGACTGATTTATTATCTTTTCTAGTTTAGAGGTACTATTTTCTCTTACTTCAGCAAATGATGAGGAAAATATGCAAAGTTAAGCCAAGATAAAGTTGCATATGGACTAACAAGCTTAGGTGATAGAAGTTTTCAATTCAAATACCCTAAATCATGAGAGTGAGAGTGTAACTTAGCAACTTCCTATAACTTATTTTTAGGCAACTGATCATTTTGATGAGGAGAATGATGGGAAAATAAATTATCTTTTTATTATAAAGTGTTTTGAATTTTATAAGAACCAATTAAATTTACATGTCCATATGGATGATTCCTCCAATATGTCCTTCTCCAAACTCAATTTCCACTAGCATTTATAAGGTTAAATGGCAAGGCTTCAAGAATGTTTTAGAAAGTGAGATCAATTGCATCAAAGTGAATTGACATACAATTTCTCTTATTGAAAGTCTTTAGAATCTCCTACCCGACCTCCTACCAATAGATAAATGACCTCTAGACACAAAAGTATGAGAAAATTAATTTTCCCTATTCTAAATTTAATTTGTTCTTCATGCATTTCCATGATCATTATTTGCATTTGGGTGTGTCTACCCTAACATTCTGAAAGTTAAAATAAATCCACCAAATCTCTTTGAAAACCACATACAAAAATATACAACCCCATATATCTAATGTCTAAAGATATATAAATTTCAATAAAGATTGAAATTTGAAAAACAATATACCATCAAGACAGACACAATCAAAACTGAAATCAACACCCATAAAACTCCATCTGCTATTATCAAAGGATAAAATGATAAAAATATAAACTTTGTTTATAAATTTTTAGAACTATCTATCCTACAAAATTTTCAAAACCTCCAAATACAATTTTATTAAATTTTAAGAAACATGAAAATCTCACTTCCATATTAGGCGGTCTCAATTTTATAAACATAATCTGTATATCAATAATAGATAAAAATTGCTTGAGATTAGAATGATATTTCCAAATTTTATTTTTAAAAGCATATGGTGAAAAACATTTGAAAACATTAAACCCTCTTCATATTTCCATCAAAGATGTCTTTAATGAAAATTCTTAAAAATCAGAGATCTATAGCTTAATTTAAAACCAAAGAAAACAAAACAACAAACCAACACTCTTTAGAAAATTCATATTCAAATACCAACTAAATCCAAAATTCATATCAATAATTTATTGCAAAGTCATAGATTTCAAAGGCATTCTATTCATACAAAAAGAAATATATTTCTTTAATGAAAGTTAAATTTAAATATATCAATATTTATGTATTAATCATAACCTAAGATTTCAAAATAACTTGCACTCAGAATAGAACCATATTATGATGAACTACATGCAAAAGAGTTCCAAATATTCTTCAAAAAAATCTCCAAATCTTCTACTCAAACCCACACAAACAACTTGCATCTCTAGAATCAACTCATTATGGACTATTTCTAGAATTTTATCAAGAATATATGACATACAGACACAAATTCATCAATTTTATTTCATATAATAATGCCTCTATATACTACATGTTCAAAAATCATTTTGTAATGATTTTTTTTTAAAAAAATGTGCAATAAAATTTATAGCATTCTTCATTAAATAAAAATAAACCCTTGCATGTAAAACTCGCTATGTAAACCATTAAGTAGCTTCTTTCAAACTTGTAAATATCATAATACATTCTAGTCAAGTTTTCATAATACGTCATACTTTTTTTTGTTGATGAAAATGAATGGATATCCATACCACACCTGGAAATTTTTTGATAAACTTATAATTTATTCTTCTCATCTCCAAATCTTCACTTCCATAGTAGGCTTCCTAAATAATAACAACTAACCAAATAAATTTATGTTTTGTATTATTTTAAGCTTTGGAGTACTGAGTATCTATTTGTTAGACCAAGATTGAATAGGAAATTTTCCAATACTTATTTTTGGCTTTCCCAAAATATTAATAATATTAAAAAAATTAGTCATGACCAAAATTACCAGTAAACCACCATCTAAAAACTTGATTTAATGCACAATACACCAAATTTAAATGCCAAATATTATGTGTGCATATAATAGATCCCAAGATAAATGCTAGATCTTTGAGTACATTTAAACCACATAAACTTTTGCCTAAGGAACATTTAACCATAACTAAAACTCAAAACTAACTCAAGTAAACATTTCACCACGTTTACATTTACCAAAACAGCCATGTAAGTCAATCACCTCATCATAACCACTTTCAATGCAATAAATATCTTACCTTTATAAAAAATTAAAGACCTCCTTATTATTGAAATATTTATATCCTTCGACCCCTATGTCATGAGGCAATACTTGTTATGTCAAAGTATCTGAAGTCTTAAGTTTATTTGGAGACCCTTAGAAACATTTAGGTTTCAAAAATCAATAACACTTACAGATATTTGCTTTGAGTAAACCATTGGATTTAGCAACATCTATTTTAACTTATGAACATACGAATATCATCCATTCAATAATGATCAAGTGAAAGCAACTAAAAACATTTACATTCAATATTTAATCATAAATGTTACCTTCTTGATGAATATATACATCGCAAAAAGATTCTAAATTTGATCATTAACTTATACTCATGAAGAATGCATTTTGTTACTATGGATATATTAAATGTTTTCATTGAATCTATCAAATGATTTTGAAACTACTTTTTAATGCACATTAATAATTTCACAAAATATAGAGTCACAACTAAACATTTAAACATAAAATGCATATTCAAATGACATAATGAACTAAGTCCCCAACTAGTAGTTTTAGATGTTACGGCAATGCCATCAATCTGACATAATCATTTAAAAGTATTTGTTTTGGAAAAGAACAAAAAGGGGGTAAAAATAGGCTCAACACATAAATCTCAACCATTTTCTAATTCAAATCTCATTTACAATATTTATTGTTACTTTTATAAAAGTCAAATTTAATCAATTCTTTAACAAATCAGTGGTTATATTTATTGCTTATTTTTACATTGATTTATTATATTGAGACTTTAATAAACATAGGATTTAAGTTCTAAAAGGATAAAACAATTTCTCTATTACATCCGTCCACATATGTGCAATGTAGTCATGGGGCTCGATAGTATAATCTTCTATTTATTTATCCTTGCATCGGCATAATCATTGTAACCTGCTTCACGTATCCTCATAATAATTCAATGGGTAATGCTCATCCTTCAAAACATTTCTAAAAGACATCCACGTCTTAATAAACACCCAATATTTCTCAAATTGAGTGCTGAAATTTCATACTAGTTAGATATTGAAATGAACATCTTTGACACTACAAGTGGTACCCTATTTATGTTAATAAATTGATTGACAAAAAATTAGGCCTAAAGTTGTTGAATCTAGCCAATCAGTATTGTGGTATTGATTTTATCTTCCAACATTGTTTAATGTCAAAATAGACTTGCACTTTGAAAAGTGTTTGTTACTAAAACAATGGATGTGGAGGGTACATAGAATAAAAATTACCTTGTGGTCTAAGCTGCATCATGACCTCAAGGAACATGCCATTGACTTCACTATAATACTCTTAAAGGACATCTTAAATGCATTTTGAAATGTATGGGAATGCCTTAGTTCGTATTCTATGGAAATCACCCAACTTTTCCTTGATAAAACATTCTTATAGATGATATAAAACATTCTCCACTACTATTTCTTATTTATCAGATTGCACTCATGTGTTTACAAAAATACAAGAGCAAAGCTTAGATATCAATGATTTTCACCATAAGGCTTAAGATGCTGGTGTGGTGGAAAACCCCATACTTGGCAACAAGACAATTGTTAATTAATGTACAAAGTAAAACTTATACAATATTAAAATTAGACACATTCAAATAATAAATATTCTCATAATAATATAACTTTTATTTAATTTAAAAAATAATATTATAAATTTATAAATAAAATATGGAATATACATCATGTGATTAAAGAAGGATAAACAACAAGACAAAAGTAAAAAAGTTTGCTTATTTCTTTCACTCTTATCCACTACCTTACGACGGCTAAGGATCCCCACTCCCCCCCCCAAAAGAAAAAAAACTTACGTGAAAGAAATTTAGTATAAAAAGAAGTGTATAGTACGTATAAAAAGAAGTGTAGTAGTTTTATTTTGAGAAGAGTAAATTTTTGTGGCGAGAGTGGAAATTCTTTCAAGATTTGAAAAAATCTTCACTCAAGAATTCAGGGTTTATATTTTTATAAAAAAAATTTAAAACCTTTTATTATGTTTAAGAAAAAAATTAAATAATTATCTATTAATTAATGCTTAATATATAAATCTTAGAAAACGATAAAATATTTGTTTAACGAAACTTGAAATAGAAAATAATGCGATGAATGTGCAACCACATATTCTAAATACCTAAATGTGTGGATGCAACGTATGTAAAATTGTATCAGTAAATTTTTTTTTTATCTATAAATTATAAAGAAGAATAGTGCACGATAAATATAAATTCTTGTAAAATTATGTTAATCTCTTAAAAGGTACGATAGGTCATTTTAAAGGGAAGATACCTATAACTGTCACTTAACCCTTTTCCTAAATTTTCGCTAATAAATTATTGTGAAAAATCAATATATAATAAATTGAAATTCTTATAAAATTGTCTCATTAAAAATTCGTACTCTATAATAAGGATGGGGTAACCATACACAGATTACTTATTAATTGCTCTTGAGGGGAGGGTGCATATGAATTAACTGCTCGAGGGGAAGGTGACTGACATTCACAGAAAATAAATTTGTTGTGAGGCAAAAGTACGGATGGAAATTGTCAAATTGTCATCCAACATATTGGTCCCGCGGACTAATAAAAAAATTTCTTAAAAGAACCTGAAATTTTCGCAAATAATGTGATGATAGCAAGAGGCAATATATGTAAAATGATTTCACTGCTTTTATAAACGTTGAAAACGGATACCATAGTTAAGTCTGCGAATGTGGGCTGAAAGATGCTACAAAACATTGATATCCCAACAAAACATCAGAAAACTACGTTGAAATTTTGCTACATAACAATCAGAAAACTGCGTTGAAATTTTGCTTAATGTAGCTTTCAACCCAATGGACTTCGTAAAAAAAATCAGTCCTAGACATGACGTATTACGCTAGTTTTTCCAAAGTCCACTCAGGCCATTTTAACTAGAGAAGATGGTGATTGGAATTCGTGAAGCACTTTTTCGCAACTTTGCGTACTAAAATAATATACCAACGAAGTAGTCCTACCTAATTGCTATATAAAGCATTACTAATGTTGGAGGGTAAGTAATATCCAAAAGACCGCATTCTTAATGTGCCAAAATTAAAATCGAAAGAAAGAGGTAATCATATGGTGTTGATGGAGCTTTCTGATTTAATTTAATTTATATATTAATGATCAAGAAAAGAGGTTAAGAATGGTCAAGAGGATTTAAAAACATATTGTATACAATTATTATATTAAGGGAGGGTTAAAAATATTTTTTAAAAATATAAAAATAGAAATAAAATTAATAAGAAATCACAATTTTATTATTTGAGGGTCAGAAATCTTCAAACTAGTAAAATGTGTATTGTTTCATAGATTTACATTAAGTTGGTTGGACATGTGGTCTCTTGAAATTCTTTAAATCTATTAATTAGAAGTAAGAACCGATATTTTTGGAATTCAATGTGTGTGAATAGATCGATTTGAGTATTATTTGTCAAAGTCAAAGTGTTTCACAAATAAACAAGGGTAAACATTTCTAGTCTTCATACCGAGTGAAACTCCTCAAGGATCCATGGGAACCTCTAAAAACATAACATGGTATCTTCCACAAATCGCATCGCAGATAGAGCACTTGAATATAAAATTCTCTTTCACTTTCAGGTTCTAGAAAACATAATTGGCATATACGCTCATCCTGTGGGAGGTTGTGTTAAACTTCCATTTGAAATTCATAAGAGTGAATGTGAAATTGAGCTAAATGGAACTTTAAACATGATTGAAACATCTTCTTCATATACCTGGAAATTTGATTTCAATCCTCATGAAAACATGAATAAAATTTGAAATAATGAAAAAGTTTTTGTTTAAAAGGCTCTTTGAGATTAAATTAACTTTCCAGTAAGATTTACTAAGCTCTTCACGAATACCTCTATTGACTTCATGTTTAGTGAGCTAAAGAGCATTAATATAAAATCCAAGTGTTGGTAGTTTCTCTATATCAATATCCAACTTTTGAAGGAAATCCATAACTTATGCATACCACCAAGATTTGCATCCATGGTTGTCAAGTTACATAAAATATTGAAGTGCTAAGAATGGATACCTATTACGACCAAAGAAAGAATATGTCATGCATTGAATCATATGCAACATAATCATAACATAGTAAATCAAGGAGATAAAAATTGGACACACCCCAAACTCTATAAGAAAAATTGAGCAAGGAACCATTCTTTTGGCTCAAATGTTCTTTGATAAAAAGGAAATAAAAACTCTTTCCATACATTCAAAATTATTTAGTCTCAAATATGGCCCCAAACCTCACATACACACAATAGTATAGGATTAACTAATGTATGAAAATTTTGAACCTTTATTTGGATATCCTTACATTGGATAATTAACAAAAATCTCTTTAAGAGGATGTCAATGCTAAAAATATTTTTTTAAGATTCACCTATATTTCATGTAAAAGTCTAAAAGGTGGTCCATAGAATAGAACGTGCAAATAGTTGTAAGAGTGGACCACTACAACACATTTCCCTTTGTATGTCAAATTGATTGTAGATGTTATTTTCTTATTTACATTGAA
>JARHVA010003219.1:1447500-1520000 GCA_037957365.1 Torreya grandis | reverse complement strand
AGAGGTCATTATTTATAAATCTATATGGGTGAAACCTCATTCTACCTATTATAAAAATATCCACCAACATTTAAGGTAGAGTTAAAATTTAAGAAGAGTCATTTCTGGGAGAGGGATAAGATCGACCCATAAAGTATTGGATCAAATACCTATAGTAATATGTTCAGGTCAATTATATCTTAAAAAGGTAATGTATGAAGTTGAGAATTTGGATTTTTTTTACAAATGCTTAAAATGGTTTATAGAAAATTATAATATGTTTTGTAGATATAAGAAAACAACTTATAATGAATGGATTCGTATAAGTATGTATGATAGAGTGAGGTGGAAAAATAAGAGAAACTCAATTAAAATTTTAAATGATACTTTTTGATAAGATTTTAAAGAGGAAAAAATAAATATATACAATGTACATCCACATCATACACATACAAAGTTATCATAATAAGTTGTACATTTTCATCAAAGATAAGGTCATTTTTATTGACTAATGAAGTGACAAATTGGAAAATTAATATCAAACTCTGAAAATAATGAATTAGCTCATACCATATTTAGGTTCATTTCAACGTCTAATGTTTCACTGTTTATACATGTTTGATAACCAACAATGGTTTAATTTTAGTAGAATGATTGAAATGTGATGAAATTACTTTCATCTATCATCCATGAGTGCACAAAATTAACATCATGTGGACCAAAAGTAGCTATTACACTTGAGTACTTACAACAAAAATTAAAAAATAACACCCAATCATAGAAGAGGGGGAATAAAATACATATATGCACATAAATAGGCATACTCGACTTAGTGACTATAGAGGACCCACCAAAGGACATAAGTGTTTATAGCTTGATGTAATTCAAAAATACATAACAAAACCACATATAACCTATATGAGCTAATGTGTGGGATTGTTTTTAATTAATAGAGAGCAATAGGTTATAAAATAATCCATAACATTAAGAGATGTAAATAATATTTTATGTGACATGGTCACTATGGAATCAAGCTAGGTCAATAGAATAAACATAACACTCAAGGTTGGAATCACATATTTTTATACACCTATTATTGTGTGGTTATGTAATGTAAAAAAGGTATAGAGTTATATAAGACTATAGCTCTCTAGATGGATAAATTGACAAAATGGACTTCAATTTATGTTTTATTGTGACTATCTCACATAAAAATAACTAATTCACATAAAACTAATAAAATAATCTATAGTACCATACTTTAAGGGTTAAATAAACAAATGGAAATAATAAAATATTAATTTATCCAGTCTATCCAATGGATCTTCTTTCATTTTAAATTTATTTATTATGATATATTAGTTAATAAAAATTACATGTCAAATGGGATTTAAGTCCTAACCATAGGACATTTGAGATTTAGGCCCTTCATCCACTTTTAACCCTAACATTTCTCTTATCCTAATGGAAATATTTAAAAGTGGAGGCTTAGTAGTGGAATAGGGACATTTTCAATTTCATTTATTTTCATTCAATAAATATTTATAATATAACATTTTATTTTTGTTTATTATTTTCTCTAAAGAAGAAGCATGGAGGCAAGATGCCCAGTCATTCCTCAATGCAATGATTTTTTTTTTGTGTGTGTGTGTGCGTGCGTGCACGTGTCTAGACACAAACACACACCTACCTTTATTTTTATCAACATAGTTAAGACCAAGATCCATGCAATAATTATCATGCCCCATTTTCCCACATCATCTTATGTCTTATAGTTGAGTTGGATACTATTGGGTTATGAACCAATTATTTCTATTTAACTATAGTTAGTAGAGATATTTTATGTCACTAAGGGGTTTGGACATAATTGTGTTTATGTGCATTCATTTAATCTTGTAAATTGTGTCGATCTACTTATTTTGATTACCTTCTTATGTTATGTGAGATGATTCTCTACCTATATTATTATGTGATTATTTATATTTGACATATAGTTATGTCGATTCCATTATTATGATTATCTTATTATTGATAACTTGAAATTTCACCTTCATAAATATTTATAGACATCTAATGATGTCAAACATAATTATGTATACATATGATATTTTAAAAAAATTATCAATTACTGATGTTCTTTATCTTGTAGAAACCCATTGAGTATTAATCTCTCTGAGTGCATGCCTTAACAGGTGCACGAGGAAAGGGGTAGGTAGACCATTATTGCTTCGTAGGATTTTCTTTCCTTTTGCTACTTGATATCTATAAACTTGTCTCCTAAAAACCATTCCCCTAAGCTTGGCCTTTTCTTTTGCATATTCCTATAGCCTTTTATGGCTTGCCTTAGACCTTTTCCTAAACTAAAACCTCTTTTGACATTTTAAATTACTATTTCAGCTGTGTCGACTTGGGACTCTTCTTGAAACAAATTATTAAGGGTCTAGGTTGGCCCCTGGCTGACCTAGCCTATGACCTAGTGAATTTTTATCAATTCTAATACTAGGTCGAATAGGACGACCCTACCAACAAAAAATTTGTGAAGGATTTATAGCTATATCCACCTATATGAACATAATCATTTATCCATTTCCAATATAAGAGAAGAATAAATAAGATATATTTTGCATCTACTTATCCACCATTCTACTTGAGGAATAAGTTTAGGGTTTCATACTTTCTTTGGAGATATAGATCTTGTCTTGCGGAGAAGTCTTTTGGATGCATTGATAGATTATGTATCATAGAGATTTTTTATCCTTGTCATCCTTACATACCACAACAACCTCTTGTGAATCACCTTGCCCAAGGGAGAGACTTAGGCTTGGCAGGTTCATCTTCTAAGGTAAGTATTCCTAACTGTGTTCCTCCTTTGTAAGAGTAGACAAATATGTATTTGCACTTCTCTTCCATGCATTGGAATTATTTATACATTAATGTGATTATATATCTTTTATTCATGTTTACTTTTTTTGTTTATTACTCCCATTTTGTGCCACAAGCTTTGGTTAACAACATATTAGGTTTTTTGCTTTACTTGTTATTAGTGTAGTGAATATAAAAACATAGGACATAGGGTTATTGCATAATTTTTTTTGGATGGAGGCTTTGCAATCCTCCCTAGTAATAATATTGTGGTAAGAAATCCCCTAATTTAGTATAGGAGATCTATATTGGTTATGTTCTCAATTATACAATATATCCCCAATTAGAAGTGTAAATAGTATCTATCTTCTCCAAGCTATGATAAATTTTTAGATATGTTGTATTTCTCATTGTATACATTCTATAAAAACCAACATGAATCTCACCCTTATAGGTTTTTCTTTCTCATTTATAATTTTTATCATTTTAATAATTTTTTATATTTGTGATACTAGGTCGACCAGGATAGTATAGTTATAACTTATGTGTGTAGGTTTAACATACAGTCACATCAAAATGATTCTTTTATTTTATGTAGGTCTTCATCATATATAAGTTAATGGATTGATCAAGTTAACATAGTACTCTTATTTAGATCCTGACAATAAACTATGTCAAACAAGTTGACTTAGTCTCTTATTCAGCTCCATAATAGAAAAATAAGTCATGTAGGTTGACTTAGTATTCTAGATAGCTTTCAGATAAAAAACTAAGTCGACCAAGTTAACTTAGTCATCTTAATAGGTTTTGGTAAATAGGAAATTAGAGAACTAGGATGACCCAGTTGAGATAGTTAGAAGAACTTACATATAAGCATTCAAGGCACTTCAACAAAAATTTCACAATCATCAACATCTTCCAACCCACCAAAGTTTTTTTCTTTCTCTCTTTCAATTTAATTCTTCATTACAATTTTGTTTTACACAAGATTGTAGTCTTCAAAACTGCAAACCTACAATAAACTAGGTAGACCTAGTTGACCTAGTTCTATAGTCTATCTTCTATTTGAAAGACTAAGTCAACTTGGTAGTCTTAGTTCTTAAAGACTCTTGCTTCTACTATAATTTATTGACCATGTCGACTCTGTTCTATAATTTTTGCATACAATGTCATCTAAAATAACTTTGTACTATGCTTAAATTGGGAATTAATAATTATATGCAATTAATTAATTAACACTTTCATTTTTAGCAATTTACATGCTTAGAGTAGCTCACATAGTATAATTAGGTGGTTTTCAATATACCATTTAGTTTCACTATTTTTATCTTTTTAAACACACTACCAAATCACATAATTTGAAAATGTAGTTAAACATTTTTCTACCCAAGGCTTACCTACTTGGATTTCATCACCAATGGGGAACCCAATTTGGTTTTCTAGCCAAGAATAAATACATGGTTAATGGTATATAATATCTAAGCACCTAACACCATTATAACTATATGATTGTGATGTGATGGGGTACGCCCTAATACCAAGCTAGTACCATTTCCAACATAGACCTATTTTAGCCTAAACATCTTGAAACCATATATAGATTACCTTCAAGTTCCCTATTTTCAGCCAAATTCAATATCACACTTAAAATAACACTTTAAAGTAATCTAACAACATTTAGGTTCAACACCTAGCTAGCATTTAATTTTTAATTGACTCTTGCTCTTTGATCATTATATGTTGTATTGAAAAAATTTGCATTGGCTAGTGTTGGTGCAAGTGTTTGTGTTATGTACCTCAATTGGATCATTCTCATTGATCCAATTAATTGTGTGTTTAATTTCACTTTTTATTTCAAGTACAATGAAAAAAATTATTATTTTCATCACACTATTGTTTTTTTTACATAATCTCTTCCAGACTATATTTTTCCCTGATTATAGTACTGAGTCAACCCAGTCAACCCAATATGCCATTTTACCAATCCAAAAATAGTACTAATTCAACTTGGTTAACTCTGTCATTATCAAACTATCATTTTCTTGTTTACAATACTATGTTGACTTGGTCAAATTTTTACTCTTATGTACCTCTTGTATCTTTCTACTTTACATCAACTTTACCTCCCTGAAACTCTCTTCTTCATCATGAACTTTATGTTTGAATATAAACTAAATTAAATTTAATAGATATAATGATTCTTACCAAACCTAATAGGTTCTCCCATAATTAGCTTGTGGCTCCTAACCTAAATGAAATTAATGTGCATGTAGCCACTCGTACTACAAACTATGAGACCCCTTTTCATTCCTCTTCACTTCATAACCCTTTGTTTTAATTTAAACATCAACCTAAATTAGAGTATACACCAGAAATGTTCTTCTTCATTAATGAATTTCCTCAATATAAAGCAAAGGATCCTTTTACTATTTAGCAACTCATGATAAGTGGTCATGTCGAGGAGCCCCATTCACCTTGTCCCACATTTTAACATGGATTTTGGAAAATTGGTTTCTTTTCTTCTCAACCTATTCCCTATATTTTAACCCCTTCTCATGATTGATGCTTTAGATTGGTACAACCAAATCAGATATCATTGCATTATTAGTTTGGAAGACTTAGTAAATTCTCTAGTCCAAGAGTTCCAAACTAGTGATCTCTCCAAGAATAACTTGACCCATTTTATCGATTACAATCAACTTACGACCGAAACTACACAAGCTTTTATCAAACAATGGAAGAATTTGTATAATAAATGTGAAAATAATATGGTTGATGACTATCTGTTTCATCTATTTACCAATGTTATTTTTCCCAAATTATAATATCAAGTCGAGACTCTCTTTCCACAAACTTTGGAAGAGGCCATTGACCAATCCAAGCATCAATATTTTCTTATGCATCAATTCAAGCCATCCTAACCTTCTATGGGTACACATATGTTAATTAAGAATAATAATAATCATGATACAAATGATGGTGTCACTAACTCTTATGATATCATTCATAATATTCAAGATGTTATTCTCAACCAAACTTCGAAACAAGCTTCCCCTCCCAACCACATCACTAATCCTCAGTTATCTTCAACCAATAACATTAATGGTAATAAACCTTTATCCTTAGAATAACTCAAAAAAAATATACCAAGGCTCGACCATGAGAACCCGATCCCACTTGACCCATGAAATCTTGGTATGGTCCCAATAATTTTTTTATTTGATGTTAGTTTGGGTCATTCTCATGAAACTTGTAAGCAACTCCATAATTTGGCAATGGATTTCTTTTTTGGTCCTAATTTTTACCATGATATATCATTCAAAAATGTCAACAAGACTATGACATTGCCTTTAAATCCCATGAAATAAAAACTAAATCTCATGCTTTGAACCAGGTTAATTCTCATTTGTCCATCTATATATATCCTCTTCTAAATCACCAAGATAACCAAGACAAGCCTAACCCTTCTATCAATAATGTTGATAGTCTTCCTGACCCAACTCCTAAAAATATGTGGTCAATATGACTAATATTGAGAGGGTGGTTGCTTTCATTAATCCTCATCCAATCCACACACCTCAATTATCTCACATCTTTCATGTTATCCATGATTCTTTTCAAACTCACTTAATATAGTTGGGAATGGAAATCCTCATATCTTTTGATGAACCAATTCTAACACCTTTTTTGGATAACACTTCTCATATCATTTATACCATCCCTTCAATTGCTTTACCTATCACTAATGATACTCAATATTATATCAAACCTTCTTCTAATCTATCTTAAATCAAAACTACATCAACAACCCCATATTTTCAAAATAATCAAGAAACTTGTCTTCCAGCTAAGCTTACTACATCTTATTAACATAAATTCACATGAAATTCAAATCCTCCTTCTGAGGACCTCCTTTAACACTATGCACCCCTTTCCAATTGTCCTCTTATGGGTTATGATGAGTGGGATCCTATCACAAAAATTACTAATATCCTAGCTCAAATCCCATTTATTGAACTTATGCAGACCTCTCGATGTCATCATAGTCATCCTATGCAAATTTTGTTTAAAATGAACATCCCTTATCCTCCCCTACTAGGATGTGAAGCCACCTTATTTAGATCAAAAGATATCATTTTACAATAATGTGAAGAGATATCCATACATATTGATGAAATAATGGAGACTTCTCTTTCCCTTGAATTCCCCATCACTTCTATGATCCTTGATGATATTCTACTTCTTACGAATGATCCTCCTCTTTCTATAAATATCTAAATCAAAGATTTTCAGGTCAAGCATGATTTAATTGAAGAGGGATCCATAAATTGTATTGCCTCTCTTGATTTTATCAAAGCCTTTAGATATTCTAAGTGTAATCTTAAGTCCACATGTAGCACATGTCATGGATATGACCAATGGTAAGTGCCTTATTTAGGTTGTTTTTGGCTCTCCATTACAATCCCACCTATCACCATTCATGTAAAGGTGATGATCGTTAAATTTCCTTTATCCTATAACATTTTGATTGGTAGGCCATGGACTTGTCACATGAGAGTAGTTCCCTCTTCCACTACCAATGTGTAAAATTTCCTCACAATGGAGCCATCTATAGTATTCAAGGTGATACCAATCCTTAAAATTTTGAACAATTCTAAGACGACATTATATTCAAGATTCCTACCCTTGAACCTTTACCCAACATTCTATTTCATGAATCTCAATGATTTAACTTTCCTATCAATTCTACCCAAGGTTATAATGGTCACCCCAAACTCATCAGGAATATATCCCCTACCCTCTTAGATTTTGATGACAATGAGCCTAACAAGATCAATATCAAGATTAAAACCTAAGATATTACCTCATCACATCTCTCAGATACCTATTTCTTTGTTACCTCATTCATGTCAACCACTTAGTGATGATATACCCATTGTCTTAACTAAGACTTGGCATTCCATTCATCACACCACATTAGATGACAAGGTCATCCCTACCCATGCCATTGATATTCATACCCCTAATTATGATGATGGTTATACCTTAGATGATTCATTCTTAGGAGGTATATTTGAGCCCTGATAGGTTGAGATTATTTTTTATCATTCCTCTTTGATTCAATATTTTAATATATCTTCTATCATTCCACACTATTTTTTTTACTAATTTTAGCATTTTTCCTCTTGATCACAGGATAGAGATGGTACACACACCTCCAATTTTTGAAGAAACTCATAGGAGTATGATTATGGATCAAGCTATGACTTCTCCCATGGATTTGATATATACCAATACCCATCTAACTAATTTATCATTGAGATGTTTACGACTGTCCTTCCACCTTCTATGCATCCTACTCCTCCTTAAATACAGTCTAATTTAGATCTGATTCCCACTTCCACTCTCATTAAGTCTCTTATGAATTCCAATTTTATTTATCCTCTAGTCGATCCTTTCCTAGTATATTCACTAACCCCAATTCCTTTTGGTGATGGTTTGCTTTGTTTACCACATTTTCCTCCTTCACCTACCAAATGGGTCGATCAGCCTTATTGTGACATTCATAAAATTATCGATATCAGAGGATTCGTCAAGGTATAAATAATGAAGATGCACGAGTCGTGGTTGCACGAGACAAAGCAAGTGAATACCACAAAATTCTAAAGTAAATTAAATCAAACAAGAGACAATTTCATAGATAATTTAGAGAAAAGCCAATATTCTATTAACATGAGATGGCCATAATAAATAATACATATAGGAGAGCTTGTAAGTAACTCCTCCATAAATGGTGGTCAAAGCACCCCAAGAATAGACTGTAACTCATCCATGCAAGGTGGTGACAAGGTGATAAGAATAGAGAAGTAACTCACATACCCGAAATAGCCGATCAAAGGAGTTACTTATGACATTCTTATGACACCTATGACACATTTATGACACACATATCCACATAAGCTAGGCTATCCCACAAATGTAGGAAAACTCCATGTATGTACAAATATATAATTTGCCTAATTAAATAATAGGGAAAAATAAAAACATACACTAATACCCCCCCATAAGTACAGCTTAGGTGGGCAGTGTGGAAATATAAAATGGGTCCTGGTAACTAGGCCTAATGAGGTACCCATGTACAAATGCAATCTCCCATAAGATAGAGAAAAGCGAAAAACCTGTAGGAAAAAACTCCCCTCCAAAAGAGAGACATAAAATAAATCAAGAGGCTAGTGCCCCCCCCTTTGAAGACGATGTTACTGCAAATGTGGACCGCACCCCAAGAAGAGCTCATAGATGAATGAACTTGCTCTCAGTGAAATGTTTGGTGAAGATGTCTACAACCTGCTCTAAAGACTGGAAAAATATCAAGTTAATGACCTGACTATGAATAAGCTCCTGAATGAAATTCATGTGAATCTCTATGTGCTTAGTCCATTAGTACTGAACCAAAGTCCTATAAATCTGAATGGTACTTTGGTTATCACAATAAATGATGGTGGGCTACCTGATAGGAATGCCAAACTCAAAAAGTATCTCCTAAATCCAAATAGCCTCAGTAGCTACATTAACAGCTCCCATGTACTCTGCCTCTATGGATGATATAGCAATAGCATTTTGCTTCTTACTAGACCAACTAATAGGACCAGAACCTAGAGAGAAACTATAAACAGAAGTGGACTTGTGAGTCTGTGAATCACTAGCCTAGTCTGAATCTGTATATCCAACCAAGTCAACCTCTATGCCAAATCTATAATGAATCATGTATCTATGCAAACCTTGTATGTAATGCAAGATCCTCTTAGATGCTTTCCAATGCAACTCATGAGGCTCCTACATAAATCTGGAGACAAGTCCCACTACATAAAATATGTCAGGCCTGGTGTGAGTCAAGTAGATGAGACTACCAACAAGTTGTCAATATCGAGTGGCATCAACCAATGGTGAAGAATAGTCAGCCTCAAGCTTGACTCCTGATAGAAATGGTGTCAGATATGTCTTGCAATTAGCCATGTGAAATCGAGCTAATAAGTCAAGAGCATACTTAGGCTATGTAAGAGAAATCCCTGAATCTGACTATGAGATCTCGATGCCAAGGAAGTAGTGTAACAAACCCAATTCTATCATGTCAAATCTATCCTCGAGAGATGCCTCCATTGTTGCAATAGCCAATGAAGAACTCTTGGTGATGAAAAGGTCATCAACATATAAAACCAAAATTAGGAGCGAATCATCCTACTGTAAGAAGTAGACATTGGGATCAAAATGGCACCTAGTGAAAGCTGCTGTGAAAAGGAATGAATCCATTCTAGCGTACCATGCCTGAGGGCCCTGTTTAAGGCCATAGATAAATTTCCTAAGTCTGCATACTAAGGAAGAATCTTAAACAAATCATGGTGGCTACTCCATGTAGATCTCCTCCTCTAGGTCTTCATGAAGAAATGTACTCTTCACATCCATATGGTACACATCCCAACCATGTGTTGTGGCAATAGCTAAGGTGAGTCAGATAAAAGTCATCTTTGTAATGGGTCCAAAGGTCTCTAAGTAGTCAATGCCTGCCACCTGTGAGAAACCCTTGGCAACCAATTGTGCCTTGTACTTATCAACTGACCCATCTAATGCAAACTTGGTCTGATATATCCTCCTACATCAAACCATCTTCCTTCTCTTAGGAAGTGATGTCAAATCCCAAGTGTGATTTTTCATTAAGGAAGAATATTCTTCCTCCATAGCACTATCCCAATTAGGTACCCCCAATGCCTCTTGAAAAATCTATGGATTTAAAACTGAAGCAAAGAAGGCATGTGGATCTCTCTAAAAATCCCCCTAGTTGTCTGTCATCTGTAGGATCTCCTGCCCAAGTGCCAGCACTTTGAAGTGTCTATCTGGCGCAAAGTGGCCTGAAAGTGGGTGAGTTAGCTACTAACTCCTCATCCTCTAATTGACTAGAGGTGTATGACTCTGCATCACTATCCTCACTATCTGAACTTGAAGAAGAAGAAGAAGAAGAAGAAGATATTTCTAGCTCAGGAACCTACTATGGCTGATCTGAATCTGAGGAATCATCATGAAGAAGTAGATCTGATGAGGGAGAAGAAGTGCCAAGTGTTGAGTCTCTAGGACTCTCCTAAAAGTGGACACTTTTCTCAATGAACAACTCATGAGTGGTTAGATCCAGAAGGTGATACCCCTTAACACCATCTAGATATCCTACAAAGATGCAAGGCTTAGACTGATATTCCATAGCTTTGCATTTCTTCTTTGGTATGTGAGCCATGGCTGGGGATATAAAAACCCTAAGGTACTCAACATCAGGTTTCCTTTTATGCCAAGCTTCAAAGGGTGTTATCCCTTTCAAAGCTTTGTGAAGAACCCTATTTTGAATGCAGCAAGCACAATTGATGGCTTCAGCCCAGTACTGTGGTGCTGAGGATTTGGAGTGAATCATGCAGATACCCATCTCTTTCAAGAACCTATTTTTGTATTTTGCAACCCCATTCTGTGAAGGATTGTAAGTGATAGTGTGCTGTAAATCAATCCCCTCTGTGGTGTAAAACTGCTCAAACTTGTTGCTAACATACTCCCTCCATTATTAGTTCAAAGAACCTTGATGGATTTCTCACTCTGTTTCTCAACAAGAGCCTTGAAGTCTAGAAAATTTTCAAATACTTTAAAATTTTGTTTGAAAAAATATATCCAAGTGTACCTACAGAAATCATCAATGAAAGTGAGGATGTACATGGCCCTTGTGAAAGATGGTTTGGGAAAGGGTCTCAATACATCACTGTGGACTAACTCCAAAGGTTGTGAAGCCCTCCAAGCTTTGCCTTTGTCAAATTTTGCTTCAGGATGCTTCCCAAGGGAGCACCCCTTGCAAAGTCCTTTTGAGAGTTGGACATGAGGCATGCCAATGACCATGCCATTTTTTCAAAGTTGTTTAAGATAGCGATAGTTAAGGTGGCCAAACTGCTCATGCCAAAATTTTCTAACTTCATCTGAATGAGTCAGTAATGCTATTGGAGAAGAATCTGGTGCAAAATGTGAGAAGGTGTATAACCTTGCTTGGTGATTTTCCCTACCCACTGCCACTGTAGTATCACTATGCAACTCCCTGATTGCCATTGAGTTTGGTGAAAACTCAACTCTCATGCCCCGACCAATGTGAGTGATTTGGTACACTGCTAGGAGATTGGTTGAAAGAGAAGGAACACTTAGAACATTATTGAATGTTCCTCCTTCCATTTCAACTGACCCTCTCCCTACAATAGAAATTGATGTGTCATCACCCAAACTAATTAAAGTTATGCTATAAGGCTCTAAAGATGAAAACTCAACTAGGGAAGAGCCCATGTGGTGAGAAGCACTCGAGTCAATGACCCATGAAGATGTAGAAGATATTGTAACTACAAGGGCCTTGCCCTTTTCTTTTTCCTTACCCTTGCCTTTTACCTTAGTAGAATCTTAGGTAGATGAATTCTGCTTGATAGACTTAGGAACACCTATGTTGTGCTTGTCTAGAAGATGAGTTAGGTGATCTATTTGTTTCTTCATGAATTTGTGTTTATCATGCCCTGTCTTCTTATAATAGGCACACTTAACCTTCTCCTTCTTAGGTTTAACATTGGAGGAGGAAGACTCAGTGTTGTTTTTGTCAAGATTGTTGTTTTCTTTCTTGTTCTCCTAGTCTTTGTTCTTTTTCTTCTCCTTTGTTGAAATCTTATCCTTACCATTTCTAGTTATCAAAGCTTGGGGTTGAGTAGACTTCATTTTTCCCATTTGAATTAGCTTATCTTGCTCCCTAGTCAAGTCAGCAATGAATGAATCCAAAGAAGGCATTTTTCATGTAGTGCCAAGGGCACTTTTTGTGGCATGGAAAGTGGAGACAAAGACTGAATAGCTTGGACCTAACTTTGTGAGAATAGAAAGGATGAGTTGATCATCTTCCTTCTCTATCCAACATTATTTCAATTGTAATCTAAGGGCCTTAAACTTAGTGAAGAAGTCCTGTAGGGTGTCAAAGTTGCTAGGACTTAGACTTATGAGTTTATTTTTGAGCTCATGACCTCTCATCTCATCAAGCTTCCCAAATAAGGTTTCTAGGGTGTCCCATATGTCTTTGGGAGTCTTATAGGTTTATAAATTGAAAATAAGTTCTAGAGATATGGACAATCTCAGTAATCCATAGGCTTCATCACTACGGTTGTACCACTTGACCTTTTCAGCATCAGTGTTGGGTTCTACTTTAGTACCCATGGTGATCTTATACAACCCTTTGCTTGTAAGAATTATTGACATTTTAACCTTCCATTTATGATATTTGAAGGGTGTTAGGGGTTTAAGTTGAAAATAATTAATTTTAAGATGAATTTAGGTGAAGTTGTGTTGATTGCAAGTTGTGAAATTATGCAGAAAGGATAATGAAATCAAAGATTGCAAGTGTTGAAAAGCAATCACACAACCCCCCCCCCCCAAAATGTTGATCCCCCCCCCAAATATGCAAGTGCATGCTCAAAAGATGTCAAGCTTAGTATAGAATGCGTCTTAGAGCAATCAGTGCAAGACTTTAAGCAAATAGGACGTTGGACTCAGCTGAAAATGTGTCTCGAGAGACCCAAATTTTAGGCACTTTATAAATTAGTGCATTTTTAACAAATAATAAGCCTACACTGTGGATAATTGAAATACAAACACTTTTTTAAAAAATGGCACCTAAATCTGAGCTACCATTTACATGATATTAAAGATTCAATTTCTCGTAAACTAGTGTTTTTGCAAAAAAATAGCACTAAAACATTAAAAAATGCCTATTTTGAGAGAGAAAGTGGCCTTCCAACCACTCATTAGACTCAGCACAAAGTGAGGAATCCAAAGGAGGTCTTTGTGAGGGGTAATTGGCCTCCTACCAACTCGGGCCTCACCCTTCATCTTCGAAAGGCGAAGATACAAGTTTAAATTTAAACCCCCAAATTATCAAAACTTAAAAATTGTCTAAAATACTCAATAATCAGTCAAATTGATTGATTTTTTACAAGTCAATTTTAACTAAAAAATTAAAGTAAAAGACAGAATTTAATGGATTGCCAAGTATTTAAGGGCCCACATGGGACGCCAAACAAGGAGAGGGGCACTATTTTCAAAAAAATAGCAGTTCTGGTAGAAATTCCTGCAAGCAATCACATGAGCACGCTGTGCAAATGGAATGCAGGGTTTTAAAGGCTTAGATTCTCTTTCCAATGCCAAGATCACAGAATGCCTTTAGCAAATCTCCACACACTGATGGAAATAATTATAGGGAATAGGCAGATCTTATTTTGAGAGTGTCAAGCTTCCAAAATTGCAATGCCTCTATCAAATAAATGATGCCAAAGTAAAAATTCAATGTAGAAGTCAATGCCTTCATATTTGAAATGGAGAAAAAAATAGTCCAATGTAGGTTTACCTCCTCTAACATAGATCCTTCAACAACCACTTCCAACACCAAGTGTGGTGGAAAATAGCCCTGAAGCAGATCTGGATCACACAAATATGGAAAATGATGCCATAACAGGCCTGCATGTATAAGGAGAGACCAAACAAGCCATGGAAGGAACAATAGCATAGAGAACTACCAATATCTCCTAGAAATTGTCAAATTTCACAAAAAAATTCCTTAACAAAGCTCTAGATTTCAATGAAAGTAATAGCAAAATAGACAACTAGTTATCGGGGTGGCTCTGATACCATATCGGAGGATTCGCCAAGGTCTGAATAATGAGGATGCACGAGTCGTGGATGTATAAGATGAAGCAAGTAAATACCAAAAAATGCTCAAGTAAATGAAATCAAAGAAGAGACAATTGCATAGAAAATTTGGAGAAAAGCCAATATTCCATTAACATGAGATGGCCATAATGAAGAATACATATACGAGAGCTCGTAAGTAACTCCTCCACAAATGGTGGTCAAAGCACCCCAAGAATAGAGTATAACTCCTCCATGAAAGGTGGTGACAAGGTGATAAGAATAGAGAAGTAACTCCCATACCCGAAGTAGCCAGTCAAAGGAGTTACTTATGACATTCTTATGACACCTATGACACACATCTCCACATAATCTAGCCTATCCCATGAATGTAGGAAAACTCCATGTATGCACAAATATATAATTTCCCTAATTAAATAATAGGAAAAATTAAAAACCTACACTAATAATCAATCATTAGACTCAAGACTATTCGTTATACCAAACTTCATTTCATTATGATTATACTCCTCCTATGAGTACATATATTGAGCCTATTCATAAACATTGGCATAGATAACCATTCATCCATGCATTGTTGTAAGTTATGATAATATATCGACACCTTGCATACCACCACTCATGAACCATTAGACAAGGTTATACCTCCCTCAAAAGTGTTACTCAAGTATATTCATAAATATGGAGAGGTATATTATGTTTATCACCAATGTGGTACATATCACACTAAATTTTTCCACATCCTTTAGTATCATCTCAAGGATCATCTCGTAACCATTCTTGCACGTTATACCCTCCCCACCACAAGTCACCTTCATAATAAGGTTCCACCTTATTCCCCCATTGTTCCACCTCCTATGGTTTCATCTCCACCTATGAGTCCCTCACCTATGGATCTTCCCTCATCCTTTGACCTTCCCTCACCCATGGAGCTTCCCTCACTCTTGGACCTTCCCTCACCCATGTATCCCTCTCCACAAATGACTTCTTCATTGGTGGTACCTTCTCCACCATTGACCCTTTACACTCCTATAGATTCCACTACCATGCATTATCTTGAGCATCCCATACATGATAACCCTCATTATAAGGATCCTTCAATCATTCCTACATTTTATATCGATGATATTTGACATAAAGTATTTTCTCAATGTTCATTAAAGATAGATGTGACATTAGTTGCATTTCACATTAAACTTCAAAGAGACTTATTAGATGTTATGGATAATGTGTGTGGATAAATATATTAGTACTTATGAGCACATGCATGGTGTTCCTACATTTTCATTTGAATCAGATGTGTGCTCCAATTGTGCATTTATCTATTTTATATCATGTGACATTGTGTCAAATTATTATTTATCTTACATGGTGACCTTCATTGTGCATTACATGTTGCTTATGATCTCATTATTCTTCTTATGTTATCTTATGGGTTATTTTTCATAATTCAATCCTTGTCCATATTGACTTCATTTCTTATTGTTACCTTGTTATTTTTCATAATTTTGTTCCATCTTATCTCTATAAATATGAATAATTGTAAGTTGTGACTTAGCTATACAAACCTTGCTCCCTTTAGTCATTCCTTGTTTACCATATGACCATTTACAAAATAATTCATCTCATTACAATCTCCCTTTATTGATCCACATTGGATCTCCCTTTATTTCCTTCTTTCTTTCACAAACTAAGCATACACATGGTTGAAATTTCAAATAACATGTTGGTTCATAGTTAATCCTAAGTGTTCTATTTAGTCATATCTTTGGATACTTAGCTTCCTTTAGTCAAATCCTAAAACTCATTAGTGTGTATCACTCTTTATCTCATGATGGTCATTCTATGTTTGTATAGAGGAGAATCTTAAAATCCATAAAATATTTAAAATTCAAATCATTTAATAAAAAGCAATGATTCAAAAGTCAACATTAAAATTTTTCAAAAGTTAAATCACACTAAAAGACATGATTCTAAGCACATATCCTTTCTATAATCAAATATCAAACTCCACATCTATCCTCACAATAGATATGAGGTCCATTGGGGTGAGGTAGGCTAGTAGATTAGAAATGTAGAATAAAAATCTTTTACTGCTACCTACTTTCTAACACAAGTACCCAATCTTCGTAGTAGATTAAGTGGTCCTGAGGAATGGGCAACACATTATGGGAAGGTAGGTCCATTTTAATTTCCTTCTTCAAAACCTCCAAATGATTTGATATTATTACCACACATATTGGACTACACATCTTTGTGTCTATAGAAAATAGGTATCCTTTATATATTGATGGTATCTAGTCACTTAGTGTCTTCTCATGTCTTTGGTGTGCCTCATGTCTCCTATGGTCTTCTCATAAGATGAATTTTTTATGATTCTTACATTCCCTATTTCACTCCCTACAACCCTAATATTTAAACTTGAGAAATATTGCTTTGTTCATTGATCACTCCCCCTAGGGATTCTATTTTTGAAAGCATGGATAGGACCTAGCCTTCCTCACAAATTATCAAAATGTCAAATTACCATTCCAAGCATCCCTTTTCACCATATTTTCACATTAATTCCATCTTATTTGTGTTCCCTTTATGATTTTTAGTGTAAGACCATGGATAGGACCTGGCCTTCCTCATAAATTTTTCTAATATCCAAGTCACAATGAAATTACATGTGTCAAATATGAGATAAGATGTGATTAATTATGATTTACACATCATTGACATACTTCCCATATTGATTTAGTATGTTTTACGCTTACTTCATTAATCTTTTACTTTTATATTCTTATTTTTTAATTGCATGTTAGAATCCAACCATTTTTATTAAGATCTTCATACTTCCCAACTTGAATTAGTGTGATTAATTTAAGACCATTTTTACTAATTTTGTTTATCTTTTAATACTTTCCAAAATGATTTAATGTCATTGATTTACTTAATTAATTTTTTTATACCATTATACTTTGACGTGCTTTCCATTTTATTAAATTCTTTTCATACTTCCCAATGTGATTTAGTGTGATTTTACTCATTTTAATTTGGTATCAATCTTTTTTATGGTTTACAAACAATTTTAATTCCCTCTTGTTTACTTATTTTTGTATTATACTTAGTCATATTTTCTTATTACACATTGCCCATCATGATATAGTGTGTAGTACATTTATTTTTGATTAATTATATTTTTTCAATTCATTTTGCCTTTTTCTTTTTAATCATGCATGTGTATTAATAATTCTATAAAAGAAAACACAAAAAATGTATTTCTTATAACATATATACTAAAAACAAAATACATGTGATAGAAAGAAATATATCAATGCATCCACAACCATAACCACAATATACCACATAAGATTAACAACCAACTATCAAAATAAGATATATATATATATATATATATATATATATATATATATCATGTGTTTTCAACACAAATTAAAAAATTAAATCACTCCAGCTTTATGGTTGGTCCCCATCATGTCTATCCCATGGCCTAGCCACACTACCAATAAATGCCTCAGACTATCCCCTTTGAATAATATGTTATAAAGAGGTTGTTCAAGTTCTCAATCCTACTACCTATCCCTATAGGTTGGCTACCTAGGCCTAAATCTATCATAGTTGAATAGTGATATCCATATGAGCAATTATTTCTTAAGCCAAGGCCTATCATGTATGTGCCTCTCCTGATCCCACCCCTATCAATGGTTGTAGCCCATCTTCACATGCCTATAGCTACCTCACAGCCTCCACTACTAGTTTAAACCAACCTTCTCGAGCTAGGGTAGATGGTATCATGGGATCATCCAATTTGGTCAGGTCATATGGTGCCAACACCCCATTTAGTATACTGTGGTGTGCTCCCATCACCAGGGATCTCCATATAACATCCTTCTCATCCATAGGATCTACAAAATTCAAAATAGATATATATTAGATCATATATACATTTAAAAATCTATCTATTTACAATCTTATACAACTAGTGTTCTATATCAAACATTGAAAATCATAACCATTTATTACATGGCTTAGTGCCACCAAATACAATCCCCATGTCTACTCATCCATCAAGCAAGGTCTTTCAATCAACTCATCCTCTAAATACCTCATCCAGGGGATGCATCCTAATCAATACAAACCCTAGATTCACCACCCATGCACATATTGAGCCTTGCCTTAGTGGTGCCTCTATAGACCAACTCTACCCTAGGTTGATTGATAGGTCATCCTAAATGACAACGCTCTATGCTCTCTCTCTCTCTCTCATTGTTTTCATATCCATTGATAGTGTGACCAATGTGTTTATTATTCCTCCTACTATGGTGATGGTTATGATACTTACAATACTCGTACAACTACATCCATACCATCTCTAGCTATTAGCTATCATGCTTAACCTATCCATGGTCTCACATGTCACGATCTGATATCATGCCTCTTAACTGGTGTTTCTTGTCATCTCCCCCTTAGTTATCTTTCATGTCGAGTCCAAAATATAGGAACTACTATAGGAATCATTGGATGAGGGAGTCCTAACTATCCTAGTAAGCATGCCACTAGTCATGGCTCTGCCTACCAAGTATAGTAGCCTATGAATTATACTTGTGCTGATTCTAGTGCCATAATCACCCAACTCAACCAAAATATCATAATGTGTGTATAAGGTTGACACACTATCTCTCCTTGTCATTGATTTACTTAATTAATTTTTTTATACCATTATACTTTGACATGCTTTCCATTTTATTAAATTCTTTTCATACTTCCCAACATGATTTAGTGTGATTTTACTCATTTTAATTTGGTATCAATATTTTTTATGGTTTACAAACAATTTTAATTCCCTCTTGTTTACTTATTTTTGTATTATACTTAGTCATATTTTGTTATTACACTTTGCCCATCATGATATAGTGTGTAGTACATTTATTTTTGATTAATTATATTTTTTCAATTCATTTTACCTTTTTCTTTTTAACCATGCATGTGTACTACATAGTTCTATAAAAGAAAACACAAAAAATGTATTTCTTATAACATATATACCAAAATCAAAAATACATGTGATAGAAAGAAATATATCAATGCATCCACAACCATAACCACAATATACCACATAAGATTAACAACCAACTATCAAAATATAATATATATATATATATATATATATATATATATATATATATCATGTGTTTTTAATACAAATTAAAAAATTAAATCACTACAACTTTATGGTTGGTCCCCATCATGTCTATCCCATGGCCTAGCCACACTACCAATAAATGCCTCAGACTATCCCCTTTGAATAATATGTTATAAAGAGGTTGTTCAATTTCTCAATCCTACTACCTGTCCCTATAGGTTGGCTACCTGGGCCTAAACCTATCATAGCTAAATAGTGATATCCATATGAGAAATTATTTCTTAAGCCAAGGCCTATCATGTATGTGCCTCTCCTGATCTCACCCCTATCAATGGTTGTAGCCCATCTTCACATGCCTATAGTTGCCTCACAGCCTCCACTACTAGTTTAAACCAACCTTCTCGAGCTAGGGCAGATGGTATCATGGGATCATCCAATGTGGTCGGGTCATATGGTCCCAACACCCCATCTAGAATATCATGGTGTTCTCTCATCACTAGGGATCTCCATATAACCTCCTTCTCATCCATAGGATCTACAAAATCCAAACTAGATATATATTAGATCATATATGCATTTAAAAATCTATCTATTTACAATCTTATACAACTACTATTCAATATCAAACATTAAAAATGATAACCATTTATTACATGTCATAGTGCCACCAAATACAATCTCCATGTCTACTCATCCATCAAGCAAGGTCTTTCCATCAACTCATCCTCTAAATACCTCATCCACGGGATGCATCCTAATCAAAACAAACCCTAGATTCACCACCCATGCACATATTGAGCCTTGCCTTAATGGTGCCTCTATAGACCAACTCTACCCTAGGTTGATTGACAACTCATCCTAAATGACCACGCTCTATGCTCTCTCTCTCTCTCTCTCATTATTTTCATATCCATCGATAGTGTGACCAATTTGTTTATTATTCCTCCTACTATGGTGATGGTTATGATACCTACAATACTCTTACAATTACATCCATACCCTCTCTATCTATTAGCTATCATGCTTAACCTATCCATGGTCTCACATGTCACGATATGATATCATGCCTCTTAGCTGGTGTTTCTCATCATCTCCCCCTTAGTTGTCTTTCATGTCGAGTCCAAAATATAGGAACTACTATAGGAATCATTGGATGAGGGAGTCCTAACTATCCTAGTAAGCATGCCACTAGTCATGGCTCTACCTACCAAGTATAGTAGCCTATGAACTATACTTGTACTGATCCTAGTGCCATAATCACCCAACTCAACCAAAATATCATAATGTGTATATAATGTTTACACACTATCTCTCCTTGTTTGACCATCCATAGTGTTGGCATGTGAGGTACGACCTACACCATCTAATCCTATCTACATCTCAAAACCCAAGGCAACTGATTATTGACCACATGGGGCAACCCAACAACCCAGTACATCAGATACCTCTCATATATCTAGACACTCAATAGTACCACTAACTATGAACATAAATTATGAATGATAACTATGAACATTAAATATAAACCTCACATTGACAATTTTTCTCAATTAAAAATAACTATGAACATCAACAATAAATAAATTGAGAAATTATTTCCATATTTCCCACCTACTAAAATTGTTTGGATCATAGACTTCACTATAAAAAATAAAAGTCAATATGAAAGAGGTAACACTAATTGTTGTCTTCTATTAAATAAAAACATTATTATGGAAAACATTACAAATGTATGTATGGAATGCATGATTACTCTGCATACCACTATACATGATATTGTGTAATCAAATAACACATATGTATTAGGTTTTTTGGTTTCCATCATATCTAGACATCAAAAATGATATAACTAATATTCGTAACAACTCAAATATGGTGAAGCTAAGCAAGACATGGTAATATTAAGTATTAATATTAAAAAAAACATAATTATTTGTATTAATCCTTTGCAATATCATTTATTTTATCTAAACATATACACATGCATACAATTATCCAAAGAATTAATATTTAATAATTATTGTATTATTTTTAATCAATGATAATTACAAACACCTACATATTGTCCTAGAACAAATATGGTTATAATCAAGCATGCCAAAAATGATGTTCAAAACAAGAACAAGAAAATAACTGAAGGCACTCCATTTCTATGTCCAATTCAATACACTTTTAGGATATACTAAATGAAAAGTATACAAATACTCATTTGAAAAATCTACTAAAATCAAATATTCAAGAATGTATCTATTTTGGATTCATTACATAGAAAAAAATTATGTTTAGATATTTTAAAGAATTTCAACAACATCACAACATGAAAAGCAATAATTTTTATTTGTAGGTCAAAGATGGTTGAAAACCAAAAAACATTCATTCATCACTTTCCAACCATTTTGTATTGACTATGGGTAGTTCATCTTCACTAATATGGGTTCAACCGAACATTTTACATATTACACAAGTTATCAAAACCACTAAATGTATAGAAACCAACATTCTTCATAATAAATTCTACAAACATAAAATGAGCTAATTGAATACATTTTGAATCCAAAATAGTTGAATGAAAACCCCCCAAAATAAGCTAAAATATCCTTCAAATGAATACAAGTAAGACATTTCAGCTTCCACTTTTTTGTTGTGGTGATTCCAACTACATCATAATTTCATATTTTCCATGAACAATATGATCATATCTATTATCAAACTAGTCATATAATTTTTAATAATAAATAGTTGAAGAAATTGATAATATTATCTTAACTTTTAAATTGAAACAACCCCAAATATTTATTTTGAAGTTATCTATCAAAGTACATAATAACATAACAAACTGTCTTACTACGTAAATTTATTCAAGTGAAATGCATCTCAACAACTCTTAAAGGAAGAAATAGAAACCCAAATGTCATAAAGGATAACCATGTCGTTAGGTGTATCCAACCATTTTTATTTAACCAATCACTAGATAAGCAAATAGAATAAAGATCCATCTCATTAACTTGCTTAGCATGTCTTATCACATGTGATATCGCCATGTGGAGATCTCTAATCCATGGCTAAATCCAACATGAAGTAAGCTAAATGATCCAAAACCTTTTTCTAAAAACACCACATGAGGACTATATCATGTCCTACCCCCAAATATATCACCATATCATGATCTAAGGTCTTGTAGGTAACCATTACACCTTTGTTCCCATAATTGACAAAGACTACACACACAAGGTAAACTCCATGTAGAAAGAATTATATTAGTTGAACTAGATGAGATAGAGAATACTGAAAGCAAGGTGGATGACACCACAAATGTGAGCATCCTACTGAATAAGGACGTGATTGGCCTTGTGAGGTAAATGCTTTTCATGCTACAATATCACTTATCATGATGCATGATCACCATCCAGTGGGCCAACCAAAGGGGATCACACACTTAAAAATTTATTAATTATCCTTTAATTAAGATATCATGTTATTTTATAAACATAGGCATTCACACTATCCAATTAGAAGGCACATGACCACACAAGATTTCATTACCTATATGGTCTCAGACATTAACTTGTGCGTTTAATAGAGAAGATTATGATTTAGCAAGTCATTGACAAGGTGGACTATCTAATCATATAACCAAGTATAATTCATAAAGTTTTTCACCACTTATTAATTCTTAATCAAAAACCAAAATCATTTATTAATTTAAAGAGCACACATAAGGTATATCAATAATTCAATGAAAAGGATATGTTTTAGTTTTAAGCATGCACATAACTACTATAAACAATGAATATTCATTCTCATATAGGCATTAATGACAATTTTAGCCAACTTCCATTAAACAAGAGTTGCATTTTAACATCTGAATTAGTAAAATTTAAGAAAACATGTCATATATCCAAATCACTATTCATAGTATAATCCATAATCCCAAGATTTGGATCCAAAACGAAGATCATTAGCCTAGCTTACTTCATTGATTAAGCAATGGAACCAAGCTCAGTTACAATGACATTTCAACCCATAGGCATTTATTACTATAGTATAGTAATGAGGACATATTACTTGAATAACCAAGTCTATTTTCAAAAAAAAAAATCTACAACTTAATTTCAGCCAAGGTTATAAACATGAAACCATGTTAGGACAATGTGTCTATTACTCAAGCGACAACTAATGGATATCTTAAATCATCACTCTAATGACATAACCAATTTATAACATCTTTAATTCTAGTCAAAATAATAAAAGGATAAGGCTACGTGTTTAATAACCATGCTATAATTAAGAGATGTCATATAACATCTTTCCAATGTCATCACACAAGTTAAGTCTATATGCTCAACAAGCATTCCATGTTGTAAGAATGTCAGTAAATAAGAAGTTCATTACAAGTCTATGTAAATTATACATAATTCTACCAAGAATATTTACAACGTCTAACTAATTCTAGTCCATCATAAGGCAACACCCTTTTACCTTCATGTAAACTTGAGGTTAAGAACATTATCATTACAACAATCTTAATGATAACTTTTCCAATTTCATGACTACTTAGTATCAACAAGCATGTCACTAAACTATGTACATACAACAATATTTAAGGATCAAATTTAACATAATTTCTCATAATCACACTGTTGCTCATATGGTAAATAAAGCCCCATACAAATGCATACTAAGAGAGCAATTAAAATTAGTTAATATACATAACCTAAGCTACTATCATCAAGAATGCCTCCAATGTCAACATCATAACCAGTAATGTTTACTGTACAACATAAAAAATATTATAAAATGGCATAAGTTAATGAGGAGTCACAACACAAAATAGATAACCAACCACGATTCAACATGTCAACATCATATACCAATAGGCACGAACAAGAGTAAGCCACCATATACAATATAGGTACAACATAGAGGAAGGATGAATACTGCAAGAGGGACGCCCCTCAAAACTAGCCCTATGAGTCCAACCATTGATGGCCCTTACCACCCCAACCATTAACTTGGCGGAGGGTTTCGGTAACTAGGTACTCAAGCAAGGTAAAAGGTACACATGTAGTACTAAGTCACTAGCACAAGCTTATAAAACCCATTAAGAAGGACCAAGGAAGAAAAGCAATAAATATAAAATCCATAACACTCAGTTAATCATTAGCTTGAGTAATGCCTAAGACATACCTCACAATTTTATATAGGATTATTTACATTACAAACTAGGCTCTAAGAAATCTAACTCATAAAACCGAGAGGTTTTTCTAGGGTCCAATTCTCATCCCAAGAGGCTTACCCAAACATAAAATATTTAAACATAAGGGATCCCACTACCAATAACCACATAACTGCATTGAGTCACAAGAAGAAGCATAGCATTCAATAACAAGGTTAAATTGACTTGGCTCTAACATAATTAGGTAAGACAAAATTAATTCCTTCCAATAATTCAATAGATCTAAAAATAATAGAAAGGTGAACTCATTTAACCCAAAAGGAATAACCCAATAAATAGATCTAGGCTAGTAACTTCAACCTCAACTCACAATCAAATTTGAAGAGTATTTGACCACGGTGATAGGTTGGGAATCATGTTTTTAAAACAAGTACCACCCATCCAAGTAGCTAATTCCTGAATGACAGGGTGTGGCATGAAGATTTAAATGCCTGGATGTAATTGTTTAAACCTAAAAAGATGAAATTGGTTATTTTAATATATTTAATGCAAGAATGGGAAAAAAATCCTTGGGTCAACTTAGAAAAAAGGTAGGATATGGAGACTCCATTTTCTCTTTAGTCATGACCCAACATCATCGCTTTCATAGGAATAATAAAAAAACAGAATTATTCTGAATATAGGTAGTAAGTGTTTATTCTTGGATTGATTCAGCTCCAACTGAATTTATTTGCATAAGAGGGAAACTACAACAGTTTACACATTAAACTTCTAATGCAAATAGAGAATAAAATCCATTCCTGAATTATTTCCATAATCACAATTATAACTCGGCATGGGGAAAACACATATTAATTTAATTACTTCGATAATTCTTGATGGAAAGAATAGAACTAATTGTAAAAGAAGAGCAGTATATGGGGCTTCTTGGTGGTCACACCCTTTCTCCACTACCCAACAACGAAAAGGAAATACGAACCGACAACTTGTAGTACAAAATCCAAGTTTACAGGGCACTCCATTATTGGCTGGAGATTAGGGGCGAGCATAATATTTCTTTTGGTTGAAGTGTTTTCTAGCATAGATGTTCAGTGAAAATCGCATCCCATTTGGCCCTGCATTCTCCACTCTTCTTCCCCTTGCTGGTTAATAAGAGATTCAACTCAAACAACACAGTTTAGAATCTTGAGCCCTCTATCCAAAATAAGGTTTGGGTCAATGCCCTTTTATCTGGTCTATCCGGGGAGCGTGGTCTCCTTTCTCCCTTCATATGACAATGGTCTCCAACCTGTTACATTTCACATCTTTCTCCTCGTGCCTTTCATCCTTCTCTTCCCCCCCATCAATAGTCGACTCCCTTCCTTTCCTTTCCTTTCCCCCTAGGTTGAGTTTCCCCTGCATTGTCTCTCTCAAATCCATGCTTGTACTCCCTCCTTCCATGCATTTTCTCCTTGTTGACCATACTCTGCTCCCCGTATTTTTTCAAAAATCGACCCTCTTCCCAATGGGCCATGCCATACCTATCACACGTTTCCCCTATCAACACCATACCCTCCAAAAAAATTTCTCCATACCATGGCCATGCCCTTTTTTGTCCCTTCTTTGGTCAAAGCCATCCTTGGCATCTGTAGCAAGCCCCCAGAATATAAAAATAATTTAATATATAACTATATGCCTTTTCATTGGGGAACAATATGATATAATAAATAATAATAAAAATAAGTTTAAGTTGAAATTGAACTCATTAACCAAAATATAAAATCATAAATTAATATATACGTATAAACAATTATTAATTGGATAATAAAATGAGGTCAATAAAATATATAAATAAATATAGATAATAATATTATTAAAATCATTCATCAATAAACTCACAAGGTGATTAAAACAAAAATAATAAAAATAGAATCATAAAATGATAAAATTAATAGAAATCATAAGTAATATAGGTTAACAAAGTTATAGTATAATTAAATAACAAAATCTATAAATTGTTGATTAACATAATAATAAAATAAGAATAACCATAAATTCCTTAGATAAATATTATTAATCAACATGATCCAACAAGGTCAATAACATAATAGTTAATAATAATTATAAGGTCAACCCAAAATATAAAAAGGTCGACAATAATAACACTCAGCAATCCCTCATTCGATAAAAACTCATAGAAGGTAATAACCCATGAAGGGGGGGTTGCTAGAGATGATTTTCCAATGTCAAAAGACCCACATGGGTCTTGACAACTGTAAACCAAAAGCAAATAGGCTGAAAAGGTAAGCCACCACCTTAAAACTTATCATCAAACATTCATGATGCCCATGAAGGATAACTAAATATGAAGATGACCTCAAACATACTAGGGTAGAAAAAAGGAACCATAAATCTGAAACTCGACACTCTAATTATGGAACCATACAACACACACACATGCAAACATATGTCACGACCGAAAGGATGAAAAAAATAACATATTGGAACACAATGATAGTGGTTAAATATCTCATGTACATGCTATGCCTATCGAAGTGACATTCTGATTGCTCATTTGCCTGTGATATAAACAAGATGTCAAAACCCAACACCAAGCCTAGTTTTTAGGCTGGTGCCTATATCCACCAAATAAGACATTAGTAGTACCTAAACGTTGTTAATAATAATAATAATAATAATAATAATAATAATAATAATAATAATAATAATAATAATAATAATACATGAAGTGACAAATCAAGTATAATCTACTATAATTGAGAAGGGCAAGAGTTTGTCCTGATAACCATGAACCCACGCACACCCTACGAGGCATAATCAATGTCTAAAAAAGTGATCAATGTCAATACATCAGTGAGACATGATATATCCATAATATAAAGTAATGTAATTAACTAAAGTAACATATACATCTAACATGATAAAATAAACCTAACATAAGCAGTATGTTTATCAGGATATAATGAATCCCCTATGAACATCAATCATGATGTAACGTATCACCTCGACTATCAAAACACATTAAATAAAGCCATAGTCTAGTACCTGAAAGGGGCAAAAAAATTGTTTTGTGACATTCTCTCCTCTTTAAAGAGTCATCTTGACGACTATCAATAAATAATTATAAAATTCTCAAAAAAAGTCCAAGAAAACCAACAACTACTACTACATAATCACTCCACCCATTTTAAGGTGGTAATGTCTCAATGACATCTCATTGGTACTCCTATTTGTTGTCATTGGGATAGTTGTATTACCTAATGCATTAGGCAAATTATTGGCCTCCTTCCCATCTTCACGTGTCTTTCAAGACATTGAAAGGGAAAAACAACACTATCACAATAGTAAATTCTACCAAATCTCACAACTTGGTTGGAAATTTTTTGCTCTCATGCCTTAAAAAGGGTCTCTCAAGCATTAAAATCCATTAACACTAGCTAAAACATGTTCACCAAACCCAAAAATGCCAACAATAATTAGCAAAATTTTCAAGGTAACAATTGTTAACTATAATGTAATGTCATTTTTACAATCATCCTAACCATTATGAAGGTGGTGACAAAGCATCACAAGCATACAATGTTCCAAAACATAATAGCTCATACTTTCCTTAGTATGCTTCCCAATAAGGGAACTAACAACACTCCCATGCAATGACATAAAGCCAAGGAACCACAAGACAAAAGTGATGTCTAAACCAGATTAACAATTTAAATATGCAACTTAACTAGGCTCAGTGTCACTTGTTTCAACACACACACACACACACACACACACACACACACACACACACACACACACACACACACACACACACACACACACACACACACACACACACACACACACACAATGTAGGGTCAATAATCGTAAACTCATCCATTCTCACCAGATTAAAATCAAATATTATATAAATAGTTAAAATATTCCACTAAACCTTTATGCCACATGCTTAATTTTAAGGACATTCATCATAGAATGTCTTATCACAATAGTATTAATCCATATTGTTATGGTTACTTCACTACATCATCAACCATTTAGGGGTTAGTGAAGTATCCCACACCAACTATGCTAAAAACTAGAGAATCTATACTAGACATCTCATGTAACCCAAAGACTTACAACATATTTTTTGACTCAAGCACAAGCTCACACAATGGTCTAGAGATATCAATCCCACCATCCAAAATAGCCATCTAAAGGCATCACCCAAATTTTATCACTCTATCCAAGAGTTAAGTGGGTACGTAGAATTTCAAACACCGTATGATCAGGGCTTAGTGTTACTCTATTCAAGCAAAAAAATAGCATACATTCCAGTAATTATTTTAAAACAAACAAAAATATTCATCCTAAAATATTTTCAATAGGTATAACATTAACAATACCTCAACCAAAGCATGGTTGTACCTACAGGACAATACAAGTGGTACTTTTAGCAAGTACCACTATACTAATTGCTTAAATGTCCAAGTCTACAAGACCAATTGGTGCTACACAAGGGTAAAATAATAACACTTCACAATGGTTGATTTTACCACAACTTCCAATAGGTGGTTAAAAGAATGCTAAATCTATAAAGTGACCATTATGAACTAAGATTCCATGACCAACTTGTGGCACACATGGTGCACATTCTAAATGAATCAGGTTGATACTTGTACAAAAGGTAAAAGTGGATTTCTAGCCTGTGAGAGACTCCACACCCTAGCCCCTACTTAGTCAAAATCATTATGAATGTAGTGCTTCTCTACCCTGAACCTCATACATGCACCAATACTTAATGCTGGAGTAGTGAATGTGGGATTACATAACACAATACAACATTATACCTTGGCAAATTCAATAATATAAAATCTGGTTTCACATTAAAAAACACATCACATGAGTAGTGTATGACCATATGACCACATACCAAATACGTTAACAACATAAATCACCTTTATTCTAAGACATGTATATAAAATATTCATGCAATGATTTAAATCATAAACCAATGTAAAGTTCACATGATTGATTTAAAAAGGGGAAAATATCACTTTACACAAGTAATTTACCGTCATTCATGTGTTCAATCATTAACATATATAACCATATATGCAAAATTCTCATACAATAATGTCAATATCAATAAGATTAAATGAAAAAGCAGAGGGTTAACTACATACACATAGAGTGTAAAAGATTTCAATTTGGATGATTTAGCATAATAACAAAAAGTGAAAGTTCACACAACAAGGTTTTTATCAAAACAAGTATATGAAAGTCCACAAAGTCAACCATATGCACCAATATAATAAGGACACAAATTTACATGGATTAGGAAGATCAATCAAAAGTAATAATTATAAAACACATAACAGTTAATGTATAAGGACGAGCCACATAAAAATAGGTCATGCATAAATGGTTCATATGTTCAATAACTATACCAAGATACATTCACATCACAACAAATAGAACACATGATAATGAAGCACCAAGGTCCATGACTCATATATATGTCATCCAAATGACACCAAATAAGCATCATAAAATACACATAATTAGTCCTAGGGATATCAAATCTCAATCACCTTCCTTATAGGAAGGTTTTATTCCAACAAGACCTAAAATCTATCTCCATGACTTTTGAAACATTTACCAACAATGTTTGTATATCATCGATATATGGCTCACACTTATTGATAGCAATAAGAGATCCCTAAAAATCTCTAACTTCCCTAAGAAAGTTAGTCACGCCCACTTGCTATACCCTCCAAGTTCAAGCCACACCTTCGGTCCTCCCAAGATATTATACCTCAATATCATTAGATAAGTTTTCCATACAAATTATCAATGGTTGTTAAGGAATTATCTCATGATTCCAAAAACAAGCTTACATAACTATTCTTCTAGTTGAATTAATCCAACAATTCAAAGGTTAAATAGTAATGTTTGTTGGATGTGACATTGCTTTTGGGAAAGGGTAAACTTAGCCAAGGCATGGGCACATGCTAAAACGCCACCATAGAAATTTTATAATTTTCCATAATAAACAAGTTAAATTTAAGTCATGATAAACATCTACATGGATGTGTGGCATGTTTATATCACAATAACAATCTCATGAATATCAAAACATATCCAGGATTTCAATCAAGCATCCTCATGGATGCATAACTCAACCAAAATCAGATAAACTTCCCCAAGGATATAGTATATCCATGGTGAACATGACAACCTTATGTAAATCAACCTATCCAAGATCAAATAAACATCACCAATGTAAATAAATCTATGATAAAAATAACATCATAAGCAAAACAAGAATAAAAATCTCCACATGCTTATTAATTTTCAGCCATTTTGAGTTACGAAGCTACATGCTCCTTTATTAACTCAAAGAGACTGAATACACAAAGCAAATATCACAAACCTCCCTAACTTACCTAAGTAAATCTAAAACCCTCGCCCTAATTAGATCTCCCAGTTTGAGTTCAATCCTTGGTCTTCTGAGGTTAGGATATTCTAAGCAAATACTGATGACTCGACCATACAAGTCAACAAGAGATATCAAACATCATTTTCTCAATGTTAAGGTGAAGTGATGATCTCCAGTATTCTATTAACTTTCCCATACAAGTCAATAGTTGACTAGTGACCCTTTCCCTAAATTCAACCAATGAGGGAAGGGTTAACCCAACCAAAGCTATAAGTAAGCATCACATGATGACTTGTAAAATTTTAATGATTTTCACTTGTAGACATACATTCCATAATATAAGAAATTCCCACTATTTTAGGTTTCCATAAATAAAGTACTAATAAAAGTAATACTTGACTCATCCAAGAGTTTAAGTGATTTTATAAGAGTCACATCCAAACCTCTTTAAGAAAATAAGACATATAATAGTCTACATCGGGCATATAGCTCCATCCATGGTTCAATATGCATGCTAAAATACAAGGTTCCAATTCAGTCTTAACAGGACAACATAGACATATAGGAGGCATTCATCCATCATAAGGCGTACACACACATGCTAGTAAACTAAGTCTCCAAAAGGATATATAGATCCTTATTATGTGAATTTATAGTCATTCAAGTATATTATGTAACACAATCTCTTATAATGGTATGCACAACCACACAAAAGCTGAGCCAGCTTTTCAAAAATATGCTAAAAATTAGTGCAAAGTGACAAAACTCAATAATAGCCTTTAAGCATAGGCTTTGATACCATATGAAAAAATCCAATATTTTTTTTGAATTTATCTATCAAAGCACCCAATGGCACAATAAAGACTACTACTGCATAAATTTATTGAAGTGTAATGTAGCTCAATAACTCTTATAGGAAGAACTAGCAACCCAAACGTCCCAAAGGATAAAGATATAACACCCAAAATGGAATTAGGTGTATCCAAGCATGTCTAGTTAGCTAATCGCTAGATAAGTAAATACGGTAAGGTATGTGAATGAGACTTAAGTATGGGGTCCAAATGACTACTCATAAAGGTCCATCTTACTAACTTTCTTAGCAAGTCTTATCACATGTGAGATCCACAAGTGAAGATCTCTAATCCATGGCTAAAGCCAACATGACGTAAGCTAAAGGATACAAAACCTTTTTGGGAAAACACCACATGAGGACTACTCCATGTCTTACCCCCATAGTTCACCATAGCATGATCCAATGTCCTCTAGGAAACCATTACAACTTCTTTCCCATAATTGACGAAGGCCACACACAAAGGGTAAAACTCACATAAAAAGAATTATATTAGTTAAACTAGATGAGGTATAGAATATTGAATGCAAGGTGGATGACAACACACACATGATCATCCTAATGAATAAGCATATGATTGGCCTTAGGATTTAAATGCTTCTCATTCTATAAGATCACTTATTATGCTACAAGATCACTTATCATGTTGAAAGATCACCATCCAGTGGCCCAATCAAAGGGGATCGCAAACCTAAAATTTTATTAAATATCCTTTAATTAACATATCATGTTATTATAAAAACATAGGAGTTTACACCATCCAATTAGCAAGCACATGATCGTGCAAGAGTTCATTACTTATAAGGTCTCAAACATTAACTTGTGTGTTTAATAAAGAAGATTACGATTTAGCAACTCATTGATAAGGTCGACTATTTAATCATATAACCAAGTGTAATTCATTAAGATTTCCACTACTTATTAAATTCTTAATCCAAATCCAAAACCATTTACTACTTGTTAGTGAAGGTGGGGGTAAAACGAGCAGTTTTGGAACACACAGGCGACCGACGTCGGTCCCTGCTTGACTGGTTCTGCCGACGTCGGCCGACTTCCTGTCATCGCCTGTGGCCTTCTGCACTGGTCTCTGCTGACGTCGGTCCTACTGCCGACGCCGGTTCTCCTGGATCTCAGCAACCATTGTTCCTTCAGTTTGCAAAGGGTTGAAGCTTTTAGCTCCACAACCTAACAATCTCCCACTCGGAGATAAACCGCTGAAACCTGTACCTGTACCTGTACACCGTCTAGTTTGTTCCCTTGGCTATGTATTCATCTTCAAAATCACCCTTGAAGACCAACCACCACAAAAATCCGTGGTGCAAAACCTGTCATCCAAATTACCTGCCACATCCGCATCTACAACCATGTAGAAAAGAGAACTTGACCCTGCATAGCATGTGCACCTGCTGCTGGTCCCACTGAACTGCCCTTCAGTATTACTTTCCCGGATTGACTCCAACTTGTGATAACTTCCACTGCTTGGGAAAACTCAGGTTTAGTACATACCATGCACTCAACCTCATTATGTGAATCAAGACACCTGTTCTGTGAACTGTCTAACCATCGGCGTGCTAACCGGTTTCACACAATCATCCTGAAACAAAGTCAACATATGACCTACCATGTCTCTAGAACACACTCATGCGAAAGAATCTTGCTACTCCCAGATTCTCCATGACAAACACCTGAACTAGCTTTACCTTTAGTTCAGCAATACCTGTATATGTAACCTTGCAACAAGCACATCATACAGAAATAGGATAGTGTAGCTAATACTATCCAACCTGGTAAAGAGAAATAAAATGAACAAACCTCCATTGCCCTGCAGCTCATACAAGATCAAATACCCTGATCTTCCATCTCACGTATCCATTTCCGCTCTTCTTTATCCTTAACATCCATTTGTCTCTCAGTGCTTACTTCCAGTTGGCCACTTTACCCAAAACACCTGTTTGGTTCTCCTCCAAGGAATCACATCCTCCTCCATGCCTAGCTCCCACTGTTTCCTGGATCTACCTATTCTACTTCTTTAATAACTTCCTGGTCCTATGCCATAAGTGAGCAACAAGTAGTGTAAAGAAGGGAAATGACGAATTTAAGAACTTACTTACACCTTCAGTCCTCCATATGGGCACTTGAGACTCCATGACAGCTTGCTGTCCACCCAAAATTCATCTCAGTGACCGATGCCGGTCACATCTCAGTCTACAGCCGACCGATGTCGGTTCCCTGCGACTGCCTCCCTGCCGATGTCGGTTTCCCCTGGCCGACGCCGGTCTCTGTCTGCCCCGAGTCACCGACGTCGGGCTACACATAGCCGACGTCGGTCCCTGTCTAGACGTCGACGCCGATTTTTCTGCCGACGTCGGTCTCTGTGTTTTTCTTGTGAGACCTGACTTTTTCCCGCGATCTCCTTTTGGATCAAACCCTTGTCCAAATCATCCTTGCTCTGCTCAGAATTCCTCTACACCTTGTGCTGAACTCTGTCCATCACTTTCTCCTTGAAAACCAAGGCTTTCCTGTTCTTGTCACTAACATTGGATTCCTCAGGAAACCTCACCTTCTTCTTCTGCATACAGAAACCACGATCCATGCCTTCCAAATCTGAAAGCATACTCTTTGACTCAAGAACCAGCATCTCCTTCTTATCTATGTGACCAAGCCTATTAAGCCACATCTCCGAATCTATAGCTGAAGTAGATAACCCAAAAAGAGAATCAGTAAAACAAGTAGATAGATAAAGCGTACCTACTTTCTTACCTCTAGCTACAACAAGTGTACCCTTGGTAACCTTCCAAGAGTCCGCTGTAAGAGTTATTGTGCAACCCTCTTCACCCAAACTTCTAACAGAAATCAGATTCCGCTTCAGAACTGGGACATGCATGACCTCCTTTAACACCCATGTGTCACCTGTCTGCAATTTCAGCTTCACTTTGCCGTTGCCAACAATCTGACAAGGCTTACCATCCCCTACACAAATTTCTCCAAAATCTCCCTGGACATACTCATGAAAAAATTCTCTATGTGGGGATGCATGAAAAGAGGCACCAGAATCTAATACCCAAGATTCTACTTTATCCAAAGAACATACCAGAGCATCCTGTGCAACGTAACCCGCAACATCTGCTTCTTCTCCATGTTCTTCATGCTGATCTTCACCCGATCTGCAATCTCTCTTTAAGTGCCCTTGCTTTCCACATTTCCAGCAGGTTATTCTGCTATACCTGGACTTGGATCTCTTGCCCATCTTCGACCTTGATCTCCCACGCTCTATCTTCTCTCTTGGCCTTCCTCTTCCTTCAACACTCAAAGCATCTCCAGATGATTCACCTATGCTTTTCCTGCGTATCTCTTCATTCAAGATCACACTCACAACATCATCCACTTTTAAGACTTTTGAAGGAGACACAGTATTAGAAACTGCCATTACCAAACCTTCCCAACTTTCAGGTAATGAACACAAGATTAAAAGAGCTCTAATTTCATCATCAAATACAATATTGACGGAACTTAATTGGTTTACCAAACCATGGAAATCACTAAGATGGCTATGAACAGATCCACCTTCCAACATTTGCAAATTAAATAAACGCTTCATAAGAAATACCTTATTAGAAGCCGAGGGTTTTTCATACAAATTTGCCAAAGATTTCATCAACTCCACCGTTGTCTTACACTGTGATAAGCTGGAAATCACAGATGATTCAAGACTCAATCTAACAGATCCCAGAGCCTTCCGATCAAGAACCTCCCATTCTTCATCTTTCATATCCAAGGGTTTGCTAGCAACCCCACCCAACGGTAAGTACAAATCTTTCTGATACAGATAGTCCTCAATCTGCATCCTCCATAATTGGTAGTTCTTGCCATTAAATTTTTCCATTCGTAGTTGACTGTTTTCTGCCATTGCTCAACTCCCACTCAAAAAGAAACCGTGTGAGTAACCTGTAATCAAAACACACTACCCAGATCTACACCAATCTGTTAGTATCCCAACCTAAAGCTCTGATACCACTTGTTGGGTATCAGCTTTTGAACCTACAACCAAGGCTCTAATACCACTTGTTAGTGAAGGTGGAGGTAAATCCAAGAACAAACACACCTGTTCTAATTCCACCTGTTAGGATCTTGCTCCTCAGAAAGAGCACAGTATGATTACCAAATATAAGCAATTGAATATGCGGAAATAACCAGAAACACAAGTAACTAGAATTCACCAATAGCACAGAATATGAGAGACAATACACTATCTTGTATTAACACTATACAGAAAAGAATACAACAAAGAGCCGCCACACTCTTTCACCTTACAGAGATTCGCCACACCTCAAGTGTACAGTAATTCTTCTCACACACACTCTCCTACACAAAAAAACGGTCCCAACAACCAACTCACACACAGAATTGGTGTTCATCTCACCAACCAGTCAGTAATAACCCTGCCGGTACACCAAGCACTCTATAGCACTTCAAGCTGATCTCTCATGAACCTGCAACCTGCAATTCAAAGACCAAACTTACATGTAGATCCCCAATGAGCTTGCAACAACCTGCAACTCACAGATCTTACAACTAGAAGGAACTCTTCCTTTCTATCTCATACATATGTTTACAATACATGCCAATGGGTCTATAAATAGATCCCTAACTCAAACAATAACTTAGACTCTTAATTTAGACAATTGTCCTCGCAGCCCAAGACTCTAACTGGTCTCAACATGCAAACTCTTCGTTCACTTAACTAACTGTCCGTAAAACAAGCAGTTCTGGAACACACAGGCGACCGACGTCGGTCCTTGCTTGACTGGTTCTGCCGACGTCGGCCGACTTCCTGCCGTCGCCGGTGGCCTTCTGCACTGGTCTCTGTCGACGTCGGTCCTGCTGCCGATGCCGGTTCTCCTGGATCTCAGCAACCATTGTTCCTTCAGTTTGCAAAGGGTTGAAGCTTTTAGCTCCACAACCTAACAAAATATTTAAAAAAAAGGGATCCCACTCCCAATAACCACATAACTCCATTGAGTCATAAGTGAAAGCATAACATTCATTAACATGGTTAAATTACCTTGGATTTAACATAACTGCATAAGAAAACATTAATTCCATCCCTTAATTCAACAAAACAATATAAAGATGACCTCATTTAACCAAAAAGGAATAACCCGATAAATAGATCTAATCTGGTAACTTCAACCTCAATTCACAATCGAATCCACAGAGTATTTGACGAGGGTGATAGGATGGGAATCACGTTTTTAAAACAAGTACCACCCATTCAAGCAGCACATACTTGAATGATAGGGTGTCGCATCAGGATTTAAATGCCTAGATGTAATTGTTTAAACCCAGAAGGACGTAACTAGTTATTGTAAAATATTTCATGCAATAAGGGGGAAAAACAAGCCCCAGGTCAACTCAGCGAAAAGGCAAGATATGGCAACTCTGTTTTCCTTTAATCATGACCCAAAGTCATCACTTTCATAGAAATTACAATAGAATTGAATTATTCCAAATACAGGTAGGAAGGGTTTATTCTCGAATTGATTTAGCTCCAACTGAAGTTAATTGCATAAAATGGAAAATATAATAGTCTACACATTAAACTTATAATGCAAACAGAGAATAAAATCCATTCCTAAATGATTTTGACAATCATAATTATAACTCGGCATGGGGAAAATAATGATTAATTCACTTACTTGGACAATTCCTAGTGGAAAGAATAGAATTGATTGTAAAAGAAGCCCAGTCTATGGGTTTTCGTAGCACTCATGCCCTTTCTCTACTACCCAGCAGTGGAAAGGAAATCCAAACCAACAACCCACAATACAAAATCCAAGTATAAAAGGCATTCCTTTGTTGGTTGTGGATCAGGGGAGAGCATAATATTTCCTTTGGTTTAAGTGTTTACTAGCATAGATGTTCAACGTACATCCCATCCCATTTCCCCTGTGTTCTCCACTCTTCTTCCCCTTGCTGGTTATTGAGAGATCCGAGTCAAACAATGCAATATAAAATCTCGAGCCCCCTATCCAAAACAAGGTTTGGGCCAATGCCCTTTTGTCTGGTCTGCCCAAGGAGCGTGATCTCCTTTCTCCCTCCATACTCCAATGGTCTTCAACCTGTTGTGTTTCACATATTTCTCCGCATGCCTTTCATCCTTTTCTTTCCCGTCATCAATAGCTGACTCCCTTCCTTTCTTTATCACCTAGGCTGAGCTCCCCCTGCATTACGTCTCTTCAATCTGTGTTCATACTCCCTCCTTCCATGTATTTTATCCTTGTTACCCATACTTTATTTCCATATGCCATTCCCCTTTTTTTTCCAAAAACAGACCCTCCTCCTAATGGAGTACACCATACTTATCACATGTTTCCCCTATCAACACCATACCATCGCCATGCCCTTTTCTATACCTTCCTTGGTCAACACCATCCTTGGCGTCTGTAGCAAGCCCACAAAATATAAAAATAATCTAATATATATAAATATATGCCTTTTCGTTGGGGAATAAGATGATACAATATATTATTATTATTATATAATATAATCATAATATTAGTAGCAATAATAAATACAGTTTTATATATATATATATATATATATATATATATATATATATATATATAGTTAAGATGAAATTAAACTTATTTAACGAAAATATAAAATCATAAATTAATATATACCTATAAAATATCATTAATTGGATAATAAAATGAGCTCAATAAAATCTTTAAATAGTTAAGACGAAATTAAACTTATTCAACGAAAATAAAAAATCATAAATTAATATATACATATAAAAAATCATTAATTGAATAATAAAATGAGGTCAATAAAATCTTTAAATATGTGTGTGTGTGTGTGTGTGTGTGTATGATAAAATAAAGTTAAGATGAGATTAAACTCATTCAACAAATATTTAAAATCATAAATTAATATAGACGTATAAAAAATCATTAATTGGATAATAAAATGAGGTCAATAAAATGGTTAAGATGAAATTAAACTCATTCAATGAAAATATAAAATCATAAATTAATATATATGTATAAAAAACCTTTAATTGAATATTAAAATGAGGTCAATAATATATATATATATATATATATATATATATATATATATATATATATATATATAAAATAAATATAAAATAAAAATAAGTTTAGATGAAATTAAACTCATTCAACAAAAATATAAAATCATAAATTAATATATACCTATAAAAAATCATTAATTGGATAATAAAATGAGGTCAATAAAATCCTTAAATAAATATAGATAGTAAGTTTATTAAAATAATTCATCAATAAAAGTACAAGGTGATTAAGATAAAAATAATGACAATAAAATCACAAAATGATGAAATTAATAGAAATTGTAATTAATATAGGTTAACAAAGTTATAGAATAACTAAATAACAAAATCTATAAATCATTTATTAACATAATAATAAAATAAGAACAACCATAAATTCTTTAGATAAATAATATTAATCAACATGCACCAACAAAGACAATAACATAATAGTTAATAATAATTATAAGGTCAACACGAAATATAAAATGGTTGATAATAATAACACTTGGCAATCCCTCAATTGATAAAAACTCATAGTAGGCAATCACTCATAAAGGGAGGGGGAGCGGGGGGTGTGGGGGGCGAGGGGAGAGGGAGCAATGGTTGGAGATGATTTTTCGATGTCAAAATACCCACATGGGTCTTGACGACCCTGAACCGAAAGCAAATAGGCTAAAAAGGTAAGACACTACCTTGCAGCTTATCATCCATCATTCATGACACCCAAGAAGGACAACTAAATATGAAGATGTCCTCAAAAAACTATATAGACAAAAGCAACCACACATCCAAAACATGACACTCTGATTATGGAACAATATAACATGCACACACACAAATATATGGCATGACCAAAAGGAAAAAAAACAATAACACAATGGAATACAATCATGGTGGCTCAATATCACATAGTACACGCTATATCGGTTGGAGTGACATTCCAATTGATCAGTTTCTCATGATATACCTAGGATGTCCAAACCCAATGTTGAACCTATCTCATGGCCTATTGCCTGCATACACCAAATAAGATACTAATAGTACCTAAATGTTGTCAATAAGATAATAATAATAACTCAACATGAATCATTAGACATGACGTGATAAATCAAGTATAATCAACTATAACTGAGAAGCAAAAGAGTTAGTCCTAATAACCATGAACCTGTAAATGCCCTATCAGGCACAATCAATAGGTACAAAAGTGATTAATATCAATCTGCATTAGTGAGACATGATATATCCATAACATAAAGCAATGCAATTTACTGAAGTAACATATACATATAATAGGATAAAATGAACCTAACATAAGTACTATGCATATCAAGATATAATGAATCCCTTGTGAATGTCAATCATGACATAATGCATCACCTCGGCTATCCAAGGTACCTGCATCACGACCTTCTAAAAACAAGACCAATGATCAACACTTATTAGTCCAGGTGGTTTTAAAACATGCTAAAGTAGGCTATAGTCTAGTATCCAAAAGGGGCCACAGAATCAGTTCGTGACATAAATTACTAGTCATATGCTTGCATTGAATTTAAATTTGTTACCACTTATCTGTGGATGCAAATAGAAATTAAGGACTTTCTATATTTTCCACTTTTCTATAAGTTGCGAACACCTAAGTATAACAATCCTTCTGCAGTTAGCATGCCAAACTATAACCAACATGATTTTTGGAAAAACCTTGAATGGGATCTGCAAAAACATTGCTTACACATATTTCTTGTCACATAATACTTTGATTTTTATTTAAAAAATTTATAATGCTTTGTTGGCCTATAATAACTTGAAGATCGCATCTACTAGTAATACGCAGATGTCTTGCTAGATTGAACCTGTATTAAATCTAATTGTTTTAGTCTTTAGTTGATAATTTATAATGTTTTAACAAAAGGTAGTATTGTATAGTTAAATTAGAATTTTTTGTAAATATAAAACTCAAACACAATATAAATCTTGTAGCTATGAAATTGTGCTAATATGTTTTCTTTCTAAGCAAATGTAATTTATTAATATATGAATTTTGTATTAATTTAATGTTCATGTTTTTATTACTTAATCTTGTTTTTTATAGTGATTATAAATTATGTCACATATGTTATTGCTCAATGTATATATGTAGCATTATTGATATTACCAAATTATTTCATATCGCAATATTGGGTTAACCTCATTTTCTGAGATCTTTGTTTTTTGATATGTTCATAGACAAAATATTGAATGATTACATAATTTTATATAAATCTTGTCATTTTATTTCTCTTTGATATGTATTGTATTAGCATATGTTCAATAAATTTTATCTTTATAACTACTGCATATCTTCTACAAGTTTATATCATACGAATGATTTAAATACTTCTCTAATTTCAAAAACAAGTGAAATAATCTATGTGAATGTTGATTGATTTCCTTGTACCTAGTATAGAACTTTGTCAAAACTAGTGCTCTTAATTCTCAAATGTTTACATTTTTTATTGTGTCAATAGTTGGTCTTTTTTATATAGGTACTAGATAATATATTTTTTTAAATGAATACTTTTAATAAAATCATATCCATTTGCCTTACATAAAACTCTTTTGGATAAAAAACTCATCACCTTTTATTGTGCTTTTTTAATGCTCGTGAACAATGTTACAATTCACAAGAATGAATTATTACTCATTTGCACTTAAATACTAATCGCATGTGTGCAACATAAGAATGCATTTACAATGAAACAAAAAAAGCATTCAAGTGTATTGTGATTGCCTTAGCAAAAGTTGAATTTTATCATTTGTAAGATGTGTTCACTAGGTAGCATACCACTGCTTACTATTATAGGGCAAGTCTATGAAGACCTTATTTTAAGGATAAAGCATTAAAAAAATGGAAAATTCTTACTAAAATCCATAACATAAAAATGAACTTTTAAAAATATAACCACCACATAGATTTAATACTGTAATTATTCTGTTCTTCTTATGGCTTCTTCATTCCTATAGTTATACATTTTACTCTTAGAATCACATAAACTATTTTCATATCATAAACATTATTAAAAAATTATCTATCCCAAAACTTAAAAGGCATTGCATGTTACATAAAACATTCTCAAGGGAAAAAGATAAATTTGGTAACCTACCTCTCATTCAACATTACTCTTGACATGGTAATATAATTCATACAATAAGAAAATAAATATAAAAAACAATGTATGTATTTTCTTTAATAATCTACATTTTGTGACAGTCTACCTAGAACTTCATTTTACATCTAGTTCAATTACCTCTAAGCACCCAGGGATCTCAACACAACCCAATCTCCTCCAAGCATTTGGATTCTTGGGATGCTTCCACATGGCACATTCCTTGCAACCTAAGGGTTTCAATAGAATATAGTCTCCTTTGGGCACCCAGGTGTCTATTATGGTGCCATGTGGCACCATCTCAACCACTCAGAGGTCTCGACATAGCCCAATCACCTTCAAGCCCCTGTGTACCCAAGATGTTGCCACATGGCACAATTCTAGGCCCTCGATGGTCTTGACATAGTTCAATCACCTTCAAGTATCTCAACATGCATCAAAAATATTTAAGATCCAATAACGCTTCTCTACAAGAAGGTAATGGCAACATAAAAAAAACCCTTTATTTAGCTTCAAAAGTGTCTTTCCATTGAATTGATTTTAAGTGAAAATTGAGTCAAAAGGAAGTACAAAGATTATGGGTACCACATCCAAAACACTAGGATCCTACAAGGATGACCCTTAAAACAGGTATGTTTTTTATTTTTCATAAAAAGAAATAAAGAAGGATAGGAATAAAAAGATTAGATAGAAGTGAACCAAACTCTATAGGGGTGAAAGATGTAGAAGTTATACATATCAAATACAGCTTAACATATTGGAATAATCAATAAGAATGATATTGGCACTACAAGTTGAAACATTTAAATGCAACAAAATATGCATTATGGATTAATCAATAAGTATGATATATTTAAAAAATAGTAGCACTATACACCTTTTTCCAACTCATGCAACAACCCAAATTTTTAGTTTAATGCTTGTCATAATCAGATTTCCAACATACCATCTCTCCCCATACAAATAAAATGGGTAAGAAAAGTTCATAGTTTATCAGAAACACCTTTTGCAATATTTTATGTTGAAATTGATTCGAAAATAAAAGTCGTAAAGAAAATCTGGTCTAAATCTACACCAAAGCAAATTACAAGCAACATGATAATACCCTAGAACATACAATAAGTAAAAAATTAATATTTAAAATGATTGATAAACATACATAAAATCTCAGATCAATGAATGTCTTTTGTTACTCAGTGTTCAAATAAACTTGACGGAAAAATATATGTCAAGACCTTCAGGTCTGGGCACCTAGGTTCCTAAGATGCTACCACATCGCAGCATCCTAGGTGCCTAACAATCTCTACATAACCTAGTCACCTCCAGGAACTTGGGGCTCTCAGCATATCCCCATTGCCTTTAGGTACTTTAGGGTCTTGAAATGTCCTTATCACCTCCATGCACTTAAGTGTTCAGGATGTTGTCAAGTGGCAACATCTTCAGCATCCAGGGGTCTCATCATAGTTCAGTCACCTTCAACCACCTAGGTGCCTCAAATATTGCCATGTGGAAACATCCCAAGCACTTGATGATCTCAACACAACCCATTCACCTTCGGTCACTCGATTGCTCAAGATGTTTCTATGACCAAAGACACTTGGGGGTCTCAGCATAGCTTCGTCACCTTTAGGCACCAAGGGGTCTTAGCATAACCTTGTCACCTCTAGGTGCCTATGAGCCTGAGATGGTGCCACATGGAAACATCTTGGGCACTCAGTGGTCTCCACCAAACTTAGTCAACTTCAGGAAGCGAGATACTTAGGATGTTACCATGTGGCAACATCTCAAGCCCCTAGGGGTCTTGGAGTAGTTTAGTCACCTTTGGACCCCTGATTGCCCAAGATGATGCCATGTGATAGTATCATGACCACATGGTGATATTCATTCATCCCAATCACCTTTGGGCACCTAGGTGCTTGAGATGTTGCCATGTGGAAACATACCGAGCACTTGGGGGTCACAACACATCCTCATTACCTCTAAGTACCCAGGTGTTCAAGATGCTATGATGTGGGACCATCTTAGGTTCCCAATAGTCTTGGCACAACATAGTCACCTCAAGGGACATGGGTGCCTACAACACTGCCATATGGCAACATTCCAAGTACCCAATCCCTGGGATGTTGCCATGTTTAAGCACCCAGGGCGTTTAGGCACTGTGTTGTGGGATACAGACCATATGATAGTGGATTTTAGATATGAGGCACACCTGGACGAGCCCAAGAGCCAAAGGCAAATGTAAGAGACAAAGATAGATCAATTAATCATATCCTTACCACATAGCAAAACGAAAAACAACAAAAAAAAACTAAATAACAACTATGAAATACCAAACCAAATCTATTTCCTACCTACAAGTACTAAAAGCATTACACAACTCTTTTTTTAATCTTTTATAATGCGCAAAATATACTCTTTATATTGAAGCTTTTGGTATTCTAAAAACCAATCTTATCCTTTAAGAAAGATTAACATATAAATTAAAAACTAATAACCTCGAAACCCCCACAAATTTAAGCATTGCATCATTCAATGGAATGTACTCTTTTCATTGAAACTTTCGGTGTTCCAAGGACCAATCTTACCCTCCGGTAGAGCTTAACATATAAATTAAAAATAAATAGCTTCGAAACCCCGTGTAAATTCCATCCCTCAAAACGAGAAAAACTGTGTACGTTCAAACATCAGCTAAAACACATGCCCAAAGGTGACCAAAAATAATTACGTAGAAGAATGGCGAAACAATTTGGAGACAATTTCCTATTAAATTTCGATGCGGGTCTATGCATAAAATTAATGCGCCAATTTGCTGGAAGTGGAGCATAGCGAAACATGGAGCATCTAAAATTAATTGGAGCATATAAATATTATTTTATCTTAACGTGAAATAAAATAAAATTCACATGCTCCACTTTCAGCAGCTACCCTTCAGATCAAACGCTAGATATTCGGATTTTTTATATTATTTTAATAATTAATAGATTGTACAATTTTACTTTGTATTTAAATAAAAGCTAAGAAATATAAGAGATTATAATACATCTGAACATATTTTAAAAAGTAATCATCAAATAAATAAAATTATTAAAATAAATTGTTAAAGAAAAAAATATATATATTGCTTTTATATTTATTTATTAATAAGGGATGATCATGTAAGTTAAATTTATGTAAAATATTAATTTTAATATAAATTATTATTATATTTGTAAGTTTTATCTTATATTATATAAGGTATATAATAAACAATGAATCTAATAAATCCATTGCAACAATAAAAATATTGGCAACTCAAGGTAGTATCAATGATAAATTTTACGCTCGAGTATCTATGTAAAATAGAACTTAAAACATGTTATATTAAGATGGTATTAATATATATATACCTTAGTTTAATAGAAATAATATATGTTGTCAAAAACGTAGTCAATGAATTTTTCATTAGTCTTCATATTTTTCAACTATTCATGTAGTTCTTATATATGGTTAGATCAGTCCATTTAAAATCTTCCTCATCAATTCTAAAAGAAATGAAATCAATCATCCATTTGTGTTAATGGCAAAGAGGAATGTAAATTACATTCATCAAGTAATAATAACAAAAATTTCAATCTCAATATAAAATAAACAATAAAATATTGAAACAAAGTGTGATAAAAACATCCCTCTAAATAAGATATCCCTAAATATATAAAGATGTGATTTGGAGAATTTAACAATAATCAAATGCTGAAATCTCATATTCATAATAACATCACTACAAAGTTTTTACAATCGAAAATTACATATAAATAATATTATTACTATAAATTACAATAATAAAATATTCTAACATTTATAATTGAATTCCCAAAATATATATCAAGATAGTCAAAACCTATTATATAAAATAGTGTATCTAAATTTAAGTCAAAAAAAAATTGAATAAATTAATTAATATTTCATAACATTTATTAACGAAAACTATACTCTAAAGCATAAAATTAAAAGATTCAGTTCTAAAGGATATGCCACATGACCCTAGCCTTCAAGATGGTATACAAGGAATCTTGCATGGAACCTTAGATTCATGCATTATATCTAGGTACTCTCGAAATCATTACTAATATATCACCACTAGATCTTTTAAGAATTATTATAAATAATTAAAAAAAATCATTCAAAATAAATATATTGATTAAAGATTGAAGTTAACCTTGCAAAAATCACATTTATAAATAATTTATAAATGTGATATGTGTCATTGCGAATTTCACCTTATTAATAGTTTTAATAATTTTTAAAATATCTAAATGTATAATGTTAATAAATAAGTGATGTGACAAAACAATAGATGATGTGCGCAAAATAAGAAGTAACAGCTCCTCATTTTATCGACTTAGACTGTCTATTCAATTCTTGAAATCTCATTGTCTTATAACGTTTATATACTAAATTTTAGATTACATATATCTACGATTAAAAATTGTATGTATGGTTTTCTTGTATCATGTTAAATGATATAAATGTTAATTTTTAAAATATCTAGTCCTATTTTCTTAATAGGATTTAAAATTATTTAAATTTATCATGCAAATTACATTGTAAACAATACGATAAACATTTATTTCAAATTGTTTAAAGAATTAAATCACTCTTAATAAAAATTAATTATATTGTTTTATTGATAAATTTTATTTTATATATACAATAATGATTTCTATCTTAAATATCTCTTTTTATTAGTAAAATATTTAAAGATTGATAAATTAAAGGGTAAAGTGAAAACTATTGTTGATGTTGTTTCTGCTATTGCTACTACTACGTATTCAATATATTTTTAAAATTTAAAATTATAATATGTGTAAAAGTAATTAAAAATATATATTGGAAAATTTTCAAGAAATAAACAAAGTCAGGGCCTTAAATCCATAAAGTTATCCAATGACCAACCATAAATATCATGAATAGAAATTTAGACTAGCAGTACAACTAGCCCATTAAATGGAGGAGAAATTACTGATAAACTTTCAGGCTTATTCCCCCAACCACCATTCATGAGGGTGTGGATCATTAGGTACAAATTCACAACCATCTTGATTATTATTTTCTTTGATAGCTTCCTTTGTATCTCAGTAATGATGAAAAATAACAATAGATAATCTAAGAATTTTGCTCTGCCCATCCCATCCATAAGAAACAAAACCAATGTCTAGATATCTAATCTATGGGGAAGGCCATATCAAATGGTGCTTTGAGAAATAAAATCATCAACCATGAGAACGAGGCTAGGTAAAGAATGCAAAGTGACTCTACAACTTACGACACCATTTATTGTAGTCCCTCCACTTTGGTGTGAAGCATATATAGGAAACATGTTAAAATTATAAGGGGTGTTGTCATAGTGGTCAATAGAAGTGCAAAGTTATTCAACAACCAATGCCCGTTTTCCACTTAAGCTTTAATTTGTAACATGATATTTGACAATGTAACAATGATGTTAGTAGTACATAAATCTTTGTCTAAGTGTTATTTATTAGATACAATAACAATTTTATCAATTAATGAAAATATTAATACAAAAAATACATTAAATTTTATTGAATATCATAGAGAGTAAACAAAAACCCCCTTAAATAACCATGTGCTAGGGAAAGGGTTCTCGTCTAAAGGGCTGAAAAAAGAATGAAACCTCTTCTAGGATTCTTTGGCTCTAAAACAAAATCAAAAAATGTGTATAAGAGATTTAATTTCACTACAAGCATAATATTATTGATATTAGATCCACATATGAAGCAATGTGTCACCCACTAGAAGACCTTAATAGAGAACACACTCAAAAAATGGACTTTGGGGCTAAAAAAGGGGGATAAAATGGAATATATTACTCCAAAGGTAGGAAGAGCTACTAATATTCCACCATTTATTGGGCATTTCCTAAGGCAAATTATTAGGAGCTAGACACTGATAATTGAGATGGGTTTTTACCAAAGCAAGGGAGTGGACATACTCCAATTCAAATCTAGTCTCATTGCCATAAAGAATGTTTAAGGAAAAGTAGTGCCTAAGAATAACTTTATTTGTTTCTTTCCCTTTGATGGCACTGGGGATCTCTTTAGAATACAACATAATTACTTGTTTGGAAATGTCAATAATCCCTAGACCACCAACCTCTTTAATTTTATAATGAATGTCCTACATGACTCTGTGAACGTCTACATTCCCTTCTGAATTGGCCCATAAGAAGTCTCTTAAGAAAATTTCAAGCTTCTTTTATGTAGTCTTAGAAGGATCCTAACAATAGGAGTAACTAACTTGAGTAGCAATGAAAATAATTCACTCAAACATCACCTCTAAAACCTTTCCTTTTCCTTACATTTTTGTTTCTTCTTTTTAAAGAAAGATTCTAAAATTCTCATTTCTAAACTTATCATTTTTCATGAAGTCATCAACTCATTAAAAATAGAAACATTAATGTCCTTTTATGAAAGCCTTACCTTAAATAGCTTAAACCTCTACTTATAAATTAATGGTAACAATTTTAAATACTAGCAAATTTATTAAATATTGGATCAAAACGATGTTACATTATTAAAGAATAAAAGTTCCAAAACATTAAAAATATTTTTACAATTTATATATTAAAAAAAAAATCACGCTAAAATTTAAAAATGAAAAATTAAAAAATTAAAAAATTAAAAATTATATATTTATATGACAAAATTTATAAAAATAAATTATTAAATAATTTATTTTATTTTATAATTATTAAAAAAAAGTGTCATACTTTACATGTAAAATTTAATAAAATGATAATCAAAATCCACTTTAATTTGACACTTACCTTTTAATTATTATTGCAATATATAAAATAATATTTTTATTTTATAAATTCTCGGTTGCTATTAGCAGTGAATTGCGATAATAGTACCGTCAAATTTTATAATCCGAAAAGTAATGGTGATGGAATAGATTCGTTATTATTTATTACTCTTGAATAGTACTAAAGTAAGGTTATTAGTCGCGTTTGCAATTAACACAAGAGTGAAAGGTATTTTTAGGAGGGAAGAAGTTATAGTGCATACCATTAAGAAAGGAGCGAAGTAGTAAAGAGTTTTAAAATAGGTTTCTTGAAACATTTTAATAATGTCAAAAACACATTAAAACAGTTTTAATAATCATTATAACTCAATCATAATAAGAGTATGTAACTTTATCCTCTGTAAACCATATCATTTTGGAGTTTCATTGTAAAAGTAGGATAATTACATGATAATATTTCCTTTTGTATTTTGTGTAGATGTATTTATTACATATAAGGGTATATTATGTTGTTATTTGTTTATATATTTTATTGTTGAAAAATATTTATTATAATAAATCTATTTAGTAGATTAAAATGGTGAATTAATATTATATTACATTTTTAATGATAGTTTAATTTTTTTTTAATTTTATTATCTTATAAATTTTATTTATATTTTGTTTCTTTAAGATTTTTATACAATTTTTTAGGTTTAAGGTTTTGAACTGTTATATTTCCTAATTTGTTTTTATTTTTATGTAGATTTCTTTAAAATAGATAATAAAAACTTATTGAATATTAAAGATTTAAAAAATTTATCATTATTACTATTTTTTTATTATCTCAATTCTAAAATTACATATTATAGAAAATTAACATAATATTTAATATATTAATAAATTATTCATATATGTTAGGTTGCACTCATAGAAATTGAAAGTAAGGCTTGATTAATAATATTTTCTAATTATAGAGTTATCATATATATTCATTCTCTCTCTCTCTCTCTCACTCTCTCACACACACACACAGTCTAATTTCAACATATATTAATTAATTTAATTTTTATATTTTAAATTAAAAAAATTAAGTGAATATAGAAAAATATAAATATAATTTTAAAATAGAGAATATAATATTTTATATAAAAAATACAAAATATATTACATAATATAAAAAACTTAAATTATGTGTTTTTTCAAAAAATAAATAATTAAAATTTCATTTTATTTCTTCTAGAAATATTAACATTCAATTGCAAACAAAAAATTATGATAATATAAAATAACTTCAAAATACTCAATGAACAATTTATTAAAAAAAATTATTGAAAACATAATTTAATAATAATAAAGAGATATAAATCATGTTAGTCAATATTAGTTTAATATTTTATATATATATATATATATATATATATATATATATATATATAGAATAGATGAAACTTTCTATGTAAAGAAAAAAATAATTTTAAATTAACTTGAAAAATAAAGCATATATATATTATTGAAAAATAAATAAATAAATAAATCTAAACTGAAGTTAGGATTAAAATCATTACATAGTTTATCATGTAATATCAAATAATGTGAGTTACAATATTTTTCTTGGAAGTATTGTGATTCATGTTATGAATTATAGTACTTTATATTTTTATAGTTGTTCTAAATTTTAATATAAAAAAATATTTTATTTATTTAATATGAGATTATGATAAATTATTTTAAATTCAAAAAATGATTAAATTTATATAAAATAATGCATTTGGTTTGATTTAAATATAAATAATGGATAGTAATTGACTTTAAGTTGAGAATTTAATATAACATTTTTAAAAATAAAAATTGAAAAATATGTAAATATTTAAACTAATAATAAATGAAAGGAAAAATAAACTTAATGATATTAATATATATATATAAACATAATTTTATCTAATATATATATATATATATATATATATATATATATATATATATGTATATATATATATATTTGTTAGTAACTCCTTTCATAAAACCTTCAATTCTATTATATTTTTATTTAAAATTGTTAAAAAAATAACAATTAAATATTAAAAATACTTCTATAAAATAATCAACCAAATTGAAATATCATAAAAATTAAGGTGAAAATATATAAATGTAACTTAGAATATTAAAAAAAAGAGAGAGAGAGACAATAAAAAATGATTTTAAGAAAGGAAGAAAAAGTAGAAGATAATCATATTTTTAAAATAGTTATAAAAGTAGGAAAAGAATAAATAAGAATATATTTTCAAATTTAGGTTTTTCTATACCCATTAAATAATAATCGAAAAAATTATTATTTTTATATGTAAGAGAGAAATAAAATTAATTAGAAAAAACAATCTTATTGTTTAAGAGTTTTAGATCTCGAAACAAGTAAAATGTGTGTTGTTTTATATATCTAGACTAAGTTATTTGAACATGTAGTCTATTGAGATTCCTTAAATCTTTTATTTGGAAGTAAGAACTGATATCTCTAAGATTCTCTTTATGAATACATCAATTTGAGTGTTTTTTGCCAAATATGAAGTATTTCATGAATAAACAAGGCTAAACATTTACAATCCTCCTACCAAATAAAATTCCTCAAGGATTCATGAAAATATCTTAAATTATAATGTTATCTTCCACAAATCTCATATTAGATAGGGCACTTGAATATAAAATGTTCTTCACTTTTAAGTCTAGAAATATAATTGGTATATATGCTCATCTTGTGGGAGGCTAGGTTATGATTCTATTCGGAATTGATGAGAGCAAACATGAAACTAAGCTAAAGGAATCCTTAAACATGATGGCAACAACTTCTTCATGTACCCAATAATTTGATTTCGATCTTCATGAAAACAAGAGTAAAATTAGAAATAATGAAGAGGTTTTGTTTTCAAAGGCCCTTTAGGATTAAATCATGTAACTTTTAGTTATGATTTATTGATCTCTTCACAAATACTTTTGTTGACTTCATGTTTAGTAAGTTGAGGAGCATTAATAAAAAACTCAAGAGGAGGTAGTCTTTCTATTTTAATATCCTGTTTTTGGAAGAGAGCCACAACTCTTGTATACCAACAAGATTTATAATCATTTTTTTTATGTTGCATATAATATTGAAGTGCTAAGAATGGACACTTATTCTTACCAAAGACATTATCTATCGTGCATCGAAACCTATAAAACATAGTGGTGACTTAGAAAATTAAAGAGATAAAAAATGGACATACTCTAATCTTTGGAAGAATAATTAAATGAAAAATCATTCTTTTAACTTAAATGTTCTTTGATAACATGGAGATAAAACTCTTTCCAAACATTTAAAATCATTTTATCTTAAATAAAAACCTCAAACCTAACATCCATACACCATTATAATATTAATTAATATATAAAAAATCCTTCCAATTAAAACTGAAAACATTATATTTCCCAAAATATCAATACTACATATATTTTACTAAATCTTAATTCTATTACAAATATAACACTAAAAGGCTAATAGTCAATAAAGAGATTTCTTATGGTCGATTACAATTTTCTTAGTCTAAATATTTATTAATATATTTTTTTTTTGCTTTTAGTTTAGTAGAAACTAGTAAACCGTTTGGACTCGTCGAAGCATTGTCTATTTATCCATCAAACGTAGCCAATAAATCACTGCTTCTAAGACGGCTGGGCTGCACCCAAAAAATAGAAACGGATTCAACAATAAATGCAACGCAAGCGACCCGCGACATTTTGGGTGCAAAATCTTAGTTAGCAGAGGTTGCAGTCCAAACATTTATCCAATAACAGAGCTTACAGGGAATTTTCTTTTGAACGGTAATTAACATTTTTATTGATTTTTGCAGTTAATCTTGACTGCGTATCTTATTAGCATTTCTTTGTTCTGTCCAAAGCGTCCAAAGACTACGAAGTATTATTTCTTCTAATATTCATCTGCTATAATCGTGATCCCTTGGAAACTACGGCATTCTCTTGGAGATATTTTCACACATATTTTTTGTGTGTAAAAGATTCGTTATTTTTTATTTCGGTGGAAAAGATTCGTTATCATGTATCACTGTTGAATACTACCCGAATTTATAAATCAGAGCGAACATTCAACGCGTTTATGCAGTACCCACGATTAGCCTTTTTAAAGAAATATTGCCAAGTTTTTAGGCTAAAGATGTAATTTGAAAACTTTAATTAAATTTTATTTTTTTAAATAAAATGTCAGAATTCTTCTTTTATCACTTTTGATTTGTAATGATGCAATTTAAAGAATTTTAATAATTTTAATTTTTTAAATTAAATGCTAGATCTCATTTTTATCATTCCAGATTTTTGATTGGGTTTATTTTATGTTATATATATAATTTCATTTATATATATATATATATATAGGTATACTTAACTTTTTATAAGTGTAGTAAAGTTAAAAATAAATTAAAATTTTAAAAATTAAATAAATAAATAAAATTATATATATATATATATATAAAAAGTTTAAAAATAAATTAAAATTTTAAAAATTAAATATATAAATTAAATATATATATATATAATTTCATTTATATATTTAATTTTTAAAATTTTAATTTATTTTTAATATATATATATATATAGAATTTCATTTATTTATTTAATTTTTAAAATTTTAATTTATTTTTAACTTTACTACACTTATAAAAAGTTAAGTATACCAAAATACTTAACTATCCAGAGGTATATATATAAAAAATAGGTTTGACACTATTCACACCATTAGGTCTATCTACAAATGGCTTATTTAGATGACCAAATTAGAATAATTTAAAGATATAAAATATCCATAAATAATCATGGACATGTAAAATTATTCTCTATATTATATATTCTCTATGTAAAATCACCTATGATATATATATATATATATATATATATATATATATATATATATATATATATATATATGCCATGTATATAATTATTCTCTATGTAAAATCACCTATTTATACATACAATATAGGTCTTTTAAAAGTCCTATATTCACATCAGTTTTATGACTATATAAACTTAGACTTAAAATGATGTTCCTAAAGTCCTTTTATGTTAAGAAACACAAAATAACTTAGGTTAAGACCTTTTATGCTAAGTTTTTCTATGTAAAAATGTTAGGAATTCCTTGAAAGGGTCTTTATAAATTCCCCCATTTGCTTAGGCTTTGAAAATTTATCCAAGTTAAATTTGATAGGTTTGGTAACGTCAAATATGTCCTCATAAACTTCAAATGATGGGAGTGAACTTATCAAATTTAAGACATTATAATTGCTTCAATCTAATGACCTATGGGTGTGGATGATTCCTATATCCAACTATTGCTCCCATCTGAAACACAAGCTATGTTAAATGAATTAACCATTGATATCAATCTGCCCTCTCATGATAACCCTCATTTCCTCAAGAATGGCCAATCTTTGGATTCCTCTGAACAAGTTGATTATGCCACATTTCTTAATAACCATATCAAAGCCTTTGCTTGGTCTTATAATGACATGCCTGGTATTGACCCCTCTATCATGACCCATAACATTGTTAATAATTGAGATGCTAAACTTGTTAAGTAGAAGCTTCACAAGATGCATCCTCATATATATATTGATGCACATCCAAATCTTATAGTATTGATCTTATTTTTCCAAACATGATGTATATTAAACTTTCTTTATCCACAGAGATGCATTGCTCTCATACAAGTTTATATCTCATTCAGTTGCATAATCAAAAAAGGTATAGCTTTACTACATACACATTTTTCTTCATGCCAAAAAAGAGCATAATAAAATAAAGATAGATATATTGAAATTGTTTTATTTTCATTGGAAGTTTTGATGTCTCTTGATGCATGTAGAAATCTTATAGAGGGGTCAATACTTAGTTCACCATGAATTTAACTTGTGAAATCTTATAGTATTGATCTTATTTTTCCAAACATGATGTATATTAAAATTTCTTTATCCACAGAGATACATTGCTCTCATACAAGTTTATATTTCATTCAGTTGCATAATCAAAAAGGTATAGCTTTACTTCATACACATTTTTCTTCATGCCAAAATAGAGCATAATAAAATAAAGATAGATATATTAAAATTGTTTTATTTTCATTGGAAGTTTTGATGTCTCTCGATGCATCATGGTGAACTAAGTATTGACCCCTCTATCATGATTTCACATCCAAATCTTATAGTATTGATCTTATTTTTCCAAACATGATGTATATTAAACTTTCTTTATCCACAGAGATGCATACCTCTCATACAAGTTTATATTTCATTCAGTTGCATAATAAAAAAAGGTATAGCTTTACTACATACACATTTTTCTTCATGCCAAAATAGAGCATAATAAAATAAAGATAGATATATTAAAATTGTTTTATTTTCATTGGAAGTTTTGATGTCTCTCTATGCATGCATAATCTTATAGAGGGGTCAATACTTAGTTCACCATGAATTTAACTTGTGAAATCTTATAGTATTGATCTTATTTTTCCAAACATGATGTATATTAAACATTCTTTATCCATACAGATGCATTGCTCTCATACAAGTTTATATTTCATTCAGTTGCATAATCAAAAAAGGTATAGCTTTACTACATACACAATTTTCTTCATGCCAAAATAGAGCATAATAAAATAAAGATAGATATATTAAAATTGTTTTATTTTCATTGGAAGTTTTGAATGATAGAGGGGTCAATACCAGGCATGTCATTATAAGACCAAGCAAAGGCTTTGATATGGTTATTAGGAAATGTGGCATAATCAACTTGTTCAGAGGAATCCAAAGATTGGCCATTCTTGAGGAAATGAGGGTTATCATGAGAGGGCAGATTGATATCAATGGTTAATTCATTTAACATAGCTTGTGTTTCAGATGGGAGCAATAGTTGGATATAGGAATCATCCACACCTATAGGTCATTGGATCAAAGCAATTATAATGTCTTAAATTTGATAAGCTCACTCCCATAATTTGAAGTTTATGAGGACATATTTGACGTTACCAAACCTATCAAATTTAACTTGGATAATTTTTGAAAGCCTAAACAAACAGTGGAATTTATAAAGACCCTTTCAAAGAATTCTTAACATTTTTACGTAGCAAAACTTAGCATAAAAGGTCTTAACCTAAGTTATTTTGTGTTTCTTAACATGAAAGGACTTTAGGAACATCATTCTAAGTCTAAGTTTATATAGTCATAAAACTGATGTGAATATAGGACTTTTAAAGGACCTATATTATATGTATAAATAGGTGATTTTACATAGAGAATAATATAATATAGAGAATAATTATATACATGGCATATATATATATATATATATATATATATATATATATATATATATATATATATATATATATATGAAGACCAGTTCAGGTTGTGAAATCATGATAGAGGGGTCAATACTTAGTTCACCATGATGCATTGATGTGACAATCTTATAGTATTGATAAAAGGTATTGATGCACATCCAAATAAAGGGACAATCTGCTCATGAATGCAGATTATATTCCAGATTATATTAAATATTCTCACTCTAACTAGCCTTTTGTCATTATTTTCATTATTTGCATATTTAAGGACTAATCAACTTTTATGATCAAAATGATTGACAAAAAATATTAAAATTTAAAAAATAAATAGATATATATAAATAATGGAAATATTTAATTAAAGTGTAGTGTGTGAGTGTGTGTGTGTCTATATATATATATATATCAACAATGAAAAATGCTAGATCTCATTTTTATCATTCCAAATTTTTTATTGGGTTTATTTTATGTTATATATATAATTTCATTTATTTAATATATATATATATATATATATATATATATATATATATATATATATATATATATATATATATATATTTATTGGTATACTTAATTTTTTATAAGTGTAGTAAAGTTAAAAATAAATTAAAATTTTAAAAATTAAATAAATAAATGAAATTTTATATATGTGTGTGTGTGTAGCTATCATGTGAGTGTTAAAAGTTTCCTATTTATTTATAGATATTTAAAAATATTGGATGCAACATGTTTCCACCAAACCTAGGGTGGATGTCACATAGATCATTGGTGGTATAGACATAAGGAAAGTATAAATAGTAAAAGTTTGAACACCTAAAGTGGGGATACTAGCTTGAAATGATTAGTTGATAATATTAAAGGGATATTGTTGTTACATCTGAGATACAACAATATTAGCTTGTTGTGTGGTCTTTGGTGTTAATATAAAATGGATGATTCTACCCATGTCTTTAAGATATTGATGGATTCCTTAAATTAAATAGGAGAAGGTTTTTAATTTATTAATATCTACCAAATTTAGTTCATTGGGATGAATTATCTGTAGGCCCTTATAATTATATTAATTACTATTAGGATTATCTTCATTATCATGTTCTAGTGGAGGCATATGAACATAATATAGTTTTTTCACACATTAATGAAAAATTGCATCATCAAAATAAGAATAAAGATTCATTTAATCTATTTTAGATAAATTAGAAAGAATAAGATTATGCTCTATATGGGTCTCACTTAATCTATCATTGTATCTTAGAAGAACAAGGGAACTAGCCTTCTTGGATGGCATAAATGGGATCATGTAGGTATGTAGAAGGTTAGGGTAAAAATTTAATATATTAATTGTACTTTGTATGGGTAAATTAGAAATATGACTTTAAATCATAGGGCAAAAAATATGAAACCCTAGAAGAATGAAAGCCTAAATTAAAAATAGGGTTTGGCATGGTATGATATGTTTAGATGTTTACATATATTTTTTACCCTAATTTGATTTTATAAACCCTAATATGAAAAAAATTAGTATAGTAATATATATTAATAGATATAGAATTCAAGCATGCATTAGATGTAAAATACTAAAATTGGTATCAATGATTTGCAAAGTTGAATATGATAAATATAGTAATTAAAAAATTGGATGAGTACTTATATTTTATGGTTGAATATCTAATAATTATTATAGTATACCTTTGTAAAATAAACTAAATTAGGCATGTGATTCTTTCATTTCATAAACAATGTTTCTCTTTTTACAAAAATAGTTCCAACAAATTTTGGTTAGTATCAAATATTGATACTTACCTATAATGGTCAATACTGATCTATGTATAAATGAAGGAATTTTATTATAAAATAACCTTAACTTATATATGTATGTTTTTATTGTGTAAAATTAAACCCTGATGATGTGCACAACTCCATAATTTAGCTTCCTTCACATTGAAAATATAGTGTACGTGTGAGGGATAGAAACATACAATAATTGGGAAAATATAATGGGATAAATTGATGTCAATCACCCCTATTTGATGGTTGATTTTTTCTTATGTATCTAATACTCTCAAAATGAAATTCAAACCACACTTAGCTCTCCCACATATGTGAGATTGTAATTATGTTCCTTCACTATATGTATGCCACTAATGATTTTAATTTTATACTTTATAATGATTTCTCTGACTGTACTTTATTTCAATTTAGATTTATCATATGACTACTTCTAGTAATGGATTCATGTTTTGGAAATAGTAGGTAAGATTTTCTCAATGTATAGATGTGTATAGATAAATGTAAATCCCCACTAAAATTAGACTTTTATTTGTTTATATATGACCCCAATTGGGTAATTTATCACACTACTAACATGTTAAACATAAGGGATGATCTTAGAGAAAAGACTCATTTTTAAAAAAAAAATCTAGGAGAGAGTTGATTTTGACCAAATTTGGGTTAGTATCAATTGTGATTCTAATAGAACCAACCTATGTATAGGTGGACTAAACTAAAGGTGAAGAGATGTTTGGGAAGTTATTGTGTAGGTTTTAAAAGTTAATGAAGGTATTGTATGTTTTTAACAATAAAATGAAATGGCTTACTCACGAGATAGCATACAAGTGTGAGAAAATAGTTTATTAGGATCTTGCATATACACGCAGGTCATGCATGTTAAATTATCATTTTTAAGTAATTAATATCAGATATTTGTATCTATAACATGGTCTTTTGTTCATTTTCTCTTTCTCAAATATTTTTTAATAAGGCATAATTTTCTTCAATCCAAGAAAATAGATATAAAAAAATAAAGATAAAATTGAAAAATAGACTTCTAATGCATAATGCTTCAATGATTAAAAGGATATGAATCATGAAACACTAACAAAAGAGAGAACTATAGTGCCTATGCTAAAAAATGTCCAACCATCATGAAAAATATAGTTGGGCTAAATAAGGAAACACTTGCAAAGATAACATAAAAAACATGGCTTAAGAGAACTATGCTTGAGATTAGAAAAAAAAAAAACATTCATTGTATTCTTTGTTTTTATTTTCTTCTGTATGTTTTTTGAATATAGAAAAAGAAAAAAATCAAATCGAAAATTCAAACAGATGCACACATGATTTATTCAAATATTACATGGTATTCAAACCCTTCTAACAAAATATAACAATGACAAAAATCAGCTCTGAAGAAACAAATTATGGACCCTTGGACCAAAAATAACTAAAAATTCACAAAGTTCACTGAAATTGACCCAAAAAAACAAAATAAGGGTTTTCTTACTCTATAATCCCATGCCCCAATGATCATAATCACATGGTTTCACTTGACTAAGATGATAAATCAATCAAATTATTAAGTAACTAAATATAAATCATAGAGCTTAGGAGTTAAAAAACTATGTAAATTGATTTAGAATTGAATACACATGGCACATACATGATTCCCTAAGGATGAATAGAACTAGAAAAAGATTATATCTCATTACCATATCAAGTTATAATTGGACATGGTGAATATACATGCATACCACTTTGCCTAACACTTTTCCAAAAAAATATTTTTAATAAATTTCACATGCATATTCAAAAGCTTTAAAATATTCAATGCACAACTTTATAACATTGTACAACTTGAAATAAAATTTTATGTGCTTCCACAAAATAATAAAAATAATATTTTGAAACACTACACCTTCTTTTATATCAAGGAAAATAGACTCTAACACGTGGAAAATAAAAATACTTTTCAAAAAAAGAACCCTCTAAATCCCACACCTCAGGTCCCAATGATTCTTGAAAGTGTTTTTACTTGAATATTACACATGATTGACCACCTACCCATGATATATGAAAATAGGTTCATGTCTGCACAGAGATAAAACCAACATTTTACAATGTTGTGCCTTATTTGATATCAAAGGCAACACACTATGAAAATTTTATGGTCAAAAAGATCCATCAATTCAAAGAGTCCACTTGAACTAGCCTTAGAACAAATTAGATATAACTTGAATGTGACATGTAAAATCATAAAAAGTTCTCAGAGCCTAGACAGTTATATAATTGGATATCAAAAACCATCAATATAAAAGTTAAAACCTATGCAAAAACACATAAGACAAAGAAGCAACCACAAAGCTCAAGATAGAGATAAAATGAGATTATTTCCCACAGCGTGATGCCTATAAAATAATGGCCAAAATCTCAACATTCTCAACATATTGATGGAGTTGACTATAAATAATCTAGGAACAAAACAAGAACCCTTACATCTGTCACCCCATGAACCAAAAGTTATTGACATGATATTTTTTATAACGCCACATTTTTTTCTCCACCTTTCTTCAATATCTAAAAATATAGATAAAATATCCATAATTTCACACACTTAACTAAAAATCAGCCTAAGAACAAAATATATGCTCCATTATTTCATAATCTTATGCCCACTACCTTTACTACTATCTATTGTGATACAATCCCAGAGTTGAATCCTCTCAAAATAAAGGTAAAAATACATCGACACATGAAGGATAAAATATATTAAAACAATAAGAACCCCCTAACTTCCTTTGCCTTAGCCCCAATGGTCCTTGATATTTTTTAACTACAAAATTACATAATATTTTGCCACCTACATGTGATATATCGAATTATAAAAAGAAATTCGGATCCACACAAACATAAAACTAACATTTTGAAATGCGTACCCTTTCTGATATAAAATACATTAGACTAAAATAGATGTTTGGTGCATTCTACCCGACTGCAATATAGCAAAACATAAGAAAGCTACCAAGGCCTACAAAAAGATATATTGGAAAGAAAAAAACACCAATACAAAGTTTACAACCTATGGGAAAACATAAATAAATAAATAAATAAGAAGGCATTTGGCTCAAGAGGTAACAATATTAACCATGAACCCCAAATATAATCTAAGCTTTATTTCAGATAGTCGAAAGAACTGTTATCACAAACATTTAATAAATAGAGTTGGTCTAAAGAAAAAAACTCACACGTATACAATCATCAATTCATGGCAATAATGGCCACTTGCAATGTGATCTTAGTTGATGAATAAATAAATAAATAAATAAATAAATAAATAAATAAATAAATAAATAAATAAATAAATAAATAAATAAATAGTCCAGTAAAAGTAAAATAGAGATAGTATCCATTACAAAAATTTATTAAAAAAAACACACATACACTCACCTTCCATTGAACATTGTCTATTGTTACAAAAATCCAACTATCTTCACCCTTGGGCAATCAAGCTTTTATCGAAAATGGTCTTCTTTTCTCTTAAACTAATATGCTAAAAGAACTTCATAGAAGGAACATCTGAGGTAATAGTGGCCTAAACAAGAAACAATAAAACTTAATTGTTGTGGCATATTCAATATGGTAGAGACATTAATCACATGAAATTGCACGATTGTACTTAACAATAAGTCTTCCTTACAACAAAACATGAACAGTGTTATTATTTTAAAAAATAACGATACTATTTACATTAACATTATAATTAAATGCAAAAAAATCCATGTAAGAACATTTTACTAGATAAAAAGAAAACAAGTTAATATTCACTAATAAAAAATACTTATATAGTTAAAAAATTATTTTATAAATAATAAAATGAGAGTTAAATATCATTTATTTCAAAAATCAAATAAAATCATCCACACTATATTTTAAATAATAGAGTTTGTAACTCTCACACTATGATTGGCTACCAAAAAAACACAAATAAAAAAGTTCAAAATTTATATAAATATCTAAAAATTGTTAGTTGGCATAAAATTTTACAATATTGATCCTTCATAAATATGATAAATATCCAACCACACATTCATTAAAATAAACACATCCACATGCAATGCTAATAAACAAGTGTCTTCATAATACGCCATTGGAATTTAAGTGGTGTAAGCAGACCTTCAACTTAGATTAAGTGTGGGTCCCGCATAAGCCCAAAAAACATGCGCTAATGTTTCTGATATTCGGATTTGTTGAAGTTATGCCATGTTTTCGGGAATAGATGTGAAATAGATATTTATTTTTCTTATAAAAGATATGTACTAAAAGTAAAATTAGATTATTAATTTCTTCAAATTTTAATCGGATATCTGATTCTTAAACATAACTTTTACTAATTATTTTCGTTCTAATGATGTATTGTTTAATTTAAGATAAAGAGAATTATTTAATAATGTTTTTCTATATATTTTAATAATTATCAGAACACAAGCACTGAATTTTGATCGTATAAATAATTTTAAAATATTAAATTTTATTGAAACCAAAATTATATATATATAAAATTTAAATAATTTAAATATTTTAAAATTTTTATTTATAAATAATTATACAATATAATATGAAAATGATTCAAGATTTAATAATTTTAATAATATTTATATATGCTATCATTAATTTATATGAAAAAGTTTTTTGCAAACTATTGTTACTATTATTTAGATGTGTTACCATTATTTTAATAAAAGAAATTAAATTAAAACACAAAAGAAAAACAGAAATTTTTTTAAAAGAATAATTTAAATGAATTTTATATATATATATATATATATATATATATATATTTAACCTACTTTTATTTTATTTTTTAAAATATTTAATGACAAAATCTATTTAATTTTTTAAATTATAAATAAGAATATAACAATTTCAAATTTTACCTACTAAAAATTTAGAAAAATCTTTATACCATAAACCACTATTATTATAGAAACCCCTCCATAAAAACACTTCCAAAAGATAGTTAATGCATCGTACAAAATTTTGGACTTTTGAATTCTAGCGAAAGCTTTATAAAAGCAGCTGGCGACAGCTTTTAATTAACTTTTATTAACATGCCTTCCATAGGCATTTTTACTGAAAAGTAATAATGTATGTGTGGATTGTCAGTTTGGAATACGCGGAGGATGCGGCTCTTTCATCCTATAAATAGGAGTGCACGTTTGAAGCTTGAATCCGTGAAAGCTTTTGTAAGGATTGTTTGGAGATGGCCGCTGTAGTCCCACACGTTGCCTACGATTACAATGTGCACTTCCTCAGCACAGAAGTTGTAGTACCTGCTCTTGCAATGCAGGAGCACATTCTTCCTCTCTCAAATTTAGATCTGACAATTCCCCCAGTTTCTGTGCATGTATTTTTCTGCTATAAGATTTCCCCTGATAGGACTTTTGCTTCAGTGCTCTCTCTTCTCAAGAGTTCCCTCTCTAGGGTATTGGTGTCCTATTATGTTTTTGCAGGCAGATTGGTTACAAATAATGTTGGCTTCCTAGAGATCCTTTGCAACAGCAAGGGAACTCAATTCACTCAAGCTTATGCTTCCACTGCTCTTGCTCAACTGAATATATACAATCCTGATGCAAGTGTTCAGGGGAAATTAGTTCCTCTGCTTTCACAGCCCTCCAATGAAAACGGCCTTCCTGTATGTGGTGTTCAGGTAATAGACTCTATAGAACACAAACATATTTCTACCTGTATCGTTTTGCTTCAAAACAGTTTTAACCATGTTGAACATTTTCAGGTCACGGAGTTTAGCTGTGGAGGAATTGTTGTTGGCTGTACATTTGATCACAGAATTGCAGATGCCTTCTCCGCCAACATGTTTTTCACATGTTGGGCAAATCTATCTTCAAACCGGTCCAATGTATCTCTAAATCCATGCTATAATCGCTCCATATTGTTCCCTCGAGATCCCCTTACTTATTGTGCTGGAATTGATAATATGTTCGTGAAGCAGCCTTCACTAAAACCAGGCCAACAAAACCCTCCCCCTCATTTAGCAAGTAGAATTTATTATCTCCATGCCAAAAACGTTGTAGATCTCCAAATTAGTGCACATAAAGATGGCAACAGATACACCAAATTAGAGGCTTTCAGTGCTTATTTATGGAAACTGCTAGTCCACGCCCAAGAGGTGAACGACAGCAAGAAATGTAAAATAGGAATAGTTGTAGAAGGTCGATCACGTTTGAAGGAGATTGGAATGTCTCCTAATTACTTTGGAAATGTTTTACTATTGCCTTTTGCCGAGTCTAATGCCGGTGACCTAAAAAACAAATCACTTAGATGGAGTGCAAGTCTAATTCATGATGCAATATACAATGCCGCAAATGAGGAGCACTATCAAAGTTTAATTGATTTGGTTGAAACTATAAAACCATCATCTGTGTTAGCCAAGATTTATTGCAAAGCAGAAGACATTCAGTCAAGTGGTCCCGCAGTTGTGGTATCTTCTGGACTGCGTTTCTCATTGAATGAGGTTGATCATGGATGGGGACAGCCTACCTTCGTAAGCTACCATTTCCCTTGGGGTGGAGAAGCAGGTTATGTTATGCCATTACTTAGCCCTGTGGGAGACGGAAGTTGGGTAGTATATATGCATCTTCCTCTTGAACAATTGAAAGCAATCGAATCCCATCCGAATTGCATTTTCCATCCAATTGCTCAAGATCACTTGGCTTTGTGTTAACAATGGGATAAGAGATAAGCGTTTATCATTTTACCTGCATAGACACCTAATAAGGTGGCACGAATGTACCCATTTGAATTTGACTGCAAATAATGGCGATCTCTACTTTATCTGTAGTAACTTCGGGAAACCATTTATCTTTTAATTTTGATGAATTAATCTTTTTTTTTTATCTATTTATGTTTGAGGGACGAGCTTAATTAGCATGAACAAACTAGGCGCATGCTGACGTCAACATCTGACTGCGAATACAATCGGAGGTGAATGTGACCATCAACGAAAGAGCTTAACTGCCATCACAACCGACTTTTCAAACACCCGGCTGCAAATATAATCGGAGGTGAATGTGAACATCAAGGAAAGAGCTTAACTGCCAATGTGGTCATTAAGGAAAGAGCTTAACTGCCATCACACAGTCACTACTAACATATATTTATTTTACATATATTTATAATAATCATCACAAAGACGAGAAATCCTCTTATTATAAAATCATTTAATCATATTTATTATTTTTTAAGAAGAAATAAAATTTAATGAAGAAGTAACATCATTTTATTTAATTTAGATGAAGGAAAAGTGTGACTATCTACGATGCCTTGGATTGGACTTCTCTATTCCATAATATATACATCTATTTACGTAATTTGGAAAGATATTGGAATAATAATTTGTTATATTTAGTCAAAAATCAGAAAAAACTGTTTGTCCCAAAAAAAATTTCTTAAAACTCATTTTTTCGACAAGCTTCAATTGGAATCAATGATTGGAATTTCTACGATTGAATTCATTTTGGTGTAAATGTTTCGAGCCACCACTTAGGCTTCAATTGTTTCAATTACATGAGATGCCCTATTCAATCATGTGGTAACAATCCAATTGGTTTCATGAACCCTGCTTGCTTCATATACAACCATCATGGAAGTGTATGCAACCATATTGTGTTCAGACATTATGTTAAACCCTTTGCAGCCTACATATTTAGAAAAAACTTTCATTTAAAATAAAAATAACAATAATAATATAACACTATGTTTATTTCCAATGTCTAATGTCCTTAAATTAGGGTGTCACACATAACCTATGAATGTGATCTCCACTAGCTTGTAAACACTAACATAAGCCACGATTTGTGCTAAGCACATGCATATAATTTTTATTGTGCCACCTACCAAAAATTAGACATCCAACTATATTCTATAAATCTATATTCTAAGCTATACCATTTGATAGATGTAGACATCCAAAAGAAAATGGTGAAAATGAAGTAATATAAATGATTGTCTACATACTATAACTCTATAGGTTGAATACCTTAATATGTGTACAAATATGAAGTGCATATGTATAAATTAATTAGTTTAAATTATAATATTTTAATGTTTTTGCAGTGTTATGCTAATGTTTACAGTATGTGTAATAAAAAATGCATCTATTGGTTAGGGCTTGGTGGAAAAAGTGGGATATTTATACCAACAACATGTTATTGACTCTTGAAAACATCACAAGGAACTATGGTAGGTTGGTAACCAATGAGTTTTCATTACACTGTGATATTTAACTCTCATTGATATAAGTGCTTGGTATATGTTTTTACTTGTACAAAGAGAGAGGTGTTTCTATGGATGTCAATTCTTGAGTTGTTGTTGGGGAGATGAAATGGGAGAAATTTTTTCCTGAAGGTACTTTAAGTAAACTATACAAAGATGACACTTTATTGTATGGTTTCTTTCACTTGACATCCATTGTGCAAACAAATGTCTCAAACAAGGAGAATCACTAAGGGAATGAAAGCAAACTAAGAAAACAAGTTTGGCTAAGTTGGAGATACTTGTTTTATAAAATTTGCCTAAAGAACAATATTTTGATACCGTGTCTGATTATGGAGTGCTTGGCATTGTCATGGATGTGCAACACTTTTCATTTCTTCATAGTATAATGTTTATGGTAATTGTTGTAGTCATACTCTATATTATTTTTGGTGAGGTGGTATAAAAATGAATTAATGTGTTCTTTTCAGATATATGTTATATTGTAGTCAAAAGACAACATTTTTTTAATTATGCAAAGATGTGATCTTTCCATTACCATGTAATTATGTAGTGATGATAACATTTTCTAAGTTTCTACTTGTAACTATCATGAGATACATTTCGATTACATAGTAATGACTACATGTTATAACTATAATTTTACTATATTGCCATATGGATCTCTAACATATTATTAATTATCAATTACTTTAAGTCTAAATATTTTTTGAAGATAGGGAAAATTTTATTGGCCAATTTTTATTAGTTCATGAATATTCCAATTTTATAAATTCACATTTGATGATTTTTTGGGGTATTCAAGAACCTAAAATAACCTAATTTTTTTGGATGCATGTTAATTTTTAGGGTTAGATCACCTACTATTTAAAATAAATAGCATTCATATAACTTATTTTCATCGATACCTTGAAAGTTAATTTGGGTACATTCACCTCACATCCATCTAGTGTCAACCATCTACATCTCATGTTAATTATCTATAGCTAGCGATATGACATCACACATGTAATTAGTCATTTGTATATGTAAATTATTTTATGTATATGCAAATGGTCACCTGCATATGCAAATAGTCATTTGCATATGTAGAAAAGTGTTTGGCATCTACATATGTTGATAGTCATCTACATATGCCGATGATCATCTACATATGCTGATAATCATCTACATATGTCGACAACCATCTGCATATGTTAACAGTCATCTATATTTTGATGTCACTCATAAACCCTAAATATTATTATATATTTGGATTCCTTTCAAAAAATTATATAATTTTAAAAAAATCATCAAAATCCAAGTTTGTATGCAAAAGCTACAACATTGAAAAGTTGTCTAGTTGACAATGCACTTACAGACAACCATCTACATGTGTCAAAGTCTGTTTAGACATGTTGATAGTCATTATCATATGCTGAGGGACATTGGAACATGTATAAAGATGATGGCACAAGTAGAACACCGACGTAACATGCAAACAGATGTTTATAAATGTAATATCAATTAGCCAAATTTGCAAGGCCATAACTTTTTACATACAGATTTGGATTATGATGTTTTTTCCTCAAAATTAGATAATTTTTCATGATTAATCCAAATATTCAATAATACTTATGTTTAGATAAGTTTTTTGCTCACAAAACCTTGATTCTCCCTCTACATTACTTGATTCATTTGCACAATTAATCACCTTCAAAACTAATTAGCCACCATTTTAAAACTGATTCACCCAAAAACCTCTAAGGTTTTTCTTATAGGCCACTAAACTTTTCCCTATTTAGATTGAGTTAAACCAAAAATGTGTTTAAAAATATTATACATTTCAGTAATGCATTATTGTTCATAGATTTCAACATTTGATCATTCACAATGTTTATTGCATATTGATTAAATGAAACTTTCATTGTTATAAATTTGAATAAATGGTGGATAGGTGGGATGAAATTGTGTAGATTCTAGTACAGAAGCCAATCAAAGGTCCATTTGAAAGTAACAACAAGTGGGTAAATTTTCCTTATATTAATGAAGAAAAAATATGGGTCTCTTGGTTGGATGTTGATAGGGTTAAGGACTTCATTAAAGGAGACTCAAAATTTAATTCATTCCCTAAAAATTATCATGTGTCAGATCATAGGAATAAATAACATATTATTGGAAAGCAAAACATGGTCAACACTACCTTTGAATATATCATGTACATGACCTCCCATTCTAGACTATAAGTGGGTTCATATTCATATGTTTTTATGTTCCATTCATACATTATTTTTGTAGTGTATTTTTAATTTCCATATGCTTGATAAGTCTAACATATCCATACATATACTAGTGTTTGAATGGGCTTGAGTATTTCTAGGAAATCAATGCCATACTGAAGATTGTTTGTAGTGCCAAAGATATGAAACCATAGTCGGTCAAGTAAATAACATATAAGGTTTAGTTTTCATTTTCATTTCAACACATTTGAAGTGGTCATTAAACTTGATGGCGTGTTGGTCACATAAAATTAGGTAGATTACCTAGACAATCAAGACAATCACTATCATGGCCAATGATATGAACAGTTCAATAGGAATATTTTTTTATCCTTACATCAACCCCCTGCTAAATGAATGGGTTTATAGGTACCAATTTTTTAAAATATCTATTGTTTTTATCCATTTTAAATATTACAAGATGGTGCGTGAGAAACTTTTAATGTTCAATAGTAAAACAAAGTGGAATGATTTCCTTAGCAAGGATGATATATATATATATATATATATATATATATATATATATATATATATATATATATATATATATATATATATATATATATATATACACACACACACACACATACATATACATATGCATACATATATATTTATATATATATACACATACATATACATATACATACATATATATATATATATATATATATATATATATATATATATATATATATATATATATATATATATATATATATATATATATATAGAGAGAGAGAGAGAGAGAGAGAGAGAGCATGATAGATTAAGTAGGAAAAATATGCATATAACCTTAATGATTCAAAATGTGTTTGGGTGCAGACACTAAAAACTATTGACTGGAGTTTCGTCTATCATAGATACAATAGGGATGGGCTTGATGGAGATGTAGATATCCCCTTCATATTAGATATCCAACTCCCAAAACAATTGGAATTGTTATTGATATTTTGGATATGTAGCTTACTAAAAATGGACTCAACCTTCAACATGAATGAAATGAAGGTATGTTTTTAATCATCATCATAGTAGTTGATAATATATATATATTTTGTAACTTGAAAGCTCACTTCTATTTTATATTTCTATAAAGTTCCAATTGTACAAATTGATGGTTTTTTATTCCGAACACTAAGGACTTCCCTTTTCATGGGTGATTATGTCATGGATGTGTAATTTTAACATTATCAAATGGATACACATATTTTATATTTAGAGAGTAAATGTGAAAGATATATAGTGTAAAATCAATGCTTTTCATGGTGGATGATGTTTTTACCAAGATAAAATATATTAGATGCATATTTTTTATTTGTGTACACATTATGAATTTCATATGTTGAGGTTTAAACATACTGATTTCATGCTATATTGTGAATACTTACAAAGAAACCATCATATGCATGGAAAAAATAAATTGTGATGTCCATTTATGCAACTAGCATGTGCATCATACATGGTTGAAGAATTTGATATCAAAGATGTAAGAATATGATGTAAGACATTAAATGTTCTATCAATTGGGTGATATAATGCATAGTCGCATTGATGAATTCATGGAAAATAAGGAGTCTAAATTTTTTATAGACATGTATCACTTCCCACAAGTGAATGTTGTTGAATATTGGGGGTAACATTGGCTTCATCACGTTAAAATGTGATCATGATGTTGTCCCACCCTTATACATGGTAGTAAAGAAATAATTTCAAACATATAAAGCTACCATTCCCATTTTAAAAGGCATATATTGAACACATTACCCACTTTTGCACATTGCATGATAAATTGGCTAGTTCACCAACTAACCAAAATTGTTTACATATACTATTGGTGGATATAAATATGTAAGGATAATGGATTCTATAGGAACTTAAAATTTTAGATACTTGAAAAAGTTTCATGGGTCAAAGTTTTGTAGATTCTAAACTACCATGTCACCTTCCACAACAATAATCCTCATACAGTTTTGTTGCAGAGTTTGATAGATGAAAAAATTCATTATGACATCTATATTATGATGATTTCCATATTAATAAATAATTTTATATTTTTAATCTAAGTCTACACTTATAAACATGTTGGTAATATGGAACTAATGAGATCGATAAGATAAGAGGTGGTTTTACAGGACATGGGAGATGGTGGTTGTGAGTGTATCAATAACATTGATAAACAATATAATGTCAATTTTATTTCCACTTATATTTGATTATGCTTACATGTTTTTGGGGAGTCTCAATTGTCTACTTTATTTTGAATGCATACTACATTGACAATGCATCAAGAGATGTTGATGAAGCCAAATAAGGTATGGATGTCTAACAATCAAACCCTATAGATGAAGATGAATCGAGTATGAATATGTGAGTATCAAATCCTATAATTAAGGGTGAAACAACATATTTTATAGATGATATTGAGAACTAGTATAGGAATTTTGATAATGTAATACATGTATCTTCTCATATTGATTTGGCTTTCTATTTCTTGGCATTTGTAACATGATATTTTTCATTGTATGAATAGATCATAGTAAGTTATGAAGTTAATGATATTTAATACCAAATAAATGAAACATGATATACTTTTGAGAAATGTATCATAACATATCACATAATTTAAACACTATAATTTTTCAAAATTTATATGAAAGATGTTTACATTACGGTTAAGAGTAGGTCGATATCAAACATACAACACCTGATGGACCATATATTTAAACAAGTGCATAATGGGTATGGAATTTAAATTTATAGATATATAATTCATAGAAATAATGAATAGAGAAAGACATCAGGATATGTCATAGGATAGAACCCTTTTTCTAAACCCTCCTCATAAGAATTGTAAAGGAGAAGCCTGTAATGAAGATCTTAACAATGCAACAAAGTGAGATAGAAACAAACACAAAGGAGATAATGCATCTTAATTTCCCCTTAGGTTAGATATATTTATAATTATTTATAGGATTGGACATAATTTATATGGTATCTATCAATGCCATATATGTTTAACACTATATTATATAAGTCAATATTTGAATGGCAAATTTCCATGTCATTATACTTTTCTAGAATGGTTATTAGTTTTATAAGTATTTATTTGTAGACTTATTGAATATTTTCATCATGCACAAAATTTATTATTTCCACATTTTTTATTTTAATTGTATGGGCAACTAAAACATTTCATGCAACAGTAAAATTATCGTTAATGTAAACATAAAATTAATTTTAGACATGGGTGTTTCTCTGTGTTTGCATGTCATATAAATAAATCTATGTTCCTTGTTGTGAGTAAATATAATATTATAATATAAATTTAATAAAATATTTAAATATTTATTATTGAATTATTTGATCATAATTATAGTGATATTCTTTACATTGGACTCAAATTCTTACTATTTGAAATAACTTCTATAAATAAAATGCTTAGAAATGCTAGATAACTTTTTCATTATGGGGTTAGTTTCTAATATGATTTTAGGTTTTTGATGTAACCCACCCTCATATAATGTTAAAAACATCTAAATGTTTTATCAAAATGTTGTGTACATTATAAATTGATAGTTTTGCTTATACTAAATTAAAATTGAGGGAA
>JARHVA010003219.1:1327500-1442500 GCA_037957365.1 Torreya grandis | reverse complement strand
ATTGGGCCAAGAAGTATGAAAACAATGCAAAGCATCTCATAAAAATGAAAATTTTCTTAAGTTTATAGCTCCTTTTAATATTAGAAGGAATAAAAAACTAAGTGTTGTACAAAGTTTGACCTTTTCACAGGAGTGATTGGGTTCCTTGAGATTTTCCTCTATGGAAATATGAGACCTTGGATATAAAAAATAACAATATGGTCTTGTTAGAATAATTATAACTATTTTTATAGACTTTGATTAATCCAAATGGCATTTCCTAGAAAATTCAATGAGACAAACAATTGCACTAAAAACAAAGTGAGAATTGGAATAAAAATATGTGTATTTAATAGGAAACTTTAGTCTTATGTGTGTCATGAATGCATTGTTAAAAATTTGTCAAGCTCCATTATATAAGAAAGAAAAAATTGTTATTGATAAATATTGGAAGCATAGCTTTGAGAACGAAAATAAAAATACATTGATTGAATTTGTACATATCAAATATGATGAATTTGACATATTGAAGGTTAATTAGAAACAATCACTAAATCCTTAGTGCATGCCTTAAGAGAAGCACAATTCATACAAGATTTATAAGATGAGATCATTGAAATTACTCCATCTAAAGGATTCAAATCATTAGGTATATTAAAAGATAAGTTTTTTGAGAAAATGAGATTTTCAATTCTATACTATGATTTAATTCATCCTAATGATGTGATAGATAAACTGCCATACCAAAAAATTACAAATTGGGAGCTTATGCATAAATAAAATGACATTACAACTAATATGACTAATATCTTCTTCAAATACATTAAAATTATTATACATCAATTTTCATCTTGTGCTTGGATATGCATTTAGAAGGGTGAATTATATGACAAGAAACTTTATGCCAAAGATGTTAGAAACAAAACAAGCATGGAGAAAATGTTGAAATCACCAGTAGCCTATAGAAATTTGAAAATTATTTGAACATCAGCAAACTAATCTGAAAATTCATGAAAAAAATATCTTTATAATGATTAGGCAATTGGGCCTACCAACATTTTTTTACATTAACAACTATTGAAAATTGTTTGGAGCCAATATGTCATGCATTACTATTTTTTCCTTTCAAAAGCATTAATAAAAATAAGGAGATAGTTTAAGATGGAAAAATTGATACAATGATTATCAAAAACCATGTTCTTTGTAGTCATTATTTTAACCACATATCCAATTCATTTGATATATTTATGTTGGGGCAAAGCATGATAGTGTATCCCACTTTTTGGCATAAAGAGGCCACATTCACTTTCATCTTCTCCTCAAAATATCTTTAGTTTGGGTCATTGAAATTGATTGGCATGCACGCACATGCGCGCGCGCGCGCGCACACACACACACACACACACACACACACACACGTATATGTTTCAATTTTTTTTTAAATCATTAATTATTTGTTATGGTTTTTTATTTAATACTTGTTTTCTAGCCAACTAGTGGGACACAGTGTTATACTTTGACCCTATTACAAAATGATGAATTATTTTAAAAGGTGTTGGATTAATTTTTTATGACTGAATTTCAAAATAGAGGGAACTAGCATTTGCATTTCATCAAACATAACATATTCAAGATAAATAGGTTTTTGAACAACCATTCTTGCATGGATAAGTGATTCCATACATTTTTTGGATTGACAATTTGAATTGATTTCAACTAGAAGTTATTCGACAAAGTGACGTGCAATTTATTGCCATTCTAAACTAGAATAGAACATGTCAATAGACTACATTCAACATTTAATACTTAAATATTATATTCCATAGACCTCATCCTCGTGACCCAACATTTCCATACTTATTTCACAATAATAATTATGTTAAAAAACACAATTCCAAAATTCTTGCCATCATTAAAAGAGAAACGCATACATAGAATGCTATTGACAAAAAAATTATTTTACTAATGAAACTATTCACAATAATGACAAGTACCACTTGCATTATAAAATAATCTTACAACAAAACATGTTGGTTTAATTTATTGGTGGAAACTATGAAATATAAGATGAATTAGTAAATGGTGGTAATGGGATTGTCAAATACTTTATGCATGGAGAACTAGACATAATTTGGATACAACTTAATGACACTAAAATTGAAGTAGTTCAACACAATAAAATAGAAAACCCCCATAATGACTAGATATCTATAACATGGACTCCCATAAGAAGAATTTGAAGAAAAAAATACATCAAAAAACTAATAACAACCATACATGAATAGTTCCCAATACAAAGAGCGTGTGCACAAATAATATATAGATCAAAAGGATTAACTCTAGGTGTGTTAGCTTTTGATCCTACCTATGTCAAGTGCCATGGCCTTATCTATATTGCACTTTCATAATAAATAATATATCAAATCATTATATATTTTGAATAAGCTAGAAGCTAAGAAATTTTTCATATCTAATAAATTAAATACTAAAATGCAAAGACTGCAAACCTCTATATAATGGCAACCATTTTTTAGAATTGATGCGAAACTAGATAATAATTTTGAAATTTTATCATTGGATACATGAAGTTTACAATTACATTTAGAAAGCATAATCCACAACTATGATCTTATGAATTCAAAAAATTTATCCTTATAAGAAACTATAACTAAGAAAACACCAAATAACTTGATTCATACACATAACTTTTATTTTTATTCCTTAACGAAACTCCAAGGAATAATGTCATGTTTTAGAGAAAAACAATGTGATAAAAAAAGGCACTAAAATACATGTAACATCAAACATGGAAACTATGACACATGATATAATTTATTCATAAATTTCAATAGATATAGAGTTAATATATATGTAAACCCACATTCTATAATTATTGATATTTTAAAATTCATAAAAATAGAAACATTTTATTTATTACCCAATACCAACATCATATTTGTTGGTGATTTCAATATTGACATGTTTGATCAAACAACATAACAAAAGAAACTCCTAGACATAATACATAAACATAATTTATCTTTAATATCAAATCTAGTAACAATAGATGAAATGACTCTAATAGATCACTTTTTGACAAAGATTAATAACAATAGTCTTCAATTTAATATTTTTGATACTTGTTGGACTGATCATGATGCAAGTGTGTTCAATTAAGTATCTATAAATTGAACAAAAATTAGTTTCTAAAAATAAATAACTAGTTTCATACATCATATCATGGAATTTCTAATAAATAAATATGTTTAAAAATCCAATTTTGACATGGAAATAATCAATACGAATTGCATTAAAAGAATCAAGACAAAATGATAATTTATACCATTTATCTTATTTATTTATTTTTTTGTTTCTTATCCTTTAGAATTGAAAAATGTTTATGCACAATGAAAATTCTTCCATAAAACAACATATAGACCCATCCAACTACAATAATCAACAAGCAAAAATAATAGAACAAAAGGCACCAAAATGTTAATGTTTATGTTTTAGTTATCACAAGTTACTACTTTTTTGAACTCACAATTCTTGTGTTTTGTTTTTCTCTTCCTAACATTGTTAAGATATAATATATTCATATCATTGTTATAATTCAATTAGAAAATTGGATATGGAGCCTCAAAAACATAATATTCAAAAAATATAAAATGGATAAGAAGGAATATCAAAACTGTAAATATTTTGTCTTTTGTGTTTCCTCTAAAAAATTTCAATATTTTTATTTTTATTTTTTGTGGGAGGTGGGGGGGGTAGGGTGGAGTGGGGGGTGGATGGCGGGTCATAGGTGGGCTGGCGGTGTGCAACCTACAAATTGTTTTGTCTTTTAAATTGAAAATAAAATTCATATTTTTTTAATATTGAATATTTATACTCAAATTTTGGACTTGACAACTATTGTTATAGTCTTGAAAAAAACCTTAATATAAATCCAAGCAAGCACAACAACCCACAAACATAAATAGAGAAACAAGAAATGCAAAAATGGTAACCTTTTATTTTCCCCATTTTCTATAAAAAAACTATAATAGATAAAATAACCATTCTATTTTTCATTGTATTCTTTGATATTTGTTTTGAATTTTATAATTGAATAAATAATGAATATATATTATAATAAAATGTTTTTACTCAAAAGTTACTTTTGATAACAATCAATTCAACACAAACATAGACCAACATGCCTCAGTTTCAATTATTAAGCTTTCAACAAAAAACTCAGGTAATGTTTGTTAAGGTGATGTGTTGGTTTTTTATGGTCATAGGTTCATAAATAATCCTAATTTTCCATAAAATGCAAAAATAGTGCATGTTAATCTCATTGACAAATTTGATCAATTGACAATAACTATGAACATCAACAATAAACAAATTGAGAACTGCATTCAATATTTCTCACATATTAAAATTGTTTGGATCACATACTTCAATATAAAACATAAAAGCCAATATGAAAGAGGAATTGTTGAATTTTTTTTTTTGGTATTAAATATAAACACCATTGTATAAAACATTACAACTATATGTAACAAATGTGGGCTTAGTCTAGATATCATTATACATGATATTGTGTAATCAAATAACACAAATGTAGTAGGTTTTTTGGTTGGCATTGTAAATGTTTATAAAAAATGATACAACCAATATTCACTATAGCTCAAAGATGGTGAATCTAAAAAGACATGGAAATAGTAAGTACTAATACTAAGAAAAAACTTACTTTTTTTATTAATCCTATGTAATAACATTTGTTTTATATAAATATATACACATGCATAATGTTATCCAAAGAATTTTAATTTAACAATCGTTTTATAGATATTAATCAATGGCAATTACAAACACCTACATCCTATCCTACAAAAAATATGGCTATCATCAAGCACAATAATAATGATGTTCAAAAATAAGAACAAGAACATAACTAAAGGCACTCCAGTTCTATGTCGAATTCAATCCAATGTTTTGATACACTAAATGACAAATATACAAAGGCTCATCTAAAAAATCTACCAAAATCAAATATTCTGGAAAGTATCTACTCTGGATTCATTACTTAGGAAAAATTTATGTTTAGATAATTTTAAGAATTTAAACAACACCACAACATGGCAAACAATAATTTGTATTTGTAAGTCAAAGGTGTTTTAAAACTAGAAAATGTTAATGCATCACCTTTCCAACTATTTTGTAATGATTTTGGATCATTAATATTCACTAATACAAGTTAAACATAAGATTATGCATATTTCACAAGTTATCAACAAGACTAAATGTATAGAAACCAACAATCTTTACAATACATTCTATAAATATAAAATTAGAAAATTGAATACATTTTGAATAAAAAATACTTCAATGAAAACAACCCAAAATTAGCTAAAATATTCTTGGATGAATATAAGTAAGACATTTCATCTTCCACATTTGTCTTGTGGTGATTCCAACTACATCACAACTTCATATTTGTCATGAACAATATCATCATATCTACTAGCAACCTAGTCAAACAATTTGCAATAATAAATAGTTGAATAAATTGAGAATATTATCTTATCTAACAAATTCCCACTCATATGCTTATATTTAATTTTATTTTATTACCACTTATCCGTGGATACAAATATAAACTAATGACTTGTTGTGTTTTCCACTTTTCTACAAGTTACAAATACCCTGAGTATAACCATTCTTCTACAGCTGGCATGCCAAATTGTAGCCAACATGATTAGTGTAAAAATCCTGAATGGGATCTACTAAATCACTACTTACACATATGTCTTGTCACATAAGACTTTTTTTGGTCTAAAATTTTATAATGCTTTGTTTTCCTTTAATAACTTGAAGATCTCATCTACTACTGATAAGAGGATGTCTTGCTAGACTGAACCTATATTAAATCTAATTATTTTAGTCTTTAGTTCATAATTGATAATGTTTTAACAAAAGGTAGTATCATATAGTTAAATAAGAATGTTTTGTAAATATATAACTCAAACACAATCTAAATCTAGTAGCTATGAGATGATGTTGATATTTTTTCTTTCCAAGAAAATGTAATTTATTAATATATTAATTTTGTATTATATTTAATGTGCATGTTTTTATTACTTAATATTATTTCATATAGTGATTATAAATTATATCACATATGCTATTGCTCAATGCTCATATATAGCATTATTGATATTACTAAATTCTTTCATATAATAGTATTGGATTAACCTCGTTGTCTGAGATCTTTGTTTTGTGATATGCTCATAAACAAAATACCGAATGATTACATAATTTTATATGAATATTGTTATTGTATTTATTTTTTATACATATTGTATTAGCATATTTTATATAAATTTTGTCTTTAGAACTCTTTCTTAGCTTCTACAAGGATTTATCTTACTAATGCTATAAATACTTCTCTATTTGCAAAAACAAGCCAAAAAATCCATGTGAATATTGACTAATTTCCTTGTATATAGTATAGAACCTTATCAAAACTAGTGCTCTAAATTCTCAAATGCTTACATTTTTTATTATATTACTAGTTAGTCATTTTTTAGACCTACTAGATAATATAATTTTTAAAATGAATAATTGTATCCAAATCCTATCCATTTGTCTTACATAAAACTCTTTTGATTTCTAGCCATAGTTAAAAGATGTTGCTAAAACACTCATCAACATTTCTTGCACTTTTTGAATGCTCGTGAACAATGTTCAAATATTTTTATGAAATGTTATGTTAGTTAAATCCCCCATTGGTCATAACACTTCACAAGAACTAATTATTACTGATTTTCACTTAAATACTACTCACATGTCTGCATCATAAGAATGCATTTACAATGCAACAACAAAATCATTTAAGTGTACTGCCATTGACTTAGCAAAAGTTGAATTTTATTGTTCATATGTTGTGTTCAATAGTCGGCATACCATTGCTTACTATTACAAGTGAAGTATATGAAGGCCTTATTTTAGGGATAAAACATTTAAAAAAGGGAAAATTCTAACTAAAATCCACAACAACAAAAATAACTTTTAAAAATATAACTACCGCATACATTTAAGATTGTAAATATTATCTTCTTCAGATAGCTTCCTCATTCCTATAGTTATACATTTTAATATTAGATTCACATAAAATATTTTAGTATCATAAAAATTATTAAAGAATCTATCTATCTAAAAACTTAAAAGGCATTTCATGTTCCATAAAACATTATCAAAGGAAAAAGATAAATTTTATAATCTACCTCTCGTTCAACATTACTCTTAATGTGGTAATATAATTCATACAATAATAAAATAAATATAAAAAACAATGTATGTATTTTTTTTAAATAATTTACATGTTTTGATAGTTTACCTAGAACTTCATTTTACATCTAGTTCAATCATCCCCAGGCACCTGGGGATCTTAACACAACCTAGTCACCTCTAGGAACATGGATGCCTAGGATCCTTCTAAACGGCACCATCCTATTGGGACCAACATACTCCATTTTTTTAAATTGGGATGCTTGAGAAATCTTGAACTTATAACATGGAAATTTTAGCATATCAGGGTCTTTTATAGAATTTGAATATCATGCGCTTTGTTAAGAGACAAGCTTATGCAATTTTGATCTACTTTAATATGGACTAACATTGCTAATGAAGTTTGTTTGGCCTTTAGTTACTGGTTCTATGGCATATATCCCCATGAATGTTGTATTCCAAAACCCTAACAAGCCCTCAATTTAAATTTGAATAGGAACTAAATTGGCGAGAACCATTTCCAAATTCATTTATAGACTTAAGTGTAAAATTCATATTCTAGGCTTAGTCATGTTTTTTAAACACAAATTGACTAAGAAACAAGATCCCCTTTGTTATTTCCCCCTTTTTCTAAATTTGTTTATGGCCTAACTAAATGTCAATGTGTGGGGTCCTTTTATATTTCCCAACTTAGCCTAAGACTTTAATATTAAGGTCCTAACGTATTTATTAATAAAATCATAACCTTAGCCATAACGCCTTAGACTTAAGTTTTTCTTATCTTAGTGGTCCTAACATTAATTTGATCCAATGGTGTGAGGGTAACCCAAACTTTGTCTTAAATAACATACATCTTTAGTAATATGATAATCCATGCTTACTCACTAGGACCCAATTAGATAAAGTGAGGAATAATTGAAACCTCAAATAGATGTAAGAATCCTAAAATATGGACACATTACACCATCACATTCAATGATTAAAAGGAAAGGGGCCCACCTGATAAATTCACTAATCAGAAGAAAGTCCCTGGATCAAGATCCTAATGATGTTGCTTCATTGTGGCATTTTATCTAATGGAGTGAATTAAAACTGAGACCTTGAGAAGCCCCATTGAAATTTTAAGTGACATCCTCACATTTTCGACTAAAGATTTTGATGAACTTAAAATTGGCATTCACACGATCATCATCTAAATGTCCAAAAACATGAACTTAACATCGATGTGACCATCAACATTTAGCCTAGAAAAATTGAATCTTCACTAGTTTAAACTTGACATCCATGTGACCATCAATTGACATCTGTAAAGGTGTATTTTTTGTCTGTGAGACTATCAAGTTTAACCCAATTAAATATCTTACATAGTGTTCAAATGACATTCCAAAATCCTATTTTAACTTGTAAATAGTCTTATAATATAAATAATTAGGCTAAATTCATATGAATGGTTCCTTATTAAATCTTGTTTAAAACAATCATGTACCTTAAACTATGATCTTATTCTAAGTCTAATGTTAAAAAGGGAAGCCCTTATCACACAGAGTGTAAGCTAACCAAAGGTTATTCATATGTAGTGGCCTAAATTTTTTGGACCCTCGCACCTTCATTATTAAAGTAGAAAATTTAGGCATAAGTTCCTTAGCCTAAGGTTTATTTTGTGCTTAATAAATATGAAAAAAAACTTTGCCTAAGGAACCTAAGCCTAGATCATAACTTTAATAATAGACTAACTTAACATTCAGGCATTATTTTTAGATCAATGGTTCAAGCCTCATTGCTAGATTCGATCCAACGACATGTGGGTACCAATGAATTTTCAAAGGCCCATAAGCTTACCACATGGCTGATACTCATTTGATGAATGACTGACCAAAATATTTGGATCACAGAGGACGAATGTACAATACCAAGTGTCACAATCACAAAGTTTGCAACAAAAGGACCCAATCACATCCAAGGGCCCAGATTATGATTAATGGCTCACAGTAATCTAAAATTTTGAACCTACAGTGCAAAATGAAAAAGGTATTTTTAAATACCAATGACAAGTGTTCAAATGGAATTTATGAAAAATACCAAAAAAGTTTAAGACCAATGCTACATAACTGCCACGCAAGTAGAAAGGGACAAAATTCAAGGTCTCGTGGGATTGAAAACACAAAGGTATAAAGGCAAAGGTCCAAATCAAATCCATAACACATATAAGCTAAATCTTAGGTATCCTCTACCATTAAGGCTCCAAAACCCTAAACCTTGCATAAAGTGACCCAAACAGATTCAATTTGTTACAATTCAATCAAAAGATAACTTAATTATGTTTTTGAGCAGAAGAGAGATTTCACAAAGATTGTCTAAAATCCAACATGAACAATTAGCAATAAATAGATAGCATGACAATAGCAAGCATAAATTAAAGGAAGATACTAAGCTATATTTAATAATAGACAATGAGGTCTAGATATTCAAGGATACAAAATTGGAGCTCACAACATTGAATATCTAGGGAATTAGGAATTGGTCTGAGATATTCTTCATGATATAAGATTTGCAACCCATTTTACAAGAAGAACAAAGGAATTTCACTATGAGCAGGTGATACTATGACCTAGTTTCTATCCAAATGGTAGGCCTTCATCATGCCATCAAAAAATCAAAGGTATTATATTGTATTGATTTCCTTGCCCCTATATTTGTTGATTACATAATAGAAAATGAATGGATCGTTAGCGAAGGGAACTCAAAGGGGGTAGACTACATTTCCCCTATTTATTTTGAGAAGTAATAAAAGCTCTATCTTCCCCATGTGTATTTTTCCAAGTTTAAAGAGTGGACCATTAACCATGACCTAAACTATGTCCTCAAACCCTGGCTACACCAAGGACCCACATCTTTAGAAGCTGTGACGAAAAAATCATTTTCATGTATTTCAAATAAGGCACTAGGGTTGTTATGACCATGTTGAACTGAGCCTTCAGTGACCCTTCAATTATTTATGTGAATAAGATATAGTTCCCATATGTATACTTCATGGTAGGGGAAAAACTTACCCCTCCAATTTGAGACTTAATCAATATTTTCAGAACAAGACAATTTAATGCCATTAAAATAAAAACCTCAAATCAATTATTTATGATGTCATACATACTTGATGACCTTTTGGCCTCATCCACCTTCCCTATGATTAGGAATTGGTCCATGGAGGGAAAGATAACCATCTCACACTACTATTCCAAGTTACATATCTTCAAGTATAGGAATCACATGTAGTTTATTTGTGATTACATTTACCTTACTATATTGGAGGCCATCAAAGGTGTTCCCATGCCTAGGCTCCACCCCCTCATCAAGAGATATGTTGAAATGATAGGGACATATGGTATTATCTTGATTTCATTGTCTTCAGGATAGAAGGAATAAAAACACAACCTTACAAACTACCTATATATGTTCCAAATAAGCTTTCAAAGCAAGAAATTGATTCCCAACTCATTCATGGAATTGATAGGAATTTCAAAGAGAAAAGGAAGGACCTACTCTACCCCTTCCCCTCAAATATTGGGAAAACTATAATAAAGCACTAGAAATAGGTAGAGGTTATGTCTACATATAGAGATTCATTAGGCTTATAACTACATGAACTCCAGTTGTGAGATACAAAGAATGTAGTTGGTGACCATATAAGGGACAAAAAGATCTTAAATCTTGAATATGCACATCAACTCGGTGTCTATGACACCATATATATTAGGGATAATAACTATGAAGAGGTATTAAGTAGGATCCATGGCCATAACATTAATCTTAAACATAGGTTAGTCAAAGACAATAAGCCATCTAGGGAAACATGGAAAATGCACCCTTTGTAATACCATTTACTACCCGAGCCATCTATAATATCCCATGAGAAACCTCAAGTAGAGAAGCCATATCCCTAATAGTAGGTTAAACATGTTGAGAGTGAACAAGGCAAAGGGAAGGAGAAGGTTGGAGAAGTCAAGTTAGAAGAGAGAACAGTGTAAGGGCCCCTACCTTCATAACTACCCTAAAGGCCACCTTCCCTAATTCAATACGTAGACATGATAGCCCTGGAACCAGAAGAGACACTTAAAGATTCCCTCAAATAAATGTTCAAGGCCTATGACTCTAATAGGGAAGAGGAGCCCAAGGAAGACATAAGAAAATAACTGGTCCCAATAACATCCCATGAGAAGAGAAAAGCAGACCTAGCACTAGTCTCTGTGGGACCAAAGAAGAGATCGAGGTTCACTTTCACTCATCCCACTAGTGAAGTAAATATATTCAGTGAGGAGTTCCCAATCCATGGACCAGTCATTCATGACTGGTTCATCTATGATAAATTTCAAAAGATACTCTCTCTATCTCATTCTTTGGCCATAATAAGGATCACTGATGTGGGAATATAAGATGATACAAAGCCTTAGATAAGGGCTATAATGAAGGAGTATGAAGAAAGAATAATTGTGGTTATTGAAGGGCCAAAATGTAAGAAGATAGATGCCCTCAGAGCATCTACTAGCTCAAGTGTGGAGGTCCCAAAACTTCCCCAATTGAAGGAACTAATCACTAGTGTCCATTGCAATCCTGAGACAGATGGGTTGGAAGAATAACAACTAGGAAATATATGGTTGGGATAGAAGAATTCACCTATCATAAGGTGGAACCATTTGTAGGACCAACCCTATTGGGTGTCCAGTAGCTGGGAGAGGCTAGAATTCATGAGGAAGATGTCAAAAGTCTAATTGAAGCCAATTTAGCACAAGCTAAAGATGGAGTCCAAGGTATGAAGCAAATGATCCATAACTGAGAAAGAAAGAAATAAAACTTGGAAAAATAGGAAGTTTTATAAATTCTAGATACAAAAATTAATCCACTTGACTAGTCAATTTATGACATGTTTGAGGCACTTAAATCAGATAAATTAAGGCAAGGTGCATTAGAATGGCAATGTGAACTAGCCAAGAGTTTAGTCACATAACGGCAGGCCTTTAAGGATAAAATATCGCAACTCCTCAACATTCAGGAAAAGAGGCAAATCCTAAACATTAAGACAATCAATTTAGGTCATTTGAACACAATTCTAGTAATTGTTATTGAAAAGGTTTAGAGTTTGATTCCATAGCACAATGATGTGGAAAGGGTCCCAAAAGAAGACAAGGAACTAATTTCAAGAATTGAACAACTCCTTGGGACCATACTTACAGAGCTTACATAATCCAATGCCCTTGGGATCATTAGTGATGGGGAATTCAAGCATAAGGCTACTTTGGTAACTTAGGAAATCAAAGGAAAAGGCCAAGGAAAATATGAGGGCAAAAATAATAAAATCTTGGGCATGATACTCAATGCAGGGGAAAGAATAAAGAAATCTAGGATTATCAAAGAGGCTATGGATAGGAATGACAAAGAATTTAATGACCTAGTAGATCAAGAGGAATAATAGATCATGAAGCATGTTGTGGACCTAGACGTAATTTATGAACATGGGAGAGCCATGAGCATCCTCTAGCAGTGACAACCAAGGGCCCAACCATCAAAGTGAGAATATTCTATTTTGTAAAAGTTTTTGAACATTTTTAAGTAGAATATCCTATTGTAAATGTACATGGTAGTTTGTTAGCATATTTGCCTCTAGGTCAGTATAATTTTGAAAAGCACATGTATTTTAGAACTTATAAGGATAGATGTCCCTATCTTTGTAAACCTATATTTTGTAACTATCCAATATACTACCTAGTCTTCTTAAAAAGTCACGTATGACCATTTTAAAGAGGGAGAGAGAATTTTGAGCAAATTTTTTATACTTGAAGCAATTAATAAGATCAAGGATTTCTGCAAGGATTGTCCATTTTGATGTGTTAATTGACAATATAGCTTTTCTTTCATTTGCTAGTAGAGGTCTTAAATTTGAATAATGTCTTGGAATTTTGAATAACATTATTTAATCATAGGGTTTTTGATTTATGCCTATGCTAGATTATATTAAATATCTTAGGTTCTGATTCATTTCATTTTTCTCTATATTCAGATGTGCAATTTCTATTTGATTATAGTGGTAAATCCCTAAAGTAAACATGGTTCTTACTTGTGATTCTTAAACATTTTCAGTTGAAGTTTTCTTGATATATAGTGAGATGTGAGATTAGGATATGCTGCATTATATATATCTTAAATGTGTATTTAGTTACCATTGATACTTTGTCATAATGTTTAGGACTAAAATTGTCAATCACTCATTTCTTTTCTGCCTTACCCTTGTCTTTGATCCATTTTTTACATCAAGACCACTTTAGTTTTAGCCACATTATAAATATATATTTAGATTAGTGTGTAACTTAAAATAAGAATACAAATCATGAAGTATTAACAAATAATGGGCTAAGGTGGCTCCCAACCACCAAACTATATAAATATTGTGGAACAGTTATCCTACTCTACTGTTATTTCATCACAGGCTACTAGATTGCCAAAACCTACAACTCTTAATCTAAATTTTCTAAATTATAAAAGGATAAGTGTTTCATAAACACTAAGGGCACCTATGATACATTTAGAATCATCAATAGGATAGCACCCACTGGTGCTAGAAGGAGGGATAGATTCTTTGAATCTTTATTGATCTTAGTCATGTTTCATCTAAAGATTAGTATATCTTCATTTTTTTTTGTGAATTCTTTTCTTAAAAGTATAAATATCATTGAACTTTGTTGTTTCCAGTGCCTCTTTATGTTTCCTTTGATGTTACATTAGATTTGATGCATGTTTTTTGTAAATTTAGCTTTAACTTTGAAAATTCATAGTTTATAAGGTTAGAAAATTTTGTTTAGATAAATCTAGGCATATATTTCATAGATTTGAGTTCTTTTAGTCTTATAATTGAAAAGATAGACCATATTTACATAGTTGGGTGAATCTTTGAGCTAATTCAATCAAATATTAACATCCTTTTCAAGTTTTCATACCACCTTTACAAAATAAGCTCAATATCTAGGTTTAACTCTTGTTCTTTTTTAACTTAACACATCATATTTTATGAAGGATATTCAAATTTCAAGCTAGAATTTCCCAAGATCAAAAAAATATCACACTCATTAACTAGAGAACCTTTACTTGAGCTCAAGGTACACAAATGAGCTAGACATGATAAAGGTAGATGTAGGAGATCCATGTCTTTTCCAACTTCACCTCTTTAGGGTACTTGTGCCTTCGACATTCATCCAGGTATTGCATGGTTGGGGAATTCTTCAATTAATGTATTAAGGGTAGTTTATGATCTCCTAAGGAATCTTGAGAAATATCTACCTACATTTAGTCCAATTAGAATAATAACTGTTGAGGAACACATAAAGTCTTTTAAGTATTCCTTAAGAATACTTAATGTAGTAGATGAGGATGTAGCATATAGGTTGTTTCCTTTAGCTTTTAAAGATGTATCTTATGAGTGGTTTTTAAACTTGCCTGATAATGACATTACATGTTGTAATGATTTCAATAATGTGTTTATTGATCAGTTTGGTAAGATTGTCAGTCTGTATGTTATTTACCATCAATTCACCACTATTATAAAGGACATTAGTGAGTCTATCAGGTTATTTAGAGCTAGATTTCAAAAAATGTATAGTAGAACCATAGATCCTTATAAGCTTAATGATGTTCTAGCTTTGGAGATCTAAAAATATGCAGAGGATCTGATGACATCTATATTCTTGAAAAGATCCATCCCAAATATAGTTTTTTTTGTCCAAGGCTACTTAAAATTAGTGACCATTAATGATCAAATGCAACCCCAGGGGTAAATGGATTAATCGGTCCCAAATGTGAACCCACATATACCTGTGATGAACTTGTTCCCCAATAATAACCAAAATCTTCTAGCCTTAAAATAACTTCCAAACTTAAATCAAGTACCCTGAAGTCATGTAGACCCAAATCAAAATATATTATTCTTGAGTCATCCTACTGATGGATTTAATACAAGTGATCAACAAGATTTAGAACCATCTATAGGTGTTAACAACAACTAGGTGCATAATTTTAAAACTTCAAGAAATGAGAATGAGTCTATCTTGAAAATGGTTCAAAAACTCAGCATTGATTTCCTTTAGTTGTAGAAACAAGTAGGAAATACCAGAGAATACTCTGGTAGAAATTTTTTATTTCAAATGTTTAATACACCAAGAAAAATATTTCATAATGATCGTTTCCACAATAACAAGGCTAATGAACCATCTTCTAGTAACAAGAATATGGACATTAATCTTATTAATATTGCATTACCTGACTATTATAGGGAACATTGCATAGCCAAACATGAGGAAATTGATTATATATAATTTCACAAAGTATTTGAGGCTTTTAAAGAGGATTTTGATACATTTGAAGTGGTCCCTAATAATGAAAGTGATGAAGGTTCCTCTAGATCTAAGCCATCTGAGCAAGTCTTCATGGTAGACACCTTTGACTTCCCATTTCAAGAGGAAAATGAGCTTGTTGAGGTCCCTAAAGAAGCTGAGGCATTTCAAAAATTCTTAAAGAAGACCTACCCCTTGGTGAACAGAGAGTAGAGGCATCCTTTGAATACCTCAACACCTCTAAATAATTTTGGAACTCATCATGATACCTCTTCAAGAAACAATCCAAAGCCACCAAAAGGGAATACTTCTAAAACCAATGATAAAATTCCTAGTTCTTCTAATAAAATTGGATATACCATAATTGAGGACTAGAAGAAGATAAAGGATAATATAACATTGCATGAACTCACATAGATTATAGATCAGATGGACCTCTTATTAGAATCCTTATCAAAGAAGCACAATAATCCACCCAAGACTAATCATGCCAAAGTGACTATACATAAAGCTAAAGATGAGTATCCTTTTTTCTTTCTAACTTCAAAGATGTTTAGTAATAACATGCATAATTGCTTATAATATTCAAGAGTATCTACCAATATCATGTCTGTAGTTTTAGGTAAGCAACATGGTTTAACACTATAAAGTCTGATAAGGTTGTCACCCAATTGGACAAATCTAGAGTTCAGGTTGTTGGAGAATTATTAAATGTTCATATGCAACTAGCTTCTAAGCCTATGGTTCAATAATTCATTGATACTCAAGTGGTCTAAATACCTGATGTTTATGGAATCTTATTAAGTAGGGAATGGACCAAGGCTTTAAATGGTTACATGTCTATAGACTACTCAAATTTGTGGCTACCTTGGAAGGGGATCCCCAATCAAATCAGTGTTGAGAGAGAACCAAGAATGAAGCATATGATAACTAAGTACAATGCTATAAATGAGACGGTAAACATAATTGACTTAGACTTAGGTGTATTCAACCTAGATACTGATAAGATATGTGATCCCAAGAATGCTTAGGTTATTCTTGGATTGTGGAAATTGCATTTTGATGGTGGTAAGTGTAGTGCTAGATTAGGGGTTAGTGTTATCTTGACTGATCCTACTAATAAAAAGTATCATGCTTCTTAAAGGCTCCAATCACCTCATACCAACAATCTCGTTTAGTATGAATCACTTGTTCTATGTTTATAGTTTAGCATAAAAAAGTAAGGTCAAAGAATAACTAGTTTATGGGGATTCATAACTAGTGGTCAACTAGGTAAGAACCAAATATGAATTTAAACTCTCATAATTAAAAAGATATAAGTTCAGGGTATGGGATTTGATATAATCCTTTTATTCCTTCAACATCATTTCCATCTTAAGTGAAGAAAACCAATCTATTCATGAGTTGGCATCAGTTGCCGCCAACCTCAAGCCTAGCCAAGATTCTCCCAATTTTACCATTGAGTTGATCCCTTATCGTTTAGTGCCTTAAAATATTAATAAATTTCAAGTCTTTATTGATGATCATCATATATTGGATTTCATAACCAATTTTAGGGAATTTGATGCCCACATTGTTGATGAAGCTAATGAAAATACATCTAGGAGGATAAATTTAATGGCAAGGTCATTTAGTTTACTGACAAAAAAATTCCCAAGGGGATGATTTATTTAGAAAGACTTTTTTATCAAGATAAACTTGTTGATACTTTGAAGGTTCCCAAGTTAAATGGAAAGGGATATAAGTCTATTGATCCAGGCCTTCATGATCAGCCCCAACTAGTAAATGTTGGGAAGGCCTGTATAAACATTGAGAACAAGAAAGCTAAGGAACTCCTTGACCAATATAGAGATGTCGTATCATGGTCTTGTGATGAATTAAAGATCTTAAATCCAAGGGTCATCACACATACTATACCCATTAAAGAGAGCTATAAACCATTCAAGTAGAAATAAATACCTGTAAACCTTGTCTTAGAACTGATGATCTTTAAAGAGGTTAAGAGACTTATAGATGCTAGGATAGTCTTCTCCATCAGGCACTCTACTTGGATGGCTAATTTGGTTCCAATTAGGAAGAAGAATGGTGAAATTAGGCTTTTTATAGACTTCAAACATTTGAACAAAGCATCAGAGAAGGATAACTACTCCCTTCCTTCCCTAGACCAAGTAATTCAAGTTGTCTCAAGATCAGCTATGGTGTCCTTTCTTGATGACTTTTCAAGGTACAACCAAGTATTGGTTGATAGAGAGGACAAGATGAATACAACTTTCACCACAAAGTGGGTAACCTTCACTTACAATAGAATTCCCTTTAAACTCATTAATGTAGGATCCACCTTCTAAATAGCTATGGACCATGCCTTCCAAGGCATGGTAGGTATATGCATCATTATTTATATGGATGATCTAACTGTTATTTTTGAAAATGCATGAAGGTTTTTAAAATATGTAGAAGGTATGGCATTTCATCGAACCCTAAGAAAAGTATATTTTTTATGACTAAAAGAAAGTTATTGGGTCATGTTATAACCAATTATGAGATCTCTGTAAATCCTAAAGGAGTGGAGACCATATCTAGAATAGATCCTCATAATAGAAAAAAATATCTAAATTCATTCTTTGGTAAAATTAATTTTGTAAGCAAGTTTATTTCTAGTTTTGTAGAAATAGTCAAACCACTGAATGACATGATGGAGAAGGATGCCAAAGTCACATGGAATGAATATTCCAAAAAGGCATTTAATGATATCAAAAAGACCATCTATCAAGCTCCAGTCCTTAAAAGTCATGTTTTTTCAAGGGAATTTCACCTGTATTTATTTGCATTTGATCACACTATGGCTATAGTTTTAACTTAGAAAATTTAAGGGTGTGACCACCCAATAGCTTTCATGAGCACTAATTTCAAGAATGATGAGTTAAATTACTCATTGATTGACAAAAAAGCATATGCATTAATCAAGACAATTAAGAAATTCAAGTATTACATCCTTATAAATAACATGGATGCCATCTTACCCAACCCTACAACCAAACTTATGTTAAGTCAGACTAAATTGTGAGAACATAGAGGTAAGTGGATGTCAATATTGCATGAAAACAACAAACTTTGTAAGGTGTCAAGGTTTGATTCAGATGATTTCTAATACTAACCCTAGGCTAAGTAATATGTAGGTGGATCAACAAAACATTCAAGCTAGTGAGTTGTATGATCCAATCATACATTTTCTAATTAATGGTACTTGTCCTCTAGGTCTATCCATGGAGAAAAAGAGGGCCCTAAGGTTATAATCAGCCCACTACTTGGTCAAGAATTGATCTTATATAGGAGTAATTTTGAAGGTGTCTACCTAAAGTGTGTCTCTCAAGAAGAATCCACCCAAATCATGAGTACCTTTCATGAAAAGGTAGGCAGTGGACATCTATTTGGTAAGACCACAACCCATAATATTCTTAGAGATGGATATTATTGGCTAAATATTTTTAACTATGACCATAAGCATGTAAGGGATGTCACTCATTCAATATCTTTAGCATTAAGAATTGAAAGGCAACAATGCCTTTATAACCAATGTTAATTAACAAACCCTTTGCTCAATGGGGTTGGACTTTGTTGGCATAATCAACCCCAACTCATTTGAGTGTCACAAGTATGTACTTACTACCATAGATTATTTTATAAGATAGAGTGAATTTTTAGCCACAAAATAATGTAGAATCAAGGAAGTGATCAACTTCTTAGAAGAAAACATATATACCAAGTTTGGGACTCCAGTATCTCTAGTATGTGACAATGAGTTTGCCTTCACATCCATAGAGATGACCAAGTGTGATTATGATAATGACATCACTCTCAAGTTTGTATCCAACCATTATCCCCAAGGGAATGGAATCTCTAAGTCAAAAAATAAGAACCTAATGAAGGCAATCAAGAAATCTACCGAAGACAAGCCTAACACTTGGCACAAGCTCTTTAAATTTTCACTTTGGGCTAATAGGATAAGAATCAAGCAAGCCTTAACACCCTCACCATTTCTATTGGTGTATGGATAGGAACCCATATTTCCCATCACTCTCAACTTTCCCACACATAGACTTATGCAAGAATACATGGAGGAGAGCCAAGAGCTAGCCAATTCTATATTATTGGATATAATTCAGATGGAAGATGCAAGAGAGAAAGCCTTTCTAGATTTTAGTAGGCATCAAACCATGGTCAAGAGATAGTTTGATAAAGGGTCCAAAATCAAGGTGTTTATACAAGGATACCCGGTTCTCCTCTGTGACAAAGCATCTAAACCTAAGGGCAAACATGGTAAATTCACACCCTTGTGGATTGGCCAATACCAAATTGTAGAAACATTGGGAAAAAACACCTTCAAGCCCAAATACTTACAAGGAACATAGTTTACATTGCCCAAAAATGGGCAATACCTCAAAAATTATTTCTCTTATATTCCCCTTGTGGTCTTCATAGAGTAAAACTATAAGATATTTATATTAGTATAGGTAGGCTAGTTAGTGTATTTCCATATTTTTTTTCTTCTTGTCCCTTGTTTCTGCATAGGCATATACATATTTGTTTTTTATCCTCAGTGGTATTTCTTTCTTCTATGTGTTTCTTTCATGTTTCTTGGTTCCTTGATTCCAATAAGTTCCTAGGGACAATCTTGAGCTCAGAAGTTATGAAGTATGCTTAAAAACATGCCCCCCCCCAAATTCAAAAATGAAGGTGTGAACCCCATGCATAGGGTAACCATGGTTCTAAAATATAAATCATGATATTATATCTTAGAGAAATTGATAAAGACCAATGGAAATGCCAATGATTTCATTAGACCTTAACCATTGTCTTAACCTCAAACTAGTTCTAAGAATACTTGTACTTATGGGATGAAAACTCAAATTATTAGGCTATACCCAAAACTAGCACTAAATTAACATCCTTTCCAGGGACAAGAGTTGCAACCATAGGTGATTTTCCAAAGATCAAGTACTTGACCAAATCTTAAAACCTGGCTATCCTAGTTCCCAACCTTGTCAAAAGCATAAAGGTCTAAGAAAACACAAAATAAGGATACAATGCAAAATCTAAAGCTTTCAAATACAGGTGATTCTAAAAATCTCCATCAGGGCAATGGATGCCTAGATGATAGTGTAACAAGGCCTTGAGTGGATCCAATTGCATATCTATGAAGGTTATGGATGCCTGGCTAGCAATAGAGCAATGCCTAAGCCTTCCCTAAGTAAAAAGCATGGTTCATGATGATCAATTTATCATATTATAAATCAGTGTAAGTGATTGAGGAAATGAAACCTAGAATTTATTTCTTGAACCCCATGAAAAATAGTATGTGGAATCAAATCACACACATATTTTGGATATGTCTTAGTATTTGACCTTAAAACCACAAATGTAAGGTTTGTTTCAATTATGACCTAGTCTAGATGATGATATTGATCAACTAAAGTGGATGACCTAATTATTTGTTTGATTAGAATCTCTAGGTTATAACATATTTATATGTCTCCCCCATGAGTCACCATTTGATGGAACCAACATAACCCATTTTTTTTAATTTGGACCCTTAAAAAACCCTAAACTTATAACATGGAAATTTTAGCATATTAGGGTCTTTTATAGAAATTGAAGATCGTCCACTTTTTTAAGAGATAGGCTTATGTAGTTTTGATTTGCTTTAATCTAGACTAAAATTTCTAATAAATTTCATTTGGCTATTATTTTTAGGTTCCATAGCATATATCCCCATGAATGTTGTATTATAAAACCCTAGCAAACCCTCAATTCAAATTTGAATAAGGGCGGGAACCAAATTGATGAGAACTATTATAAAATTTGTTTATAGGCTTAAGTGTTAAATGCATATTCTAGGCTTAGTCATGTTTTTTAAACATAATTTGACCTAGAAATAGGATCCCCTTTATTATTTCCCCTTTTTTCTAAAGTTACTTATGGCCTAACTAAATGTTGTTATGTAGGGTCCTTTTATATCCTAACTTAGCCTAAGACTTTAATATTAAGGTAGTGACATATTTATTATTACAATCACAACCTTAGTAGTAACACTTTAATCCAACATTTTTAATGTCTCCCTAGCCCTAATATTAATTTCCTCATGCCTTATAGGATCCTACAGTTATCACTTTATCATAGGATTTGATCCAACTAAGTTTGGGTAACCCAAGCTTTGGATTAAATAACATGTATCTTTGGTAATCCAATGATCCACACTTACTCAGTATGACCTGATCGAATGGAGTGAGGAATAATTAAAAAGTTAAAAGGATGCAATAAGCTCAAAAGATGGACACATGGAACCATCACATTCAAGGATTAAAAGGAAAGGGGCCCACTTGGAAAAGTTGTTAATTAAAAGAAAGTCACTGAATCAAGATCCTACAATTGTCACTTCATCATGATATTTGATCTAATGAGGTGAATTAACATCAAGACCCTATGAAGCCACACTGAAATTCTAAGTGGTATCCTCGCAGTTGGCACTAAAGATTTTGATGAACATTCATGCAACTGTCATCCAAACCTCTGAAAAGATGAACTTGACATCTGCATGACCATCAACTTTAAGCCCAACAAATTTGAAAATTTATTGGTTTAAACATCACATCCATGCAACCATCAATTAAAATCCATGAAGGTGTATTTGACGTCCATGAGACCATCAATTTTAACCTAATGAAATATCTTACTTAGTGTTCAATTAACATTCCAAAATCTTATTTTAACTTGGAAATGGTCTTATAATCTAAATACATAGGCTAAATTTTAATGGAAGAGTCATCATGGCATTTTATTTAAAATAATCATGAACCTTGAACTATGAGCTTATGGTAAGTCTTATTTAAAAAGGGAAGCCCTTGTCACACGAAGTGTAAGCTAACCAAAGGTTTTTCATATGTAGTGGCCTAAATTATTTGGACCCTCACCCTTTTATTATTAAATTAAAAAACGTAGGCATAAGTTCCTTATCATAAGGCTTATTTTGTGCTTAATAAATATGAAAAAAACCTTAACCTAAGGAACTTCAGCCTAGATCATAACTTTAATAATAGATTGACTTAATGTTTAGACATTGTTTTTAGATTAATGGTTCACACCCCATCAATGGATTTGATCTAATGACTCACCAAAATATTTGGAACATAGAGAAAGCATGTAAAGCACCAAGTGTCACTATCATAGAGTTTCCAATAGAAGGACTCAATCATGTTCAAGGCCATAAATCAAGATCAATGGCTCATGCTAATCTATAATTTTTATCCTATGGTGAAAAATGAAAAAGGTATTTTTAAATAGCATTGGCTAGTATTCAAATGGCATTCATGAAAAATGTCGTGAAAGGTCAAGACCAGTGCCATATAAGCACCACATAAGTAGAAAGGAACAAAATCTGAGGTCTTGTGGGCTCAAAAACATAAAGTTATAAAAGGCAAAGGTACAAATCAAATATAGAACCTGTATAAGGCAAAGGCTAGATATATTTCACCATTAAAGCTTTGAAATACTAAACCTTGCATAAAAATGACCCAAATAGATTCAATTTTTTACAATTTGATAAAAAGATAACTTAATTGTGTTTCTGAGCACAAGAGAGATTTCACAAAGATCATCTGCAATATGGCATGAACAATGATCAAGAAAAAGAGACAATGGCAGCTAGTAGCCATTAATTGAAGGAAGATACTAAGCTCTATTTGACAATAGACAATGAGGACTAGATATTCAAGGATACAAAATTGGACCTCACATCATTGAATATTCAAGGCACTAGGAATTGGTCCGAGCTATTATTCATGATAGAAGAGTTCTAGCCCATTTCATAGGAGGAATAGAGGAATGAGTAGGAGACACAATGAGCTAGATTATGTCCAAATGGAGGACCTTCATCATGGCATGACAAAACTAGAGGTATTACATTGTATTGACATCCTTTCCCCGATATTTGTTGATTTTAGAATAGACAATGAATGGATCATTAGGAAAGGTAAATTAAAGGGGATATCCTACATTTCTCCTATTGCTTTTGAGAAGTACTACAAGATCCCTCTTCCCCATGTGGATCTTTCCAAGGTCAAAGAGTGGACTAGTAACCATGACCTACAATCTATCCTTAAACACTAACTACACCAAGGACCTCACATCTTTAGAAGCCTTCATGGCAAAATCCCTATCATGAAATTTAGAGAAAGCATTAGGGTAATAATCACCCTATTTAATCGAGACTTCAATGCCCCTTCAACTACTTATTTGAATAAGACTTGGGTCCCATTTGTATACTTCATGGTAGAGGAAAAACTTACCCCTCCAATTGGAGACATAATCAATATTTTCCTAACTAGATAATTCAATGCCATCAAAATAAAGATGTCAAATCAATTTTTTATGATGTCATACATACTTGATGCCATTTTGGCCTTAACCATCTTCCCTAGGATTAGGAATTGGTCGATGGAGGGAAAGACAACCATCTCACACTACTATTCTAAGTTTTAAATCTTTAATTACAATAATCATATGTAGTTTATTTGTGACTACATCTACCCTACTATAGTGGAGGCCATCACAGGTGTTCCCATGCCTAGGCTCCACCCCCTCATCAAGAGATATGTTGAAATGATATGGGATGTGTTGTATTATCTTGATAGCACAGTCATTAGGATAGAAGGAATTAGGACTCAACCTTATAGACTACCAGTATATTTTCTAAATAATCTTACAAAGTAAGAAATTGCTTCCCAACTCATCCATGGCATTGATAGGACTTGAAAAGAGAAAAAGAAGGTCCTACTCCACCCCTTAGCATTAAATATTTGGAGAACCATAATAAAGGACTAGAAATAGGTAGATTTTATGTCCAAATATAGAGATTCATTTGACTTCCAACTGGAAGAACTCTAGATGTGGGATCCAAATAATATAGTTGGCAACCATCTAAGGGACAAGAAGCTCTGAAAGCTAGAATATGAAAATTATCTTAGTGTCTATGACACCATATATATTAGTGATACAAACTATGAAGAGATATTAGCCAGGATACAAAGACATAACATTAAGCTTGAAGACATGTTGGTCAGAGACAAAAATACATCTGGGGAAACATGGCAAATGCACCCTTTGAAAAACCATTTACTACCTGGGACATTTAGAATAGCCCATGAGCAACCTCAAGTAGAGTATACACTACCCTAACAGTAGGTTGAAAAATTTCAAGGTGAACAAGGCAAAGAGAAGGAGAAGGTTGAATAAGTCAAGATAGAAGATAGACCTAGGGAAGGGCCGTTACCTTCAACACTGACCCAAAGACCACCTTACCCAATTCAATACATAGACATGATAGCCCTAGACTAGGAGAGACACTTGAGGGTGCCCTCAAGGAAATTACAAAGGATTATGACTCTGATAGGGAAGAAGAGCCCAAAGAAGACACAGGAAAAGAGTTGGTCCCAATAACATCCCATGAGAAGAGAATAAAAACTAGCACTAGTCCCTATGGGACCATAGAAGAGATTGAGGTTCACTTTCACTCATCCCACTATTGAAATAAATATATTTAGTGAGGAGTTACCAATCCATGGACCAGTCATTCTAGACTGGTTCATCTATGGAAAATTACAAAAGATCCCTTCTCTTTCTCATTCTTGGGTCATAACAAGGGTCACTAATGTGGGAATACAAGATGATATGAAGCATTGGATAGGGGATATAATGAAGGAGCAGGAAGAAAGAGGAACTGTGGTCATTGAAGTGCTAGAAGGAAAGAAGATAGATGCTTTAGGAGCATTTACTAGCTCAAGTGTGGAAGTCCTAGAACCTCACCAATTCAAGGAACCAGTCACAACTATCCATTTCAACTCTAAAATAGTTATGTTGAAAAGAAGAAAAACTAAGAAAACTATGGTTGGGATAGAAGAATTAACCTTTTATAAGGTGGAACCATTTGTAGGAATAACCCTAGTGGGTGGCTAGCAGTTGGGAGATGTTGCAATTCGTGAGGAATATGTAAAAAGTCTAATTGAAGCCCATTCAACACAAGATAAAGTTGGAGTCCAAGTTATGAAGTAAAGGATCTAGAACTTGAAAAGAGAGAAAAAAAACATGGAAAAATAGGTAGTCTTATTAGTGTCAAATACAATAATCAAGTCTCTTGACTAGTCATTTTATGACATGTTTGAGGCACTTAAATCAATTAAATTAAGCCAAGGTGTATTAGAATGGAAATGTGAACTAGCCAAGAATTTAGTCACCTAATAGCAGGCTTTTAAGGATAAAATAGCTCAATTGCTTAACATTCAGGTAAAGAGGCAGATCCCAATCTTCAAGACCATTAGTTTTGGGCAATTGAGTAAAATCATGGGAATTGTGATTGAAAAGGTTCATAGTTTGAGTGCAAGTCACAACCATGTGGAAAAGGGTCCAAAATAAGACAAGGAACTAATTTCAAGAATTGAAAAACTTATTGGGATCATGCGTATAGAGCATATACAACCCAGTTCCCTTGGGATCATTAGTGATGAGGAATTCAAGCATAGGGCTACTTTGGTAACCTAGGAAATCAAATGAAAAGGCCAAGGCAAATCTATGGGTGAAAATAGAAAAATCTTGAACATGATACTCAATGCAAAGGAAAAATAATTGAATCCAAGAGTATCAAAGAGGCCATGGATAGGAATGACAAAGAATTTAATTACCTGGTAGATCAAGAGGAAGAATAGATCATGAAGCTTGTTGTGGATGTGGACTTAATTGATGAACAATGTGGGAGAGCCATGAGCATCCTCCAGCAGAAACAGATAGGGACCTTACCATCAAATTGAGCATATTCTATTTTGTAAAAGGTTTGTAACATTTTGAAGTAGAATATCCCATTGTAAATGCATATGCTAGTTTGTTAATATATTTACTTCTAGGTCAGTAGAATTTGGAAAAACATGTGTATTTTATAACTTGTAAGGACAATTTTCCTATCTTTGTACACCTATATTTTGTAACTGTCCAATATACTACTTAGTCTACCTATAAAGACATGTATGACCATTGTAAAGAGGGAGAGATAATTTTGAGTAAATTTTTTATACTTGGAACAATCAATAAGATCAAAGAATTCTACAAGGATTATCTATTTTGATGTGTTAATTGCTAATATAGCTTTTCTCTCAATTACTAGTAGAGGTCTTGAATTTGAATAGTGTCTTGGAATTCTAAATAACATTCTTTAATCACAAGGCTTTTTATTTCTTCCTATGCTAGATTAGTTGAAATATCTTAGGTCCTACTTCATTTCATTTCTCTATGTATTCAGATGTGCAGTTGTTGTTTGATTATAGTGTTAAATCCCTAAAGTAGACCTAGTTCTTAATTGTGATTCATAAACATTTTCCTTTGAAGTTTTCCAGATATATAGTGAGATTTCAGCTTAGGCTATGTTGCATTATATATTTTTTTAATGTGTATTCAGTTGCCATTGATACTTTGTCATAATGTTCAAGAGTAAAATTGACAATCACTCATTTCTTTTCTACCCTACCCTTCTCTATTCTCTTTTTTTAACACCAAGACCACTTTAGTTTTAGCCAAATTATAAATATCCATTTAGATTAGTCTGTGGCTTAAAATAGGAACATACACAATAAGTATTAACAAAGATTCACAAAGAATGGGCCAATGTGGATCCCAACCACCAAGCTATATAAATATTGTGGAACAATTATCTTACTCTGTTGTTATTTCATCATAGGCAATCAGATAGCCAAAACCTACAACTCATGCTCTAAATTTACTAAATCCTAAAATAAGAAGTGTTCCTTAAACAGTAAGGGCATCTATGGTCCATTTAAAATCATCAACACATACCTTCCACCTAGATGTTTCAATAAAATATAAGGACATTCTAGCACCCATGTGCCTATTATGGTGCCATATGGCACCATCTCAACCACTCTACTGTCTCGGCATAGCCCAATCAGCTCTGAGTACCTGGGTGCCCAAGGTGCTTCCATATGGCACAATCTTAGGCCCTTGGTGGTCTCGACAATGTTCAATCACCTTCAGGACTTTCAACATGATTCACAATTATTTAAGAGCCAATAAATCTTCTTTTCAAGAAGGCAATGTCAACATAAAAAAGTCTTTAATTAGCTTCAAAATTATCTTTCTATTGAACTAATTTTAAGTGAAAATTGAGTCAAAAGGAGCTACAGAGATTATGGGTACCACATATAAAACATTAGCCTCCTACAAGGATGCCCCTTAAACTAGGTATGTTTTTTTATTTATCATTAAAAGAAATAGAAAAGCACATGAAGAAAAAAACTAGATAGCAACGAATCAAACTCTACAGTGGTGGAAGATGCAAAATTTATACAGATTAGACTTAGTTTAACATAATGGAATATTAAATAAGAATGATATTGGGACTACAAGTTGAAACATTTAAATGTAACAAAATATGCATTATGGATTAATCAATAAGAATGATATATTCAAAAAATAGTAAAACTATACACCTTTTTCCAACAATGTTACAACTCAAATTTGTAGTTTAATGCTTGTCATAATCAAATTTCCACCCTATCCTCACTCCCCATACAAATAAAATGGGTAGGAAAAGTTCATTGTTTACCAAACACATGTTTTGCAAAATTATATATTAAAATTGATGGAAACTAAAAATGGTAAATTAAAACCTATCTAAATCAAATCCCAAGCAATTTACAAGCAACATGATAATGCCCTAGAACATACAAGAAGTACAAAATTAATATTTAAAATGTTTGATAAACATACTTAAAGCCTCAGATCAACGAATGTATTTTGTTAATTAGTATTCAAATAAACTCAACAAAAAAAGATATGTCAAGACCTTTAGGTTTGGGCACCTCTGTTTGTGGGATGCTACCATGTAGCAACATCCTAGATGCCCAACTGTCTCTACATACCCTAGTCACCTCTAGGTATTTGGGGTTCTTGGTATACCCCATCACCTCTGGGCACACAATCATCTTGACATGTCCTCATCACCTCCTTCCACTTACGTGCTCAGAATGCTTCCAAGTGGAAACATCTTGGAATCATAGGGGTCTCCTCATAGTATAGTCACCTTTGGTCACCTAGGTGCCTGAGATGTTTCCACATGGCAACATCCCAAGCACCTGATGATATCAACATGACCTAATCATATTCAGGCACTTGAGTGCCCAAGATGTTGCCACAACTATAGCTACTTGGGGTTCTCGAGACACCTCCATCACCTTCAGGCACCAGAGGGTATTGGAATCATGTCAAGCACTCAATGGTCTCCACCCAACATAATCACCTTTAGGTACCAAGGTGCCTGGGATGTTACCATATCGCACCATCTTTGGACCCTAGGGGTCTTGGTATATTACAATCACCTCTAGACACCCATTTTCCTAAGATGTTGCCATGTGGTAACATACTAGCCACATGGTGATCTTCATCCATCTGAGTCACATTTGGGCACCCATGTGCTCGAGGTGCTACCATGTGAAACATACTGAGAACTTAGGGGTCTCGGCACATCCTTTTTACATTTAGGCACCCACATGTTCCAGATGATATGATTTGGCACCATCTCGGAATCCTAGTGGTCTTAGCACAACACAGTCACCTCAAGCGACTTGGGTGCTCAAGATGCTGCCATCCTGAACTGTTGCCACGTTTAAGCATCTAGGGAGTTCAAGGATTGTGGTGTGAGATACAGACCATGTAATAGTGGATTTTAGATATAAAGCATATTCAAACGAGCCCAAAAATAAAAGACAAATATTTCAACTAATCCTATACTTACTGCATAGCAAAATTTAAAAAAAAAAAAAAAAAAAAAACAAACAAACAAACAAACAAACAAACAAACAAAACAAAACAAAAAAACAAAAACAAACCAAATAATAACCACGAAATACAAAACCCAATCTATTTACTCCCTGTACACACTAAAACCATTACACAACTCTTATTTTTATTTTTTATAATCCTTAAAATATACTCTTTTTATTAAAGCTTTCAATATTCTAAGAACCAGTCTTATCCTTTAAGAAAATTTAATATATAAATTAAAAACTAATAACCTCAAAACCCCCGCAGATTTAAGCATTGTATCATTAAATGGAATGTACTCTTTCCATTGAAACTATCGGTGTTCCAAGAACCAATCTAACCCTCCGGTAGAGCTTATTATATAAATTAAAAATTAATAGCTTCGAAACCCCCTTAAAACGAGGGAAAATGTGTCCGTTCAAACATCAGCTAAAACACATGCCCAAAGGTGATTAAAAAGAAGTAAAATTCACATGCTCCAATTTCAGGCAACTACCCTTCAGATCAAACGCTACATATTCGGATCTTTTAGATTATTTTAATAATTAGTAGATTATACACTTTATTTTATATTTAAATAATAGTTAGAGACATTAAGAAACATAAAAGATTATAATATATTTGAACACATTTTAAAAAATAATCATCAAATTAAAAAATGATTAAAATAAATTATTAAGAAAAAAATATTGTTTTTATAATTATCTATTAACTAGGGATGATAATGTGAGTTAAATTTACGTAAACTTGTAATTTAATACGAATTATAATTGTATTTGTAAATTTTATGTTATATTATATAAGGTACATAATAAATAATGAATTTAATAAATCAAATAGAACAATAAAAATATTGGTAACTCAAGGTAGTATTCATAATAAATTTTATACTCTAACATTTACTTAAAATATGTCATACTAAAATGTTATTAGTATATATACATTTTTGTATAGAAAGAATTTATGTTCTCAAAAACGTATTCAATAAAATTTTCATTAGTTTTTATATTTTTGAACAAGTCATGTAGTTCCTAAAATATGGTTAGATTGTTGTCAAATCTTGAAATTCTAAATAACTTGAAAAACGAAATTAATATAAAATCTTGATCATCAATTCTAAAAAGAATGAAATCAATCATCCATTTATATTAATGTCCAAAAAGAATGTAAATTACATTCATCAAGTAATAGTAAGAAAAATTTCAATCTTTATATAAAATAAACAAATTGAAACAAAATGTAGTTAAAACATCGCTCTAAATAAAATCTTCCTAAATATATAGGAATGTGATTTGGAGAATTCATCAAATATTAAAGTTTCATATTCATAATAACATTATTACAAACTATTTACACTCGAAGTTACATGTGAATAATACTATTACTATAAATTAAGATAATAATAAAATGTTCTGACATCTATAATTGAATTCCCAAAATATATATCAAGACAGTAAAAACTTATTATAAAAAATATTATATCCAAATTTGTATCAGAAAAATGAATAAATTAATTAATATTTCATAACATTTATAAACAAAAATTATGGTCTAAAGCAAAAAATTAAAATTTATGTTCTATAGGATATGCCAGAGGACCCTACGTTTCAGGGCATACAAGCCTAACAATCATATGTGAATACGGTATACAAGGAATCTTCCAAGGAATCTTAGATTCATACAGTATGTCTAGAAGATCTCGAAATCATTACTAATATATCATAATCTGATATTTTTAGAATTATTAAAAATAATTTAAAATAAATCTAGTAATTAAGGAATGAAGTTAACCTTTCGAATATATATAATATGTTAGTTAGGATTTTCCCTTTTATCAATAGTTTCAATACTTAAAAAATATTTAATATTATGATAATTTTTAAAATAAGTGATGTAAAAAGATAATAGACGACGTCGACAAAATAAGTCGCAACAGTTTTAATTGTATCCACTTAGATTGTGTATTGGATTTCTTGAATGTTTGTTGTCTTCAAATGTTTATATACTAGAATTTGGATTACATATATCTATGATTAAAAAATATGTGTGGTTTGCTTGTACCATGTTAAATGATAGAAATGTTAATTTTTAAAATATCTATTCCTATTTTCTTAATAGGATTTAAAAGTGTTTGAATTACTCGTGTGTTCAGATTTTCACCTTTATCAATAGTTTCAATACTTTAAAAAAATATTTAAAATTATGATAATTTTTAAAATAGGTGATGTTAAAAGACAATAGACAACACTAACAAAATAAGTCGTAGCATCTCTCATTGTATCCACATAAATTGTCTATTGGATCTCTTGAAACTTCACTGTATTCAAATGTTTATATACTAAATATTGGATTGCATATATCTATGATTAAAAAATATAATTATGGTTTTCTTGTATCATGTTAAATTTCATAAATGCTCATTTTCAAAATATCTAGTCCTAATTTTTTAATAGGATTTAAAAGTGTTTAAATTACTCATGTGTTGGGATCTTCACCTTATCAATAGTTTCAATACTTTAAAAAATATTTAAAATTATGTTCATTTTTAAAATAAGTGATGTGAAAAGAAAATAGATGACATTGACAAAATAAGCCGCAACAGCGCTAATTGTATCCACTTAGATTATCTATTGAATCTCCTGAAAGTTCACTATCTTCAAACATTTATACACTAAAGTTTGGATTACATATATCTAAAATTAAAAAATATACGTATGGTTTTCTTGTATCATGTTAAATGATAGAAATGTTAATTTGTAAAATATCTAATCCTATTTTTTTAATAGGATTTTAAAATGTTTAAATTACTTGTGTAAGTTACAGTGTGTACGACACAATGAACATATATTTCAAATTTCTTAAATGAATTAAGACGCTCTTAATAACAATTAATTATTTTATTTTATTGAGAAATTTTATTTTTTATATACAAATGATTTCTATCTTAAATATCTCTTTTTATTAGTAAAGTTTTTAAAGATGGATTATATAATTAAAAGGTAAAGTGAAAATTAATGAATAAATTATTAGACAAATTTATTTTATTATTATTATTACTATTTTATTTTATAATATGAAAGTATTCAATATATTTCTAAAAAGATCGAGGTTATAAAAGTTCATTTTGAATAAACATATTTAAATAAATATATTAAAAAAAATTGGAAATCAACAAAGTCATTTACCTAAATCCACAAAATGATCCTTATAAGATTATATAATGTGTAACATTAGAGACCAACCATAAATAGCATGGAAAAAGAATTTAGACTGCTAGTACAACTGGCCCATTACATGGTGGAGGACACAGCAACAAAATTTTAATTTTAACGCCCCCTCACCCCTCCCCAACCACCCTTCATGAGGGTGTTGATCATTAGGTATAGATTCCAAACAATCTTCTTTATTATTTTCTTTAACAGTTTCCTTTCTCTATTAGTAATGAGGAAAATAAAAAGAGATAATCTAGGAATTCTCCCCTGCCCATCCAATCCATAAGGAATAAAACTGGAGTCTCCGTATCCAATTTATGGTGAGGCTCTCCTCAAATGGCCCTTTGACGAAGAGAATCATCAATGGTGAGTAGGAGGCTAGGTAAAGAATCCAATGTGGCTCTACAACCTATAATGCCCTCTATTGTAGTCCCTATACTTTGGTGCAAAACATATAGGAGAAACATTTGAAAGTATACGAGGTTTTCTTCCAGTGTCCAATGAAAGTCTAAATCTGTTCAAAATCCAATGCCACTTTTTTTCTAGAACTTTAATCTATATCATGAAATTTGACAATGTAACAATTATGTTAGTAATAGATAAATATTTATCTAAATGTTATTTATTAAATACAATAAAAATTACATCAAATAAAGAAAATATTAATACAAAAAATATGTCAAATTTTATTGAATATCATAAGGAGTAAACAAGAATCCCCTTAAATAACCATGTGCCATGGAAAGGTTTTTTGTCTAAAGGGCTGAAAAATAGTGAAAACTCCTCTAGAATGTTTTTTTCTCTAAAACAAAACCAAAAGATGTGTATAAAAGATTTTTTTTGACTGTAAACATAGAAATAGGGATATGAGATTCCTATATGAAGCAATGTGTCACCCACTAGAATATTTTAATAGACAACACACCCAAAAATGGACTTTTGGAGATATAAAAATGTAGACAAGATAGAATGGATTATATTACTCTTAAGACAGGAAGACCTACTAATATTTCATCATTTATTGAGCATTTCATAGTGCACATTATTGAGAGATAGCCATTGATAACTATGTTGGATTCTTACTTAAGAAATAGAATGGACATACTCTAATTCCAATCTTTCCACCATTTGAAATAACTTTTAATTCCAATTTTGTTCAAAGAATAATATATCGCAACGACTTGAATCTAAAAAATAGATAAAAATTCATTTTTTAAAAAAGCTTAAACTTATTATTAAAGTTATAAAAGCTTCCTTATTATATATATCATGTATCAAATATATCCTCGATGACCGAATCCCTTTGCAATGTTTTCGAAAGGATTTATTCTAAGAAACTTGGTTAGGGGATTCCTATTAATGGAAATAATCTGGATGAAAAAATAAGTGTGATTTGATGTTCATATCATATTCAAATGCATTCCCCTTCTAAACCACCCAAGCTTTAATAGTTTCTTAGGCCTTCTAGTATATTTTGCTATGAAGGTGTCTGCAATATATGATAGGAATAGGAGGAATAAGTAGAGTTTTAAAATTAAAATACTTCCAGTCTCCTTACCATAAATAATATTTAAGGAAAATCAATGTCTAAGAACAAAATTTTATGGTTCTTTCGTTTCAATGGCATTGAGGGTCTATTTATAATACAGCATAGTTATTTGTTTGTAAATGGCAATAATTTCTATACCACTAACTTCTCTAATTCTACAACATATGTTTTAGTCGGCTCTATGAGTGGCTCTATTACTTTTTAAATTGTCTCATAAAAAATATCTTTTAAAATTTTCGAATTTCTTATATGTAACTATAAAGAGAGCCTAACAATAAGACTAATTAACTTGAGTTATAATCAAAACTATTGACCCAAACTTTATCTTTAAAAACTTTCCTTCTCCTTACTGTCTTATATCTTATTTTTAGAGAAAAATTATAAAATTACATATTTTTAAACCTATCATTTTTCATGAAACCATAAACTCTTTCAAAATAGAAGCAATAATGTCTTTTGCTGCAAGCCTTCCCTTAGATAGCTTACACCACCATTTATAAAGTAATGATAACATTGCCAAATACTACCAAATTTATTAAATATTAAGTCATCGCATATTATTAAATTATTAAAAAATAAAAATTTAAAAATATTTCTATTTTATATTTATTTATATATTCAAACAAGAATTTAAAATATATATATATATATATATGATCAAAATTCGATACTTGCCTTCTAATCATTATTATTGGGGAAGAAGTTATGGTGCATCTATGTCAATACAGAGAGGAGCGAAGTAGTGAATGTTTTAAAATAAGTTTGCCTAATATAGTTTAATAATGTCAACAACACATTAAAACATTTTAATAATCATTATAGGTTAGTTATAATGAGAGTATACAATTGTAATGTATCTTAACCATATCATTTTAGAATTTCATGGTAACATTTAGGATAGTTACACGATAACCTCTTTTTTTATATATTGTGAAGCATTTATTACATAGAAGAGTATACTATTTTCTTATTTGTTTACATATTTTATTGCTATTTAATTACATTGATAGATATTTTTTACATTGAGGGAGGTGAAATGCTGTAATGATATAAATAAGTTGGTAATTAATTAATTAAAAACTTACATTATTAAATAAAGAATAAAATAATTTAATTAGAAATAAAAATTAAAAAAGAGTAAAAAAAAGTAAATTGAACTTTTCAGCACATAAAATATAAATTTTTTATATTAAATAATTTAAATATTATTTCTTTTTTCATTATTTTTACTATATAATTTACCTCATTTCTTTTAATATGAAACTGATTTCCACTTAATTGATTTAATTATATTAAAACATCATAATTAATAAATAAATAATGATATTACCATATCATATTTATTATCACATCATAATTTTTAATAATCATATTTATTATCACATCATAATTTTTAATAATCATAATAATGAAATTTTAAAAATAAATAATCATAATTAATTTATAGATAATATATGAATTTTAATTTATATTTTAATTGGATAATCATAACTAATTTATAAATACTATATAAATTTATTGTATCATATTTATAAATAATTAATTATATTTTAATGAGATAATCATAACTAATATATAGATCTATCACATCATATTTATAAATAATCATAATAATTGATATATTTTACATAGATTCATTTAAATATGTATGTTAGTTATGTATTATTTATTTATTTTCACATGATTGTGTAATTATAATAAATCAACTTAGTACATTAAATTAATGAATTAATATTATATTACATTTTTAATGATAGTTTGATTTTTTTTTTAATTTTATTATTTTATAAATTAATATTAAAATATTAATTTATATATTATTTTTCTAAAATTTTATTACAAATTTTTGGATTTATCATTTCAAATCATAATATTTTTTCATTTGTTCTTATTTCTATCTATATTTCTTCAAAATAAATAATAAAAACCTATTGCCCGTTATAAATTTAAAATCTTTTCATTATAATTATTTTTTTAAAATCTCAAATCTAAAATTATATATTATAAAAACCTAATATTTAACATACCGATAGATTATTTAAATATTAAATTCTACTATTTTATATATATATATATATATATATATATATATATATATATATATATATATATATATATAAGGGTGAATAACATTTCAAAATTATAGAGTTTTCATATATGTAAAAAATCTAATTCTAGCAAGTATTAATCAATTTAATTCTTAAATATTAAAAAATAAAATTAAGTGAATATAAGAAAATACAAATATAATTTTAAATGGAGAATATTATATTCTATATAAAAAATATCAAATAAATTATACAATTTAAAATAAAATAATAATAAATTGTAATTTTTTTTTTAATAATAAATATTAAATAATTAATACATTTTTTTTATCCTTCCAAAAATATTAAAATTTAATTGTAAACAAAATAATTTTGAAATACTCAATAAAATCTAACCTTATAACTTTCATCCAATTTATTTTTGAAAGATTAAAGAAGACTAAAGTCAATCCACAAAAAATTTATTGTAAACATAATTTAATAATAATAATAATAATAATAAAATATAAAAAGTGTAGTTAATAATTCAATATTTTTAGTTAAAGACTTATTTTAAAAACATTGAATAGATGGAACTTATTTATGTAAATAAAAAATAATTAAATAAAAATTAGAAAATTAAAGCAGATATGTTATTGAAAAAAAAGATTGAAACTGGATTTAGGACTAAAAGCATTACATATTTTATAATGTAATATCAAAAAATGCACGTTATATATATAGGGAAGGATAACGATTCGTGGCCTGGATTACCGTACCTTATATAGATGTTTGAAATTTTAATATAAAAATATTTTATTTATATGATGTGAGATTATGATAAATCATTCCGAATTTTAAATAAGTAATAGATGGTTATGGAAATTAGTCTTAGAATATAAAATAACATAAAACAAAAGGGGAATGGAGTGGATGAACGAAGGAGCGAACAATAGAAAATTCAAAAAATAGCAGGTGGGCAAGAAGTTCCGGGTGAAGAGGATGGTGGCAAAGAGGATGGAGACCTGGACAGATCGGGGTGGGGGAGGGTAATCTATATGACAGTTTCTTCTACCAGTTGTAAGGTTTGACACTTCGGTGTGGTTTGGGGGATGCAGAGAGCTCTGGGGTCGATCCCCCTCTTGCAGATTTGGACTTGGGAGATCCTCTTCTTGGTGTGAGTACACCTGCACTTAGATCAACAGGTCCATCCACCCATAGGACTTCTACTTCTGGTCTTTCAGAAATCCTTCGTGGCGTAGTATTTCAACAGTGGTCGTTGTTTTGGGAGGCTCTTAAATCGGTTGCTAATGGCATCGCCCTATCCACTTTATTATCTCTATGTTCTACTTACTCATGACCTTATCTTGGACAGGTGGCTTCTTTGATTGAGGTCACTGATGGGGGATTTGACAGTTTCGACTGATCCTTTGTTGAAGCCATAGGGTGTTGCAGCACGAACCGATGGAGCCTTTTCAACAGCTGATCTGTCTCCTAACCATCTTGGTGGCATCCGTTGGGTTGCAGGTTTCATTTTAGATGGGATTTCATTTGTCCATATTTGGGCGATTGCCCTAAAATAAAGTCTCGTCGTTTATGGAAGAGTTTGGGATAGCTCTGTATCTGGTCAAAAACCCTGAATATGACACCGCCTTACGATGTTTGCGCAGGTTTAAGAAGGAAGTTAAAGGATTTTCAAGACTCCGGTTTATTTTTTATATCTACTACGGCCGACACTATTGAACCTCGTTACCAGTATCTCGACTTCATGGGGATCTCCCCTGTGTCAGGGACTGTTTTCAATGATTAAGCCCTGCATCTTGAGCTTCACCAAGGTACAGTTAGGGGTTCTCCCTCCTTGAAGACAAGACACGATTTGAGCCTCATATAGAGGCTTTCGATCTGTTTTTTTTTTTTAAACTCTGAACTTTGAATTTGTTATGATCATGAAGTGCAAAATGCAATGTTTGGTTCTGGTTAAAAGGAAGATCCATAACCATTATAGCATGTCGTCTTTTTTAATGTCAATGAATTTAGTGAAAAATTTTAGATTTGTTGTTGTGTTTAAGTCTTTTATTGTTGGGAAACTCGTTGGTTTTAGTTTTCTTTTTGGAATGTTCGTTTTGGAGACTCGGGCTTCCCTCTTCGTTAGCCCAGGGTGATTTCTATACTAGCGCAAAAGTGATCTTCCCTGATTAATGGAAATCAGTTCAAAACCCATATGTTATGGAGCCTTGGGCCTTCATTTATATCCATAGTGGTTCGGGATCCAGTGAAATATTAGATTGGTGGTTTACTTTTTGACTTGGTTGGGTTTGGGTCTTTTAGGTCCTTGGGGATTTTTTTTGTGACCGAGACCTCTTCTTCCTTTAGTTTAGGTTGGTTTTCAGTCCAACTAAAATATCTTAGTTCTTGCCTCTGTTAAAAGTGGTTGTTACTCTTTTTCTGTTGGTTTCCTCTTTCGGTTGGGTATGCTTTGTTGTGCTAGAGACTTAAGTCTCTTTGTGTGCTTAGGCTAGTTTTGGGTCCAATCAAATTCCTGAATGTAGGGTCCCCTAAGGGATCCCTATGGTTCTTTTAGAGCCCTGGGCCTCTTGCTCCACTAGTTCAAGCTTGTTTCAAGTCCAACTAAAATCAGATGGTTCTTGCACCAATTAAAGAGGTCATTGCTATTTCTACTATTGTTCCTCATTTGTTTGGGTCTATTTTACACTTTTCATTGATATTTATTTTTTTAACAAAGTTCATTTTATCTTCTTAGTGAATATGATTGGACCTCCTAATATATTTAGAACAAATTTCACGCCAATTAAAAATAAATTTACCTTAATCTAAATATAAATCCAAAAATATGTATATATTTAAAATAATATTAAAGAAATGAAAAAATAAAATTAATTATATTAATTTAAAATTTGAAAAATACATAAATTATAATTTTATATATATATATATATATATATATATATATATATATATATATAAATATATAATACTATTTTTTTTTTAAAAACCCTCAAAATTAATAGATGGTTATTTTTATTTAAGATTATGAGAAAAATTACAATTAAATATAAAAGAAACTAGAAAATCAAATATAATTATTGTATTAAAATAATCAACCGAATAGAAAATATCATAAGAATTAAGGTAGAAAAATATAAATGTAAATTCGAATGTTAAAAAAAATAAAAAAATACACAATGATAAATGATGCTAAAAAAATAAGCTAACCTTCTGGAGGTCATAACTTTTGACTCATAATTATGTTTAAACTCTTCCGCACATCAAAACAATCATATTGAAAAGGTTGTTATTGTCTTATGTCATTGTACTAGTCTAAAAATGTTTTCAATATTTGTTGGAGGCTATACGTGATCATGAGTCCAAAATTGTGATTTAATTTTTTTCAGTTTTTTTTTTTTTTAGAAATTTAATATTTTTAGAACGAACATCAACTTCAGTTGAATTTTGTCCCATAATCTAATTATAGTGTTTAAGAAATTTTGAGAGATTTTTGGGCTATTTTCACAGTTTTTAAAAATAGAGATTTTTTCTTAGACTTTACTTTTCTTCAAATATTGCATATAAACTCTAATTTCTGAGTTGACACTTATTTAAAGATAGTTTGGGTTTGTAATTATTTCAAACAATGAATACGAATCAATTCTAATTATTGTTTCAAGATTTTGGTCTATTGGTAATTTTTATGTTCTTGTTAGTTTTTGGGTTCATTATTTCTTCAGATAGGGATACAAAAATTTTAAGTCATTTTTAGAGGACTTTGTGGAAGAAGATGGATACTAAGCTACAATTCAATAGTGCATACACCCATAAACAGATGGACAGACAGAAGTTGTGAATAGGAGCATGGAAAATTTATTGAGATGCATAATGGGAGAGAAGCCTAAGCAATGAGAGTTGATTTTATCACAAACTAAGTTTTCATATAATAGTTTCATGAATAGATCAACATAAAAGTCACATTTTCAAATTGTTTATGGGATAACTCCTAAGGGTATTTTCGATTTGATGCAATTTCCAATTGTAGATCAAATTAGTGATGATGCGGAAGCATTGGTAGAGTATACGCAGTAGTTACAAGGAGTAAGAAGAAAATTACAGGAAAGTAATGAGAAATATAAAAGCAACAACAGATGTTAGAAGAAGATCCAAGGTATTTGAAGGAGAGTTGGTAATTGTTTATTTGATGAAAGTGAGGTTTCCAAAAGGCACATACAATAATCTAAAGTACAAGAAAATTGGACCATGAAGAAATGTGAAGAAAATCAATGACAATGCTTATAAAGTAAGTTTATCATAGAATTTTGATATATCTCCAGTATTTAATGTTTCAAATTTATATGAATTCCATGGAGAAGATGGTGAGGATGATGAAGATGAATAAGTAAATTGGGAGCAACAAGTTCCAAATAAGAAGAAAGAAAAAATAGTTCAGGTTTTAGATATGAAGACAGTGAACATAAGGCAAGAGAAGTATAACAAGTATTTTGTGTAGTGGGAAGGATTGCAGCAAGAAGACAACACTTTGTTTACAGAATGGACGTTGAAGAAGATTAAATAGAAAAAATGGCAACAGTACAATCAAATCAACTTGTAGGGGCTAGGTTGTTTTCATCCAGAGGAGAATTATGTAGAAAAAATAGGCCAACCTTCTGAGGGGCATAACTTTTGATTCATAACTCCGTTTGAGCTCTTTCACATGCCAAAACGATCGTACCAAAAATATTGTTTCTATCTTAGGGTATTCTACCAGCTTAGTAATGTTTTTGATATTTTTTTGAGGCCCTATGTGATCGTCTAAGGGCCCAAATTTATGATTTAATTATTTTTTTTAATTTTTTTCTATTTTTAAAAATTATATATTTTTATAACTAGACATCAACTTTAGTTGAATTTCGTCTCATAGTCTAATTATAGTGTTTACAATATTTTGAGAAAATTTTGGCCTATTTTGGGAGTTTTTAAAAATAGGTGTTTTCTTTTAGATTTTAATTTTAATTTTATTTTTGCATGTAAACTCTAATTTATAAGTGAAGATTTATTGAAGTATGGTTTGGGTTTGTAATTATTTCAAGTAATAAATACAAATCAATTCTGAGTATTGTTTCAATATCTTAGCCTATTGGTAATTTTCTTATTTTTATTAATTTTTGAGTTCATTACTAAATGATTCTAAGAAAAGTAAATGATAATCCAAAAGACTCCATTATTCTTATATATAATAAATATTACATTTAAAATAGAATCGCTTTAATTTAATATAGATATTACTCTACAATAAATCATGAATGGTGGATGGAAAAAAAATTACAAGATTGTAATATTTAAGGGAGGGAGAAAAATATTTTTAAAAGTATAAAAAATAAAATAAACTAGTAGAAAATTATATATATATATATATATATATATATATATATATATATATATATATATATATATATATGAGTTTTAAATTTTAGAATTAGTAAAATGTGTGTTGTTTTACATATTTAAATTAAGTTATTTGAACATATAATTTTTTGAGATTTTTTAAGTCTATTATTTGGATGTAAAAACTGATATTCTTAAGATTTTCTTTCTAAAGATATCAATTAGAGTGTTCTTTCTCAAATCTGAAGTATTTTATGAATAAAAAAGACTAAACATTTACAATTCTTATACTGAATAAAGATCCTCAAATATACATGGAAATCTCTCAAAATTAATGATATCTTCTATGAATCACATATTAGGTATGAAAATTGAATATAAAATGCTCTCCACTTTCATGGTCTACAAATATAATCGGCATATTTACTCATCTTGTGAGTGGTTAGGATAAGAGTCTATTTAGAGTTGTTGACATCAAATACAAAACTAAGCTAAATGGATCCTTAAACATGAATGCAATATCTTTTTCATATACCCAATAATTTTATTTTGATCTTCATGATAAAAGGATTAAAATCATAAATAATGAACAAGTTTTTGTTTCAAAGGTTCTTTAGGATTAAACCATGTAAGTTTTAATTGTGATTTATTGATCTCTTCACAAATGTTTTTGATGACTTCATGTTGAGTAAGTTGAGGATCATTAATAAAAAAAACTCAAGAGGAGGTAGTCTTTCTATATTATTATACAATTTTTTGAGGAGAACCATAACTTTTACATCCCAATTGAAGATTTGTAATATTTTTTTGCATGTTTTAAAAAATATTGAATTACCAAGAATTGAATCATATTTTCTCAAACAAATAATTTACCATGCATCAAAATTTGTGCAACATAGTGATAACTTGAAAAATTGAGGAGATAAAAAGTGGACATACCCTGAACTTTGCAAGAATAATTGAATGAGAAATCATTCTTTTGTTTTGAGTGTTCCTTGATAACATGGAGATGAAAACTCTTTCCAAATATTTGAAATCATTTTTTCTCAAATATAGACCCCAAACCTCACATCCATACAATATTGTGTAATAACTAATATATAAAAAATTAAATATTTTTTAGATATCTCAAAATTGAAACTGAAAACATTTTTCTCCAAAAATATCAATATTACATATCCTTTGCCAAATACATCATACAATGTAAAGAACGTAAAAAAAAGTTAAACTGGAAATAGTGAAATAAAATAACTAGTCATTAGTAATTAAAATATTGTATAAACAGAGATTCCTCCCATCAGAATTTGGTAATGATGTAGATAGGATGAAAGATCTCTCTCCCTTTTATATGGCATGTGATATAGAAAATAAAATTTGTGGGGTTATTGAAAAATATGGCATCCCTCATTCATTCATTTTTGCCAACCCTTTTATCATTTATTTTGTCGATTATTTTTTTCATCCTTGTCAAAAACCAAAACCAAAAAATATTGTCATAAATTATTCATATATATATAAAGAGAGAGAATGTGTTATGATTTTAAGTTATTATATTTATTTTATCTAGTAAGTGAATAGAGGGTCATAAAGGTCCCTCCTCCATAAAATTAATATTAATTTTTTTAATACATTTGTATATAAGTTAAAAATTAAAAATATCATTAAGCATATTAAACATGCATACTTTACCTATTATATTATCATATTCAAATAAAATTAATAATTAAATATGAAAAAAGTATTTATAACAACAATACAATTCTGAAAATATTGTAAAAAATTATCCATAAAATTAGTATCAATATTTTTTTATATATTTAAATATAAACTATCAACTCAACAACCAAAAACAAAAGATACAATTAAATATATTATACATACCAAAATTACCTTCTACATTATCATTTTCAAATAAAACCATTAACAATTAAACATATTATATCATACATACCATATTCACCTTATATATTATCACTTTCATTAAAAACTATTAACTCCATGCAAGAAAACTATTCTGAACACAAATAAAATTGTAAAAATAAATGCTTAAAATCTCTATAATGGTTATGGATTATAATCCTCTGTTTTAATCAGTGAATAAGCGGTTGTAAGTAATACATTGTCAATAAAATTAACATTGAAATTTTACAGCAAAAAATAGATAAACAACAACACCGTGATTAAATATTATATATTTTTTCAAACAAACATACCATCGAGACTTGTATTTTATGCCTTTGTTAACTTCATTATTCTAAATGTATTAATGTATAACCTATGTATTTGAAAACTGCCATATTTTACTTTTTTATGGTCCTCGGGGTTATACATTATATGGTAAGGGTAAAAAATGGCAAAAAGAATGAACTGGAAGAGAGACGATTAGAATAAGAGAAAGAAAAGTATACAAAATTATTTAAAAAGTAAATTACAAAAATATATTAATAAAAATTTAATATATGGTTCAATTAATTATATATAAATATATATTATATAAAAATAAAATTTTACGATTTAAAATTAATTTTATATAAAAATTAATTTTGTAATTTATTTAAATAGATTGTTTTTCCCTTTATATTAATATATTTTTATGTTTATAAACTTTTGAAATTTAAATTATATATATATATATATATATATATATATATATATATATGAAAATGTGTCAATAAATCTCAATTGAATCAATAATTAACAAATATATTAAGTGTCAATAGTTTAATAAACCATGCCGGTCTCACTTCTCTCCTCCATATTATATTCTTTATGATTTTATAGATTTCCTGATCCTCATATCATTAACTTAGTTTAAAGATATTTTTAAATCAATTATAAAATTTATAAAAAGGAAAGGATGTTAATTGATTGTAAAGTACAATTTTAGATGTCTTGCAACATTAAAACCTTAAAACCTGGATTAATTTATATAAGATCTTATAACATTTTTAAATGTTTTTAATATTGAAATAATATTTACGTATTTTTATTAAAATTTGAGAATAATATTTATTTATTGATTTTTTAGTATTTAATTTTGCATTAAAGTATAATATATTTATAATTTTTTTATTTAAACACAAAAGTAAATGGAAAGAAATACTAAATTTATTTCAAATTTTCTAATTAATAAATTTAGTAAAAAATATATGGAACTTGTTAAGAAAGTTAAAAAAATTTAGTGTATAAAAGTTATGTGAATCAGCATAAGGGGAACGTCATAAAATTTTATATTATAATTAATTTTAAAATATTAGAAAAAATATGCATGAGTAGTTATATTATAATTAATTTTTAAATATTAAATAAAATTGTGAAAGTTTTTTAATTAAGTATTAATAGATTTATAATTGTAAATAAAATAAAATAATAATTATAAAATAATAATGATTTATTATATATATAGATTGATGGAGCAAGTTTTTTATTTAAGGTTAAAGATTGAGAGCTTCCATTAAATTAAATTTAAATTTTTATTTTAATATATTTATTAAATATTAATCAAAAAATATTTCTATGTTTTACTTAGTTATCAATATTTATTAATAAGATAAAATGACCTAATTATTAAATATCTATAATGAATATATAAAAAAGCTAATCCCTTACCTTTAAAAAAAATGATTTATCCACTTATTATTAGTAAAAAATATTTAAATAATAATTAAATAGATACATGAATACAGATCTCACAAAATATAATATTTTTTATTCTAATTTAATTTTAAACATTTAATTCTTTCCAATTCTTTTTAAAATATTAGAATTTTATTTACATCTCTAATACATTTTGTTCAATACAAATTTTATTATATTACCAACATTTTTTTATAAATATATTATATTTTACTTAATAAAATATAATACAATTTTAATTAAAATTATATTAAATTAATGAATTTTATTTATATCGAAAAAAAAAAAATTAAAAATAAATAATTTTAAAAAATTAAGATTAAAATAAATAAAATAAAATAATGTATATATAATGGGATGAAAAAAGTACATTAAAAATCATGTGAATCACTTTTCTTGCAACGCTCTACATTCATTTTGATGACATAATCCACAATAATTTATATATTTTGATTTTTTTTTTATAATGAAAAGTCATGCGTAGTCGGATGAAGGAAATAGTCCACAAAATATGCGGCGTGTGAAATAGTCCACAAAATTCATTTGTACTATGCATGTTTTCTTGTCGATTTTATGACTTCTTTCTACCTTTCAACATTTTAAAAGTATATAGCTCGAATATTCTTCTAAAAGGACATGCCAAATTTTGACCGATGTATACGGAGATAATGTAGGCGATATTTTCGGCTTCGAGGAGTACGTATATTTCGAGTTAATAATGGCATCAATTGCTTAAAAGATTTCTTTCGAAAACTTAGGGGCTGATGGTATTGTTCAATTCGAAATTTACACTAGTTTTGTCGACGTTGTTTTTTTTTTTTTTTCAACGAGGGACACAGTTCTCTCCATCAAATTATATATGAAGCAAATCTAGTGAGGCATAAAATATTCTCTATCAAGTAACACGGATTTAGTGTCTCGATTCTCTCCTTCAAATTATTATTATTTATTTATTTTTATTAATATTTGTATTATATTAATAAAATAAAAATAATATAAGTATGATTGAAAAAAAATGATGGTATAGAAGTATATTTTAAAGTCACAATACATTAGATAATTTAGAAATCAAAATGTCAATTTTATCAAACTCACATTCGCAAAGTGTAGTATAAAATAACAACTTTAAGCAACGAAATTTACCATGCATGTAGATGGAGGATGCATTAGATGATGAATGTCAGGGATACCTCCCGAACCTCCCCGTGAGGGAGGAGGTGTTCAGGATGGTCCATCCATCCTCTCTTTTTTTTATCTTCCTCTTAATTCTAATCATGATAGGGGGAGATGACAACGCTTAATATAGTAAATTTGTCTTGCCCATCTCCACGCAGTGGGGCAAACCCAACATTACCAGTATTCATTGATGGCTAACCCCCCAAAACCACCATAGGAAGTAAAGCCCCACCTAGGAAGAGGAGGAGAAGGCAAAGCAGCTCAAAGATATACAGTGGTTGCAACTCATAACTCTACCATGTCCCCTACACTCTTAGTCTATATTAAGCCCAATATATTGGGGATACTCCATTGGAACTATGTAGACAATGCAAGGAGCATAACTGCAGTGGTCAAGGAGATAGTAAGATGTCGAACCTCAATTTCCACTTTATCAATGTACACCTGGATCTGAAGCATGACATTAGAGAGCATATAGATTCAATTAGAAATAAAGAATTATCTCCTCAAAGTGTATGTGTTAAAAGTAGAAACATTTTTGTTTTTCTATAACATAAAAAATATTTCAATAATGTGCCAAATTTCATTGAATTTTCCAAGCAGGGCCACAAAATCCCCAAGAAGAATAAGGTGTAAAGAGAAAGGTTCATGCTTATAGAATTGGAAGAATGAGTGGATCTCATTCCATGCATCTTGAGCATTAACACAAAACTAAAAATTGTGTTTAAGGGACTCAATTTGAACACAACCATAACCTCTAAGAGGACCAATCACCATGTAAAGTAATATTTATATAACATGGAGGCCTTGTTAAAGCAAGCATGAGGATGAATTGGATTTCTTGGGCACAACAATAGAAACCCAAATAGTGATAAATAACCTAGTCCAAGTAAACTCTGGGGTACTAAGATTCCAACACTTCTTGAGCATCTCCTAAAGAGGATTTGCTAGATAAAACTGATGATAACCAAGGTGGGGTTTGTACTTAAGCATGGGTGTGGAAGTAAACCAATTGGAGACCTTCCACCACTAAATATATTCTATGAGACCAATTTTGTGCAAAGCATGGTCTGGCACAGCCATTTAGATTTTAAATATTCATTCCAAATCCTAGGAGTTTAACTTGAACTCAACCTTGAGGATCTTCTAGGTGATCCAAGTTTTGATGCATTTATAAAAAAAATATCTGAAAGTTTTAATGGTGTGGTGTTACATCCTTAGGGATTTAATATTGGGTTCTTTAGCTAAGGGATTTTTGTTAATAGTGATAAAAAGGGACCACCATAAAGAATGAGAGTTCAAAAATAGGCCAGAACTGACCCCATCCCCCTTCCAAATCAATTAGGTTTTCATACACTCCCACTATTTCCATATGCTTTTGATAATGAAAATATCAATAATCTTAGTGGAGGCTAGGAGACAAGTAAGGTGTGAAAACTCAGACTTCTCCAAACTGTATAACCCATAAGATCCCTTGAAGAGTTGTTATTCTTGAGAAGAACCTTTAGTGCCTCTTGTCCCTTGATGGCACTAACAATCCACTTGGCACAAAGGGCAGATATTTTTTAACTATGTCAATCAAGCCAAGGCCTCTAACCTCTTTTGGTTGGAAAATAATATCCTAGGCCACCTGATGAGAGTGTTTGTAGCCTTCAAATTTGGTCCACATGAAGTCCCTATGCAAATTTTTAAGCTTCTTATTGACTTATTTTGAGGAAGCCCACCAAGAGAAGTAGTATACATGAGTATCCATGTTAACTTTGGAACATATTTAAAAATTTCCAGCCAGAGAGAGGTTTCATAATCCAATAGGATAGTTTTTTCTCAAATATGAGGAAAATACAATTCCATAGGTCCATGTGAGAGGCCTAAAAAGAAAAAAGAATGCCTAATAGCTTGAAATTTTCACCATCAATAATCCACTTCTATTTATAGATACTTAGCGAAGAGGGGAGAGTGTCATTTCTATACTAATAACACTGTGTTGTAGTCCATTAGATATTAGATCCTAAAGTAGAAAAAAATGTATCGAGGCATTCCATGGAATTTTAGACTGACATACTCATCCTCATAAAGGGTCAAAATAGAGTAATAAAAAAAGTTCCCATTAACAAGTTGATTATGAAGATCCATTCATGAGGAGATGCCTTTGACAACCCCTTTTCTAGTCTAGTTTTTTAACAAGTACCCAACCCCCTTCAGTGCAGCAAAAAAATAGAGAAGAGTTAGAGAACACCCATGTATAATAGAGTGAAATAAACCAAAAATATTAGATTCATAACCATTTATATCTATGCAAGTAGAAACATTCTGAAAATGGGTTATCAAAGAAAGAATGAACATGAGGCCAAAACCTAGAGCATGAAGCTTTCTTAGAAAGAGGGCCATTCAATTATGTCATAGGCATTCTCAAACTCAATTTTGGTGAACAAATATTAGTATTTATAGTTACAATCCCACCCCATACCTTCACAAACAACTAAAATGTCATTGAAGTTGTAACACCCTCGAATAAACCTAGTTTGTTTATAGTGAACAATTATGGGAAGTAAATATATAATCTTGAGGATAAGTGATTTATAAATAATCTTATAAGAAAAAATAAAAGAGTAATAATTCGCTAGTTAAAAATGGCTTCAGGATCCTTGATCTTAGGAATGAACTTGATGTTACCTTTGTTAATAAGATGGTCCAAGGAACCTTGGGAGAGAACCTCCAGATAATGTAAGTGATATTTTTGATTTCAAGTGCATATATTTTGAATTAATGATGGAATAAATTTATTAAAAGTTTTCTTTTAAAAAATTAGAGCCTATTAGTGACAAAATATCCAGACTAAAAAATAATTATTATTTTCATAAATAGAGCATGTGATGGTAATGTTCTATTTAAAGTTTAAACTATTTTTGTAAACATTTTTGGGATTAATGAGACAAATAATTCTCTCCATAAATGATCTTAACAATATATCTTAATCAAATTAATTGAGGTGTAAAATGTTCTCTTTTGAGTAACACATATTTTTAGGTCAGTGCCAAAGATAGTATCTTCAACCTCTCCATCAAATAATAATATTTATTTAATTTAAACCTACTTCATAACAAAAAATCAAATATAAAACAAGGGAAATAAAAAATAAGGTGGTCTGAAATCACATCCCAAAGTTATAACACACTGAACAACTTAGGTATCAAAACACCAATTACATCAAGTTGATATTAGTAGAGCATAATATAAAAGAAAAAAACCTAAGAATCTAGAGCCATCATACCTAAAGATGGAGGATACAATGGAGAAGGAGTATCAAGATTACCTTCCCAGCCTTCCCTATAAGTGGGTTAGGTGTTAGGTATAATCCATCTATCCTATTTTTTGTTGTCTTATTAGGGGGAAGGAATACTAGATCTAAAATCTATGGTGGCTATGATTCTTTGTTTGACCTTGTCCCTACCACTCTTAATCTATATTATTCCCAATATGTCAAGGATCCTCCATTATAACTATATTGACAATATAATAAGCATAACCACCTTGGTCAAGGAGAGAGTGGAGATGCCAAACATCCATTTATTCTTTATTAGCTTGCACCTAGATGTAAATATTAACATTAGAGAGTAGAAAGATTTAGTTAAAATAGATAAATATCTAATCAAAGTGTCTATGTTAAAATTAGCAACATTTCTATCTTTCTATAACATAAAAATAATCTTAATGCAAAAAATATGCCAAATTTTATTAAATTTTATATGTAGTGCCAAAAAATCCTCAAGAATAATAAGGTGCAAAGAGAAATGTTCAAGATATAGGGTTATAAGAATGAGTGTATCTAATTCTAGGCATCTTGAGGTGTAACACAAAACCAAAAAATATGTTTAAGGGACTTAGTTTGAACATAAGCATAATATTTGGGAGGAGAAATACTCATGTGAAGCAAAATTCTAACAACTATGAGGCCTTCATAAATCAAGTATATGGGAAAATAGCTTTATTGGGCTCAGTAATAGCCTAAATAATCATAAATTTACTAGTGCAAATAAAATTTGGGCTACTAAGATTCCAATGCTTGGTGAACATCTCTTAAGATGGAGTAGTCGGAGAAAACCAATGATAACCATGTTAGGATTTGGATTAAAACATGTGTGTGGAAGTACATTAGGTCCAATCCTTCCACTAGTGAGGATATTCTATGAGACCAATTTTTTACCAAGAATATTGCACACGTCCATTTGGATTTCAGTGATTGATTTAAAATCCTAGGAATTTAACATGAACCTAGCCTTGAGGACCTTCCATATAAACCAATATCTAGTACATTTATACAAAAATATCCCTCAATGTTTTAATGTTGTGGCAATACAACTTCAAGAATTTAATCCTAAGAGCTTTATCTAAGGGGTTTTCATAAATAGTGATAATAGGGGACCACCATTGAGAATTAAATCTGATAGATAGGCTAGACATGAACCTATCCCCATTCTAAATCAGCCTAGATTTGATAGACTCCAAATATTTTCATATAATTTTCACAATTAAGGTCCCAATGATCTTAACAGAGGTTAGGGTGACAAGTAGGGTTTGAAAACCTAGATTCCTCTAAACCTTACAGCTTTAAGGAGCCCATAAAGTGATTAAATTCTTGAGAATAAATTTATAGGTCTCTTGTCCCTAAATGGCTCTTAAAATCCAATTAACACAAAGGGTGAAGCCTTGTGTAGTTATGTCAATCAAGCTAATGCCTCCAATTTCTATAAGTTGGTGAAAAGTATCCTACGCTGATGAAATCCTTTTCTACCTTTGGAGTTGGCCCACATTAATTACTTAAGTAATTTTTCAATCTTATTATTGGATTATATAAGGGAGCCCACCAAGAGGAAGAATAGACATGAGTAGCCATGATAACTTTGGAACATATTTGAAAATTTCTATCTAGAAAGAGAGGTTTAACAATCCAATAGGATAAGTTTTTATCAATTCTAAGGATAATATAATTCCATAGGTCCATGACAGAGGCTTAAAAAGTAAAAACCATTCCTAATAGCTTTAAATTTTTTTCATTAGAAATACAATTCCATTAATAGGCACTAAGCCAAGAGTAATGAGATTTATAACTCTATTGATGGCACTAAGTTTTATCCCATTAGATACTAGACCCTAAAGCAGAACAAAATGTATTGAGGCATTCTATGGAATTATATACCACCTTCTCATCCTACTGAATGGGAAAATAATTATCATGAAAGTGCCCATTAGCTTGTTGATTATGAGGATATATGGACAAGTAGATGTATCTGACAATCCCTCTGCTAGTCTATTCTTCTAACAATTAACCAACCCCCTTAATAAGAACAACATAAAGAGAAATATTTATAGAGCACCCCTATCTAATATATCAAAATAAACCAAAGATGTCATATTGATGACCATTTATAGATATGTAAGTAGAAGCATCCTAGAAAAGGGCTTTGACAAAAATAATGAACCTAGGGCCAAACCCTAGAGCCTAAAGCATGGATAAAATAAAAGGCCATTCAATTATTTATTAGGCCTTCTCAAATTCAATTTTTATGAATACATATGTTTGGTTTGAGTTACAAGACCATTCCATACCTTCCTAGATAGAATAAATGTCATCTAAGTTGTAATGACCTCAAATAAACCATTTTTTTTCATATTGAATGGTTGGGGGAAGAAAATATTTGATCCTAAGGCTAAGACTTTAGAAACAGTCTTGTAAAAAAACAATCAGAAGGGTGACAAGTCACCAACTTTAAAATGACTTCAATATCCTCGGTCTTGGGATTGAACTTGATGTTATTTTTTTAATTAAGTTGGTCTAGGGAACCATGGGAGAGAGCTTTCGAATATACTTTATGTAAATAATTGCTAACACATTACCAGAGAGATTGATATAACTCAAAAGGAAACCCATCAACACCAAGAGATTTATCTTGAGTTATAACTATTTCTTATTGATGCAACTCTTTGATGTAAATGAATTGGACATAAGGATTATTTTGAGTGTGGGATGTATTTTTCATGGGAGCACATCCATGTATTTTTTCAAAGCCACCTTTTGAGATGTCGAGGAAGGTTGATCTTGGAAAGGTTTTCTATATGTGTAAAAAAATATTGAAGGATGTTTTGGAGGTGAGTTAAACACTCTTATTCATCTTGAATAGTTTATATTTGAGTGACATAATTTTGATCCCTTTGCTTATTGAAAAATTCATTGGATACTTAATCCTTAATTTTGATTTAGTGTAGGTGAGTTTGTAATTGAGCCCCATGAGCCTGATCGGGGTCAACAAGTTTTATTTGGTGGTTGAGAGTGGCCACCTAGTTTCTAAATTCTCATCAAGAGGGGTTTTATTTAACACTTGGGAAAGGTTGGTGGATTATCTCATAGTGGTAGTGTTAACTTATTTTATTATGAAGGCCATGTTTTTCCCAAAAAATTATAAAGGTGGTTATGCATGAGATGATAGCTTCCCCTAAGATACCCACCCAAAATTTCCAACTAGATAGTAGTCAAGATTCCAAACCTCTTATTGTGAGAAAAAGGTTTTGGATGTATGAGATGAGAGGTATTTAGGTATAATTGCTTATTAGTTTTTTTTTAGGAGGATTAGTCTATTCCATAATAAACCAAATGGGTTGGTGGTCAAAGATAAGGAAATATTCAATATCATTCACTGGCCCATCACATTTATGGAAAATTGACAAAATATTCTATTAGAGTAGGTTTTTATTCCATTTAATGGTTTTTACCTACACATGCTATTTAGATTGCTTAGGTATTATTAGGTCATTGGGGAAGATAATCCACAAGCATGATGATGTTGGCTCATGCCTATATTCCACCTAAATATATAACCTTACTAAAGTTATTGCTATGTAATTATAAATAAAAGATTATCTAGTTTTTCTCTTGATTTATTTCATTCTAAATAATGAAGTTGTACTTATCTTTTCTTTTGCATTCGTAATCTTTTTCTCATGTGTTTGTTTCTCTAGTTAGATCTTGGATGTTTATGTCATGTAAATAGAGTAATGCTAGTAAAATGAACCTTAATTTGTTATTTTTTTGAAATCTATAAGGTTTTTTTGCATATCCTAGGGTTTAAATCCATTATCTCAAACCATATAAGTTTTTGGTCAGCTTATTCTTGGTGAGTCATTTGGTAACCTCTGTAACATCTATTTTGGAAGTGCTTAATTGAAAAGGATTTGTATAGCAGTGCTTTGTCACTACAAACTCAACAAGACTTGATATAAATATTTATCTGATATAGTCTATTTGGTAGTTTATTTGGACTTAGTGATGACCTAACCTCCATTCAATGACCTCACACCCTCATGGCCACATTATGAGCATGTTGGTCTAGATCTATTAAATCATTGTCCTTGCATTGAGCATTTCCTACTAGGGATCTACTTAGATCCATCTCACGACCTATGTATAAGTTGTAAAATTATGGTTCACATTATCCCATTATTAATTCTTTATTATAATTTTAGTATAAAGAACATTTAAGTTTTTAGTGTAAGATTAATTCAAAATAAGCTATTAATTGTAGAAAATGGAAACTATGGTAACTTTTGATAGGAAACTCAAATTGGGTTGATATATTTTTCAAAAGTACTCATATTTTCATGTCTCTTCTATTAGACAAACTTTTTTTAAAATCAAACTATAATTATAAAGTGCTAAAATTTGTCAGGGGGGTTTGATTAGAAATAATTTTAGTGGAGTGTTGTGTGTCTCTTTTCATTATGTTCAAGCCTTCTTTTCATTTCTACAATAATAAACTTATTTATACATTATCAATGTTAATTTGATAATTCCTCTCATGGATTTTAACTATTATGAATGTAAATATAAAATATAAATCATTTTAAGGATCAAGTGTTTACATCGCATAACTATGGACATTGAGAATGAACCAAATATCAATAGATAAAAAGTTAAATATTTAAATCATTGTGATGAATCCTTTGGATTATTATGTATGTCTATGTCTCCAAATCTTCTCCTTCATTTTGAATCTACAAAATCTCCTAATGAAGTATGGACCCCATTGGAAAATCTCTTTGGAAATCTAGATGTGATGGGAGGTCATGAAGTAGAGAATGAGGTTACAAGATTAAGTCCTAGAAGTTTTGACACCCTAAAGGATTTCTTCACTAAGTTTGATTATTTGAGATTATAGTTTAAATAATTTGGAATAAAAAATAAATATGATCAACTAGTTATTTATGTTCTCTCTAAACTAGGTCTAGACTATTTTAGGTTTATCACTAATTTCTATGCCACAAAAAGTACTCTTAGAGATGCATGAAAAAAATTCCACTTTAGATGATTTTGTTTTTGACTTGACACAAATCAAAGATAATTTAATATATATTTTTATCTTGAAGTCATCAAGACCACATGCTCTAATTTATGGAAATGGGAAACATATGGATTCAAATAATAAGGAGAAGAAACATAAGAAAAAGGATCAAGAGAAGAAGGAACAAAAACCTACGGCCTCCAAAGCCACCATTGAAATGTCCTCTTCTAAATCTAAACCTTGGAAAGATAATTTTAAGTGTGCCTTTTACATTAAAAATTGGCATGATGAGCACAAGCGTATAAGGAAAAAATTGAAGCACATAACTCATATTCTAAAAAATAATAACATAGGTTTCTTTGAGTCTATAAAAAAATACATCAACTCTAGATTCTTCTAAGGAAAAAGAAAATGGTAAATATAAAGTTAAGGGAAAGGCTTGTGTATAAATTACAACTCCAACTTATTCATGTTTATTAACTTGAGTGCTTTTCACCAGGTGGGTTCTTCATAGGTTGAGTTATTTTCCTAACAACCATGTAGCATGTCTTTTATCACATTAGGTGATAACACTCTGATAACAATTACATGAAAGGGTTTATTGAAGTAAATGGAAGAACATTAATAAATTTTCTAAGTGTTACCTAATTTTAAACTAATCTCCTTTCGATGTAAAATATCAATCACATCGATAAGGGCATGAGAGTTGAATTCTCTCCAAATTTTGTAGTCATTAGATAGTTGCATAATGAATCTATATTGGTAGTGAGAAAGATAGATCACCAGACTTAGTTATATACCTTATCACACATTACACCTATTATTTGTCATAATACATTTCATACTCACAAAAATGGGGTAAAAAATAATGGCATAAGTGATTTGTCCACCTTAAATATCACTATTTGAAAAAGCTTAGAAAACATGATATGGTTGCATGTTTGCCTTGTGTTCATTTATCTAAGGGTCTTTGTGAGTGTTTCACCCTTAGAAACATCCTGAAGAGAAATATGACATGGTAAAAACATGGAAGGCTTCACGAAATTTTTATTTAATACATAATTATGTATATTGGGAATTCTATAAACCATTTTTCACTTGGTATAGGTATGTTGTCAAATGATGTAGACCAATGTATACCTCATAATGAATCTATATGTACCCTAAATGTAGCAAGCACAATTGATTACCTCTAGCTAGTACTAAGGGGTTAGTGGTTTGGAGTGAATCATGAAGTTAGACATCTCTTTCAAGGATTAACTATTTAATTATACAAAAACCTTATAATGAGGACTATACAAAAATGTACACTATAAATCAATCCCATATAATGTAAAAAACTACTTAAACTATCATTTTCATACTCACTACCATTATCTATGCATAATATCTTGACAAATTTACCAAATTATTTTACACAATATTCTTGAAGTCTCAAAAAAATTCAAAAACTTTAGGCTTTTGTCAAATGATGTATACTAATGTATACCTCAATCAGTAATCAATGAAGGTGATAGCATACTTAACCCAAGTGAAAATTGGTTTATAGATAGATCGAGCACATAGATATTCACATGCATTTCATTAGGGAACTCATTCATGGATATGTTGTCGATATTATATATTGTTAGATCACATATTATATTGCTAATATGGTAACCAATCCCTTCACTAAGATAAAGTATCTTCAATTGTGGTCTCTTCTTGGTGTGTGGGTTGTATTGACTTCATCTTTGGGGGGATTTTAGTTGTCTATTTTTCTCTATCTATTTTTTTTTGGGGGGGGGCGGGGGGGTTGAGTTTACCTATGGATTTTATCCCTTTATCCTCTTTATGATATATGTAATCTACTTGGGTACCTCATTAGGTCATGTTTTTAGGACCTATTTCTGTTACCCACCTAAGCTACACTTAAGAGGGGGTGTTAGTGTAGGTTTTTATTCTATTTAATTATATTCCCCTCCACATGTTACTTAGTGTTAAGAACTTGAGGTACAATTGATTACTTTTGTATAAGCAACTAAACACGGAATTAAACCAAAAGTAATAAGTAACTAGAAATCAGAGATAGCAAATAAGAGGAGATATGAGAAACAACCAATCTCTATTAAACTCTTCCAGAAGGAAATACAATGAAGAAATCTCACTCTTCCCACACCTCTTGGGTGTACAGTAATTCTCCCTCAAGAGTTCTCTCTCTCTCTCTCTCTCTCTCTCTCTCTCTCTCTCTCTCTCTCTCTCTCTCTCTATCAATCAATCAATTATAATCAACTCAATAACCGAGTTGTTATTCCCTTCTCTTCAGTAGATCTTCTTGATCTTGCACCTTGCAGATCTAATTGATCTTACTTATTTCTTAATTACAATGCTGCCCCATGGGTCTCTTAAATAGGATCCAAGGCATACAATAATTAGAACAATAGACTCAAGACTAAAATTAGTCTTTACATGCAAACTCACAGTTCATCTAAAATTAGAACAAATCTAATTTTGGAAATGCATGAAAATGCACACACACACATGTGATTGATGCCGTTCATTGTCGGTCTACATATGACCGACGTCAATTGATCCCTAACTGATGTCAGTCAGTTCTGATCCATGACTGATCGATGTCGGTGATATTGTCGATGTCAATTACTGGTTAAGCCCAGCAACCTCCACATGAGCTCAATAGTGAAGCTTTTAGCTCCACAACTCAACAATCTCCCACTTGGAGATAAACAGCTACACCTGTACCTATATAGCAACATCTCTATCTTGTTTCTCTAGCTTATTTCTCCATCTTCAAGTTTAGTCTTGAAGACCAACAAAAGTTGAATGAAGATTCAACTTCTCTTTTGTTACCATCTTTGTTAACATATCTATAGGGTTCTTATCCATATGGATCTTTTCCAGCTTCAACTGTCCATCCTCCAATACCTGTCTAATGAAGTGGTACCTAAGATGTATATGTTTGGTTCTTGAATGAAAGGCTGAATTCTTTGCCAAATAAATTGCACTTTGACTATCACTGTACAATCTGTAGCTCTCTTGCTCTTTTCCCAACTCTTCCATGAACTGTGTCATCCATATCATTTCCTTACTAGCCTCTATGACTACAATGTATTCTGCCTTTGTAGTAGAAAGGGAAACAACCTTCTGGAATTTTGAAATCCAGCTAACCACCATTCCACCAATAGTGAACACATATCATGTGGTGCTTCTCCTGCCATCCAAGTCACCTGCCATATCCGAATCTACATACCCATGTAGAGAAGTGTTTGATCCTCCATAGCATAAATGCCTACTACTAGTCCCTCTCAGATATCTGAGAATCCACTGAACTACTTTCTAGTGTTCCTTTCCTGAATTGGCCATAAACTTGCTGACAACTCCCACTACTTGGGCAATATCAATTATAGTACATACCATAGTATACATCAAGCTCCCAACTGCTGAAGCATATGGAACTATGCTCATGTACTCAACCTCATCATGTGATTTAGGACACTTTTCTTTACTCAACTTGAAGTGTCCAACCATAGGTGTGCATACCAGTTTTGCATCCTGCATATTAATCCTCTCCAACACCTTATTCACATAATCCTCTTGAGACAAAATCAAACTATGATTTTTCCTGTCTCTCTTAATACTCATGCCAAAGATTTTCTTTGATGCTCCCAAATCCTTCATGGCAAATGTGTGAGCTAATTTTACCTTTAGCTCAGTAATTTCTTGCATGTGTGAACTGTAACAAGCATATCATCTACATACAGTAATAGGATAATATAACTACCATTATCCAATCTGGTAAAATAAACACAATGGTCAGATTGAAATTTACTAAAGCCATGCTCTGTCATAAACCTGTCAAACCTCAAATACCATTGTCTTGGAGCTTGCTTAAGACCATATAAGCTTTTCTTTAACCTGCACACAAGTTTCTCCTTACCTTTGACCTCAAAACCTTCCAGCTGATCCATATATATCTCTTCATCCAGATCTCCATGAATAAATGTTGTCTTAACATCACACTGCTCAAGGTGCAAATCCTCAATAGCAACTAAAGACAATATAGTCTGAATAGAAGTCATCTTTACTATAGGAGAAAAAATTTCACCCAAATCAATACCTAGTTTCTGTACAAATCCCTTTACAACCAACCTGGCCTTATGTCTCATTTTTCCATTCTCTCCTTCCTTTAACCTATAAACCCATTTATTTTTCAGTGCTTTCTTTTCGACTGGAAACTCAACCAAATCCCACGTTTGGTTCTTTTCCAAGGAATCAATTTTCTCATTCATGCCATGCTCCCACTATTTCTTGGATTCTACCTATATTGCCTCATCAAAACTTTTTGGTTCTCTACCATCAGTGAGCAACACGTAGTATAAAGAAGGGGAATAATGAATTGGAGGTTTACTTACCCTTTCAGACCTCCTCATGGGTGTTTGAGACTCATTCACAGCTTGTTTCTGCCCAAATTCTTTGATAGTGACTGATCCTGATCATCTTTCAGTCTGCACTCCACCTAACTGACCTGACCGATGTCGATTCCACCTAACCGACCTAACCGATGTCGATTCTTACCTGATCAACGTCAGTTTCCACCTTCCCAACATCATTGACTTTGGTCTTCACCAGATCGACATCGATTCCTACCAAATCAACATCAGTCTCTGCCTGACTGATGTCAGTGTCTGTGTTTTCTTATGAGTGATGATTTTTACCTGCGAGCTCATTTTAGATCATAACCTTGTCCAAATCAATATTGCCCTATTCAAAATTATTCAGCCTCTTGAGCTGATCACTGTCCATCACCTTCTCATTGAAAACCAAGGCTTTCAATTTCTTAAATGTGTCAAAAACATTAGATTTCCACTTCCTACAATAAACCCATACTTTTCTTATATCATCAAAAACATAATACTGTGACCCTATAATAGAAGCTACCTGAGCTAGTCCCCACACATCTATGTGAACAAGCTCCAATCTGTGCTTCTTCTTTGTTGACCCAGTTGTTAGAAACCTCACTTTCTCCTGTTTCCCAAAAATACCATGCTTACAAAAATCTCAATCTATGCTTTTCAAATCTGAACACTTACCTTTTGACTTAAGAACATTCATTCCCTTCTCACTCATGTGACCAAGCCTACAGTGCCACAACTTTACATCTACATTTGAAGTAGATAAAACAAAAGGAGAATAATTAGTAATACAAGTAGATAGATAAAGTGTACCTACTCTTTTACCTCTGACTAATACAAGTGCACCCTTAGAAACTTTCCAAGATTCAGCTGTGAGAGTTACTGTGCAACCCTCATCACCTAACTTTCATATAGAAATCAGTTTCCTCTTAAGGATGGGTATATGCATGACATCCTTCAACACCCATGTGTTGCCATTCTGCAATTTTAGCTGGACTTTTCCTTTGCCAACAATTTAACAAGGCTCATCATCCCCTAAATAAACTTTTCTAAAATCTCCATGGACATAATCATTGAAAATTTCTCTATTTGGGGTTGCATGGAAAGAAGCACCAGAATCTAAAACCCATGATTCTACTTGACTATCCAAAGAAAATATAAGAGCATTCTGTGCAACAATACTTGTAACATTTGCTTCATTATTACCTGCATGCTGATTTTCTTTGTTATCCTTCAACCAACAATCTTTCTTTGCATGTCTTTTCTTTCCACAATTCCAACAGGTTATTTTTCCATTTCTGGATTTAGATCTCCTTCCCATCTTTGACCTTGATTTCCCTTGCTTGCCCTTCTCTCTTTGCCTTCCCCTGCTTTCAATACTTAAAGCATTACCTGATGTTTCCCTTGTGCTTTTCCTGTGAATATCTTCATTCAAGATTACACTAACAACATAATTAACTTTCAAGATATTTGAAGCAGATGCAGTATTACTAACTACCATTACCAAGCTGTGCCAACTTTTAGGTAAAGAGCATAAGATTAAAAGAGCCTTAATTTCATCATCAAAAACTATTTTGACTAAATTTAACTGATTTATAATTTAATGTAAATCATTAAGATGACTATATATAGATCCACCTTCTTGCATTTGCAAATTAAATAATTGCTTCATAAGATATACCTTATTTGAAGCTGAGGGTTTTTCATATAAATTTGCCAAAGTATCCATTAACTCTATCGTTGTCTTTGTTTGTGATAAGTTAGAAATCATAGAAGATGCTAGGCTTAACCTTATAAATCCAAGAGCCTTTCTATCATGAACATTCCATTCTTCATCTTGCATGTTTGCGGGCTTACTTGAAACCCTGCCCAATGGTCAGTACAGATCTTTTTGATACAGATAATCTTCTATTTGCATCTTTCATAATTAATAATTCTTGCCATTGAATTTCTCTATTCTTAGTTTACTTTCTTCTGCCATTGCTTTGCTCCCACTCAATCAGAAACCCATGAGAGTGAATCATGTAATCAAAAAACACTAACCTCACTCTGATACCACTTGTTAGGAACTTGGAGTACAATTGATTACTTTTGTATAAGCAACTAAACATAGAATTAAACCAGAAGTAATAAGTAACTAGAAATCAGAAACAACAAATAAGAGGAGATATGAGAAATAACCAATCTCTATTAAACTCTTCTAGAAGGAAATACAATGAAGAAATCTCACTCTTCCCACACCTCTTGGGTGAATAATAATTATCCCTCAAGAGTTATTTCTCTCTCAATCAATTACAATCAACTCAATAACTGAGTTGTTATTCCCTTCTCTTCAGTTGATCTTCTTGATCTTGCACCTTGAAGATCTAATTGATCTTACTTACTTCTTAATTGCAATGCTGCCCCATGGGTCTCTTAAATAGGATCCAAGGCATACAATAATTAGAAAAATAGACTCAAGACTAAAATTAGTCTTTACATGCAAACTCATGATTCGTCTAAAATTAGAACAAATCTAATTCTGGAAACACATGCAAATGCACACACACAGGTGATCGATGCTGATCATTATCGGTTTGCATATGACTAACGTCAGCCAATCCCTGACTGATGTCAGTCAATTCTGATCCATGCCTGACTGATGTCGGTGATACTACTGATGCCAGTTACTGGTTAAGCCCAGTAACCTCCACATGAGCTCAATAGTGAAGCTTTTAGCTCCACAACTCAACACTTAGCTTGCTTAGGTGTTATTAGATCATTGGGGGAAGATAATCCCACATGAATTAGGATGTTGGGTCATTCATATCTTACAACTATATATTTACCTTTACTAATTCTATTGCTATGTATCTATGAATACAAAATTATCTAGTTCTACTCTAGCTTGATTTCATTCTCAACAAAAAAAAATTGTTTCTCTTTGATTTTGCATTCATAAGTATATACTCGTGTGTTTAATTATCTCCAATCATATCTTCGATGTTTTTTTTTCTATTATGGAATGAGAGGATGCCTAAATCAAGTATTTTTAATACTCACTCCATTTATTGGTGAAAATTAAACTAGGTGAACCAAGTTCTATGGGAAGAGTTCTTATGAAGATGGTTCCTTCAAACTTTCTTAAAAATAAATTGTGAAAGCTTTTAAATAATATTTTTTTTAAGGATCACAACTTATAAATACATAATTTTAAATTTTATAAAATTAAATATCTATTTATTAATTATAAAATAGCATATTTTAAATTAGTAGCCACATCAATTTCTTATTTTTTTCAAAACTTTTCAGTGATAAAAGATACACACCAAACAACAAGCACCATTTCCATAAATGGAGCACATGATGGTAATGTTCCATTGGAAATTTACACTATTTTTTTTCAATGTTTTTCACTTAATGAGGTAGGAAATTCTCTCCACCAATGTTATTGAAACTATATCTAAAGCAAATTTATAAAGGCATAAAATATTATATATTGAGTGAAATGTATTTTTGGGTTAGCCATAAAGATAGAGTCTATAACATCTCCTTCAAATTATTATTATTTATTTATAAATATAATTGAAACTTGTATCATGTTAATAAAAATATAATACAAGTATGGGAAAAGAAAGTGTGTGGTATATAAGCACACTTCAAAGTCACAACACACTAGAAAACACATGAATCCAAACACCAATTATATCAAGTTAACATCAACATATCATAATATAAAATAATAACCTTAAGTAGCTCAAGCCACCAGGCATGTAGATGGAGGAAGCATTATAGGAGTATCAAACTCATCTCCCAAAACTCCACCATGAGGAGGGCAAGTATCAGGTATGGTGTATTTATCCTCTTATTTATTATCTTCTTCTTATCCATTATGAGATATTGGAACATAATATGGTAAACTTATCTTGACCATCCCCTCTATATGGGGAAAACCCAATATTATTGATATTTGGAGATGGATAACCTCTATTACTAGTAAAGGGAAAAAGTATCTGCTTGGGATGGGGGGTAGGCATAGTGGCTGTGAGATCTATAGTAGTTAAGACTCTAAGCTCAACCACATCCACTTCACTCCTGATATATTTTATGCCCACTATGTTTGGTATCCTCCACTACAAATAAGTTGAAAGTGCAAGGAGAACATATTCAGTGGTAAAGGAGAGAGTGGGTATTCCAAACCTCCAATTCCATTTTATCATCTTGTACCTAATTTGAAGCATAACATTAGACAACACATAGAGTTAGTTATAAATAGAAAATTCTATGTTGAAAATGTATTTGGTAAAAGTAGAAACATTTCAATATTTCCATAAAATGAAAAGAATTTCAATGTAGAAAATATGCCAAATTTGATTGAATTTTCTAAGATGGGACACGAAATCCTCAAGAATAATAAGGCACAAATAAAATGGTCCAAGCCTATAGGGTTGAAAGAATGAGTGGACCCAATTCTAAGAAAATTGAACCCTAACACAAAATCAAAAAAATTGTTTAAGGGACTCAATTTGAATAAAACTGAAACCTTTGGGATGAGTAATCCCCATGTGAAATAATTTCTCACTAATGGGGAGGCCTTGATAAATAAATCACCAAGAAAAAATGACTTTCTTGGGTTCAACAAGAATAACCCAAACAATCTTAAATCTCTTAATCCAAATAAAATTTTGGATACCAAGACTCTAATGCTTGATGAACATATCCCAAGGAGGAATGGTTTGAGAAAACCATGTATAACCAAGCCAAGATTTGTACCAAAGCATAAGTGTGGAAGTAGACTAGTTCAAGACCTTCCACCACAAAGGAGATTTTATGTGACTGATTTCATATAAATCATAGTTCAGCACAACCATTTCAATTTCAGATATTGGTTCAAAATCTTATGAATTTAACTTGAAATTAACCTTAAGGACCTCCAAAGTGAGCCAAAATGTCATGAATTTATCAAAAATATCCCTCAAAATTTTAAATTCATAGTGATACAACCTCAACACTTTAATTATTGGAGCTTAAACCAAGGTATTTTTAGTTAATAGTGATAACAAGAATACACCATAGAGATGAGAGTTGATATATAGGGTAGACTCAAACCCATCCTCCTTCAAAATCAGCTAGGGTTTAATAAACTCCCAATATTTCCATATGAAAAGAATCCTAATGATCTTGACAATGCTTGCGATGAAAATTAGGGTTTGAAATCCTATAATCTACAAAAAATTATAACACTAAGGATCCCGTGAAGAGATATGATTCTTGAGAAGAACACTCTAGGCATCTTTTCCCTCCATGGATCTAATAATACAATAAGCACAAAGGGTAGTGCCTTTATTAGCTATGTCAATCAAGCTAAGGTGTCCAACCTATTTACGTTTGTAAAAATTATCCCAATCCACCCGATGAGACCTTTTTTTTCCTTTGGAGTTGGCCCACATGAATTCATTGAGTAATTTTTCAAATATCTTGTTAGCTAATTTTGAGGAATCCCACTAGGAGAGTAATAAACATGTGTATTCATGGAATCTTTGGAACATATTTGAAATTTAATAGCTAGAGAGAGAGATTTAGTAATACAATAAGATATACTTTTCTAAACTTTGATTCCAAAACATAACTCCATAGGTCTACATGGGAGGTTTGAAAATTAAAAATGAATGCCTACTAACTTGAACATTTCACAATGATAAATCCACTTCCATTGATAGTACTAAGGAAAGAGGGAAGAGGCTCATACTTATGCTGATAACATTGAATTTTAGACCATGTAATCATTTTCTTAAAGTGGAAAAAAATGATAATCAACAAACAAACCATTAACCAACAATTGTGAGGATCCATGGGTATAAAGATGCCTCTAACAAGCCCTTTTCAAGTGCAAACTCTTAACAAGTAATCAAAATCCTCAATAAAAATCACACACACACACACACACACACACACACACACACACACACACACACACACACACACACACACACACACACACACACACACACACACACACACACACACACACACACACACACAGACACACACACACAGACATATCTATATGGAAATATTGTCTAAGAGAGTGAAAAAAATCAAATATCTCAAATTGAGACCATTTATAGAGATACAAGTAGAAGCCTCTTGAAAAAGTGTTATCACAAAGAGAATGAACTTAGGACCAAACCCTAGAGCTTGAAGCATGGCCAAAAAAGTAGCCATTAAATTATATCATATGTCTTCTAAAATTTAATTTTTATGAACAAAGATTGATGCTTATAGGCATGAACCAATTCCATACCTTTACAAATAGCCATAATTTCATTCAAGAAGTAATGCCCTAGAATAAACTTAGTTTATTCATAGTGAGTGATTAGGGGAAGACAATATATCATATTGAGGGCTAGGTATTTAACAATTATCTTGTAAGAAACATTCAGAAGATTAATAAGCCTCGAATTGAAAATGGCTTCAGGATCCCTAATCTTGAGAATGAACTCAATGTTACCCTTGTTGATAAGTTGGCCTAAGGAAACTTGGGAAATATCTTCTAGATATACTTTATGAATATATGTAAGCGATATTTTAGGTTTCATGTGCATATATTTTAAAAATGAATAGTTGCATCAATTACTTTAAAATATATTTTGAAATCTTTGGTCTTATTAGTGACCAAAGATCCACACCAAACAACAATAACCATTCCTATAAATGTAGCATATTATGTTTATGTTCCATTGAAATTTTACAATATTTTTGTGAACATATTTGGGTTCAGTTAGGGAAATAATTCTCTGAATCAATGCTATTAAATATAAATCTTAAGTAAATTTATTGAGGCATAAAATATTTACTATCTAGTAACACATTTTTGGGTTAGCAAAAAAGATAACATATTTAACCTCTCATTAAAATAATAAGATTTATTTATTTATTTTAATTGAAACTTACTTCATATTAATAAATTCAATATAATACAAATACAATAAAAAATTGACTCGTATGGAAGATACCCTTAAGTCACAACACACTAAACAACCCAGGAATCAAAATAATAATTACATCAAAATAACATCGATAGAGCATAATATAAAAGAAAAACCTTAATAAAATTTATTTGATAACCCCACAAAGTGAGGAGGTAGAGAAGAAGGATAATTAGACTTATCTCACCACCCAATCCCCCCTCCCCCCGCCCCACTGCTTTCCCCACCATGAGGTGGGGAAGTGTTAGGTAACATTCATATTTCCACTTGTTTGTTATCTTATTCATCTTAATTTAAATCATGGTGGGTGGAGATAGAAAGACTTAATATTTAAAACTTATCTTTCCCATCTCCACCTTGTGGGAAAGCCCAACATGACTAGTATATAGAAATTTTTGACCTCCAAAACCATTAGTGGGAGAAAAGCACTACTTGGGAGGAGGAAGGGGGTAGAGATAGCTAATTTGAGATGTACAGTGGTTATGCATCTCATTTGACCACATCCCATCCACTCTTGGTTTATGCCATGACCACTATTTTGGGGATTCCCTATTAGAACTATGCTGATTGTATAAAGAGTGGAGCTATAGTGGTCAAGGAGAGAGATAATATGTTAAACCTCCAATTTTGCTTTATCAACCTGCACCTAGATTTGAAACATAACATTATAGAGTGAAAATATTTAGTTATAAATATAGAAATGTCTGGTAAAATAATATTTGCTAAAATTAGAAACATTTGACATTCCATAACATAAAAAAATCAATGTTGAAAATATACCAAATTTCTTGAATTTTTTAGGCAGTGCTAGAAAATTCTTAAGAGGAATAAGGTGCCAACTAAAAGTTTCAGGCCTATAAGGTTAGAATAATGAGTGGATCCAATTCCAATCATCTTAATCCCTAACATAAAATAAAAAAAATGTTTTAGGGATTCAGTTTGAAAATAAGCATAACATCTGGGAGGATCAATCCCCATGTGAATTAAACTTTCACCAATGAGGAGGCCTTCATAAAGCAAGCCTGGGAAAATTGGATTTATCAGCATAAACAATAGCCCAAAAAGTCATAAATTTCCTAGTCTAAATAAAATTGGGGATACTAAGATTCCAATATTTGATGATCATCTTCCAATGAGGAGTGGCCACATAAAATCAATAATATGCAAGTTGAGTTTTTTTACCAAAGTATGGGTGTGGAATTATACTATTTCTAGTCCTTCCACCACTAAGGAGATATTGTGAGACCATTTTTGTGTAAAACATAATTAGTGTAGCCATCTATATTTTAGATATTTATTCAAAACCATCATAATTTAACTTGAACTTAACCTTGAGAACATCTAAAGTGAGCCAATATTTGATGCATTTATCAAAAATATCCTTCAAAGTATTAATTTTGTGATAGCACAACCTCAAGGTTTTAATCTTAGGATCTTCAACCAAGGGGTTTTAGATAATACTAATAACTAGATATCACCATATGGAGATTGTGAATTTGTAGATAGGATAAACATAAACACATCCCCATTCCAATCCAGCAAGGGTTTGACAAACTCCTAGTAGTTACACATTAGTTTTAATAATGAAGGTCAAATTGATCTTAGTGGAGGCTAGGGTGACAATCAGGGTTTGATATCCTAGACTCATCCAAACCTTATATACCTAAGAAACCCTAAAGATTTGTAATTCCTGAGGATAAACCTATAGGCATCTTATCCCTTAATGGCTTTATAATCCACATAGTATAAAGGGCTAAGCCTTATTTATCTATGTCAATCAAGGCTCCTATCCCTCAATTCTTATAATTGAGTAATAATGTAATCTTGGCATCTAAAAACCATGTTAAATTATGTCATGTATCACACTCACGTACCTCATGAATATCATTGTCTATTGTAAATTGAAATATGTTATCTATTTATTATGTAATAAATAACATATTTTACAAAAAAAGCTAACAACATTATAAAAACCTCTTATGTATATATATATATACATATATATATATATGTATATATATATATATATATATATATATATATATATGTATATATATATATATATGTATATATATATATGTATATATATATATATATATGTATATATATATATATATATATATATGAAATTAATTTTTTTAAAGCATTAAGATGCAAGGATTCAAAACGTGAATAACTCAGAGGGATTAAAACAACCCGCAATCAATTGCTTAAGCATAGTGTGGTAAAAAGGAAATCAAATAGTATGCCCTAAAGTATATGTTTTTTAGTCATAAAAATGTAGCATAAAGGATAGATATAGATAAGAATGCACATGCCCCAAAATAAGTGAGAGACTATGTGTACTCATGTGTAATGTGATCATGTAAGTGTACTAGAATCTATAACATGATAGATGTGTAATAGTAAACAAGTTTGAATGTTCATAAATAATGTCCATAAAATGCATAGGAAGATAATTGTGTTGGGCATATGCCCAAAGTGAAAATAAATCCAAGGGATAGAATAATACATAGATTTTTGTATTTTAATATACATGTGACAACTTTATTCATGAATATGTATGATTCAAGGTATATTGATATTAATTTATGGACTTAAGACTAGTTCATTACATGTTGCTTTAAAATTTTAGAATTTAAATAATTAGAAAATTGTAATCTTGATGGGATCAAATATGTAGAATATTTAATTTCTTGTGATTCATTATGAAAAATATTTAATTATTCTCAATTTGTAATTAGTTTAGCTTAGGAATCGATACTTGTGTAGGTAACTTAGTTGACACTTATGGATTTTATAAATTGTGTACCATAGAGATCTAGTTTAAGATTTTTTAGAAATATATTTTTTAAGATTTGGAGATTTAGAAGATAAAGATGAAGACTTAGTTTATGATAATTTTTTTGAAATGAGATAATAAGTTTGTTTACTTGTTCTTTGATATTTTATTGTAATGAATATATATATTTTTTATCAAGATGTCTATTAATGCTATGATAAGTATAGAATGACTATCATTTAATATTCTCAAATTTATTAGGAGGGTGAGAGTAATTAGGGCATAATTTGATTATATTTTTATAATTTTGTGGATGATATTTTGTGATTATGTAGCACCTTAGTCTTATACACTTTGAAAACTCAGACTTTGGTCGTTCCTCTTAGTTCTACACATGCCTTGCTTTTAAAACCCTTACATGTACTCTATCTTATGCCCTTTAGCCTATATCTTAATATTAATAGCCTTATATTGATTACACAAACATCCTATCTTTCCCATAATGCTTAAAATATACTTATCTCACACTTCTACAAGTTTTGAGCCTATACCTACTCTCCTGCTCCCTGGACACTAACGTTTGGGACAAACAATAACATCAATGTTAATATCTTGACTTGAAAGAAGTGTTCAGTGCCCTAAAGTCATCTAATTTGAAAATAAAACTTTTTAAAATGGTCATCTTAAGTGATTTAATGTGATATATCTCCCAATATGATTAGTATAAATACAATATCAACCCTTATTCATTACTCACCTAGTAATTAGACCAAAAGAGCATTCAAGAAGCACTCAAGTTGCCAAAATATTTCCTATTCTAGACTATTATGTTTATAGTCAAAGTAAAAACCTATCTATAGGTATAAAGTACTAAAGGAGTAGTCATAAGGTCATATTTTCCATGTTAAAGACTAGGTCACTATTTTACCCACTTTATACACATTACATGATTCACACATAGCTAACACCTATGGAATTACTACATAAGTATGAGGCCCTCTTATATAGTATTGGCTATGTAGGAATGCCCTTTTATAATGGGTTTATTATGGGTTGAATAAACATCATGTGCACACTAACTCATTTTCCCCCAAGGTCACATTTGAATATGGAAATCTAGGCTTTTGTTATTTCACCAGGAGTGACAATCCATGATCCAAATATGAATACACCAGAGTGCAAGTAATATCTATTAAGAGAATTCATTCACATAATGAAAAAGTGTTAAAATAAATAAAATATCTCATATATTTTCAAAATTACTCTTATAATGCTATATAAACAATATCTTGATGCCAACATGCATCCTATCAACCATTTTGTCTACCCAAGCCTTATTTGAGTATCATTTACCATCCCACACCCATTATTTGCCTATGGATTATATTAAATTCCATGGTCGATGTTGTTACTACTCAAAGAGGTAAGGTTTCTCAACCTACACTTGCACCTATTAATATATAGTAGGTGCCTCTGAAGCCTAAACTTGTGATAAAATCTAAGGGATGTGGTCTTGTTGATCAATTGAGAAATACACATGCTAAAATTTCAATATTTGAGCTTCTAATAAAATATAATATTTACAAGGACATCCTTTATGAGATAATGCATGAAAATCAAGTTCTAAATGATATTGAGGCAATTTATTTTACATATATCATGAAACATCTCAAGAATAATGCCAAACTTATTACCTTTGATCCAACTAAATTACCATCTAAATATATTATTGATCAACAGTTACCTTTTTCATACAAGTGACACTATAAAATAAGGGAATCAAAAGGGTGTTGATTAATAACAGATCAAACCTAAACATTTATAGTATGAAATTTTTAACCACCATGGGTGTTAGCACCAATCTGATCAAAAAATAGATTATACATATCCAAGGGTTCAATAATTCACATAATCCTCTAGTTGATCAAATTACATTAGATGAGACATTGGGACCTTAGCTACCTTTCAATGAATGTCTCAATCATTGCATTATAATGTACTTTTGGGTATACCTTGGATACATTCAATGGAAGATGTCCCATCTACACTTCACATATGTGTAAAATTCATAGATGATGTGACTTTATTATCAATTCCCACTAATAATGAACATTTAAATTTTTTCAAGATGATACAATCCAAAATTGAAGGCATTCCTATAGTGGTACCACCTAAATAATGTATTCTCATTAATCACGTACACACTTATGAAATATGTGATTCAAGTACAATGGTGACTCCATCTCCAGATATAAATAAATTACAACATATTGAGGTACACACATGCAAAATTAGAGAAATAACCATTGCCAAAGGATCCATTAAAACTATAATAACCTCATTCATTTGATATTCATTTATTAGTTAGTACTGAGCAAAATTTTGGGCATGTTTCTGATTATTATGATAGTGATGATATTACCTCTCATGATATGATTGATGATAAAATGCATGCACTAAATTTTTATTGACTTGACCAAATTTTGTATAGCTTGTTTTAAACCACATATATTGGTACATACAAGATCAATCCACTCATAGAAGAAATAATAATGAATCTAGATAAGTGGAGCATGACCATAGTAGATGAGAATGTAAATGCTTGTTACTCAAATCGCCGCTCTTGGTTAAAAACATTGAGCAACCTTACGATGGTTAAATTCAAATATACCATGTGAATAATGTGGAGTATTCTCTAGAAGAGTCACAACCTAACAAAAGTAAAAAAAATTATTATCTTTTGAATGATAACTATCTTTCAAAACAACTGAATCATGAAGAGTTGATTATTACTACAAATATTGATGAGGTATATTACTGTCATCTCTAGTTTGATACGTGCAAGTGGGATACAACTTGTGTAACTACATTCCTCTAAGAATTAGGACATAATAAAAATGAACACATATAGTATACATTGAAGCCAAAATATCATGGATACATTCGAGTACATATTACTTCTGGTACATGTGTGGTGGCCACAACCATAAGGATACTAGACAACGACCCTCATTTTACATTAAATCTTAGATAAGATTGGCTAGTCAAATGTCAACACAAGTTTGATACTAATAATATGTATGTTAAATTTATTAATATGGACACACATATTTGTATACCACATGATGGATACAATTATATGACAACATCATTAGCTTCAGGAAAACTATCAGACTAGTATATTGAAGAAGAGGCTATCCATCATTATAATAAAAACTTAATTTTTTTAATGAATGGTCCCACACATTTTGATGATTAGGACATAATTCATTATAACTTCTAAAACATCTAAAATTATAAAAATTCCAACAGTTTGAAAACATTTAAAAAAATATTCAAAAACATTTTTGGTACCTACATATTATATTGGCTCTTTGACATATACGTGTTAGTTACATGTTGAGGGCTAATATATAATATAATACTACACAAACACATAAATACATACATAAATACATGATACACTTATGGGTATTGGGCCTTCCCTCTATTCACATTTCTAAGATGTTAAGGGCATTCATATTCTATGATCTTGATACACATAGGCTATATGATTCAATGATCACTCTACACTATCATATTTGAGTTTACATTTGTACTTACACATGCCTATTATCCATGATTGTATCTTTCACATGGTACTTGATATTCTATGTGATTAACATACTTTTCTAACACATTGGATCCATTGGCCATTATGACATGTTTATGCTTGTTGTTTATGTTTTTTCGTTTTAATACTCCTTGAGTGTTTTGCCTTGCTATTGTCTTACTTATTCAAGTATTTGAATATGATATATTTTATGAAACCCTTTTTAGTATGTTTACTTTATTGGACATTTGAATATGCCATTTATTATTCTTGGACATTTTAATATGCCATTGCTTATTTTATGGACATTTGAATATGCCATTCCTTGATTTATGGACATTTAACTAAGTCATGTCCATTAAATTTTGTAGAATTTTAACATGCCCGCTATTTTTGGTATCCTTAGACTATTGATTTTTGACTTAATTTTGAGTGATATTATGTGTTTGCTTATTTGCTTGTTGATCTTTTACTTTTATAATTTAGATATTGCCATGATATTTATCATGAATCTTAGGCCTACATGTTATCACATTGGTTCTATATGCTTCAATAATACATTTACCTAGACATGTTTCCTTCTATATGATACATGGTTACATTAAAATATTTTACGATTATCTTATCCTTTTGAGGTGAGGTAACTTCTAGGTACTATGTTTCCCTCACCTCAAATGGGAGGAGGCATATTAGTGGAGGCATGCTTGGAAAGCATGCTCTGCACACTTTACACATTTCCTATATTCAGTGGGGGCATGCCATATGGACATGGATTCCACACATTCACAATTTTAAGATTCAATGGGGGCATGATTCAAAATCAGGTTCTCCACATTCATTTAGTATGACACTTATATCAATTCATAGTTTTAATGGTGGCATACTTTGGAAGCATTATCTCCATAATTATTCATTATTAAATGTATCTAATTCATAGTGGGGGCATGTTTTGGAAACATGTCCTCCACATTAGTAATTATATCAATTTCACATTTCACCAAACATAGTGGGGGCATTCTTTAGAAGCATGTCCTCCACACTTACATAATTATCTGAATTGGCCAAAGCACATAGTTATATGATTTAGATTTAATTTTATGCTATAATTATATACATGGTACAATTTATATAAATTGTTTCAAAATGAGACATACCTAAGGTGCATATGTTATGCAACTTGTTCTTAATATTATCAAATCTAAATCAATTTCATAGTTTAAAACCATTGCATGTATTGATACCTCACAGACTTTTATGGACTTTAGCAAGCCAATCTATTATAGTATTTGATTCACCTTTTCATATGGTTGAGGTGATTAAATCATTCAATCTTGACAAGTTTTTAGTTTTGATTTGATCATCCAAACTCGCCAGGTTATATGTATCACTGGGTTACATCGTTGATCTAATCTCAAGTTACAAGTGGCAACTCACTTTTGCTCCAATGTTGGGGGCATGTGCCTTCTAATCTCTCTCTCTCTCTCTCTCTCTCTCTCTCTCTCTCTCTCTCTCTCTCCCTCCTTGGATATATTAACATTAAATATTTATCTATATTTATCCTAAGCTCAGTTTCAAATCATTACAATGATACATATTTTATTGAAAAACCCTGTCTAGTAGGCAAGGTAGTTACATTGACACATAGGTGTACTCATAAACCTTATTATTTCAATTTCAATCTATTTCAAGTAGTTTTAACCTAGATTATATTCAATTATTTTACCCTTTAACATATTCTTGGTTGAAGGTTAGTCATTAAAAAATCACTCAAATTCAATCCACTAAAGTAGTCAAGTTTAACTCAAGAAAAGATAAAGTGTGCATACACACCCAAGTACTTATATCTTTCCTTTAAACTAGTAATTTCATTGCTAGATTAAGATAGGGGAATGTAGATGATATTTTATGATTATGTAGTACCTTAGCCTTATATACATGGAAAACTCAGACCTTGATTATTACTCTTATTTATATACATGCATTGCTTCTAAAAGACTCACATTTTCTCTAACTTGTGTTTCTTTTATTATCTCTTAGTCTGACCAACCTTATATTGATGACACAATCATATTATCTTTCTCAAAATGATTATATTATACTTATCTCACCCGTTTTTAAGTTCTAATCATGTACTTGCTCTCTTACTTTTTGGACACTAACATCCAGGACAGATAGTAACATCGACATTACTATTGTGACTTGATACAAGTGTCCATTGCCATTAAGTCATCTAATTTACAAATGAAACATATTACAATGGTTATACTAATTTATTTAATTTGAGTTATCTGTTAATAGTATTGGTATAAATACAATATCAACCCTCATTCATTCCTCACCTAGCAATCAAACCAAAAGAACATTCAAGAAGCACTAAAGTTACCAAGAGTTTTTCTATTCTACCCTAATCTGATATTAGTAAAAGTAAAATCTCATCTATAAGTCTGAAGTACTAAGTCATAAATTCTTATTTACAAAGTTACAAGATGGGTCACTATTGTACTTATTTTACACACATTACATGATTCACACATAATCCAACATGTATGGGAGAACTACATGAGTTTGAGGCCCTCTTCTATATTACTAACTATGTAAGTATCACCCTTTAATATTAGGGTCATTGTGGGTTAGTTCAACATCATGTGCTCACTAACCCATTTTAACCTAAGGTCACATTGAGGATGGAAATATATGGTTTTTCTATTTCATCATGTTTGGTAGTCCATGACCTAGATTTGAATGCACCAGAGTGAAGGTGAAGTCAAATACAAAAGCATCTAGGTGGTTACATCTAGTTTCACCTAATATTTGGTACTAGACACTAGTATTGGACCTAAAAACTAGCATCAATGTAACCATCCCAGGCTGACATAACTATCTAGAGAGCCAAAGGCACTAGATCTAAAATTTTATGATTGTTCCATAACAATCTTCTTGCATGCTTTAAGCCTATACGATATTTAGATATGCATCAGCATAAAAACCATCTAATTACTCTCTTTTATGTTATTTTTATATCTAACATAGTTGTAATTTATATTTATATCTTATCTTTTAATAAATTTATCATATGGTAGATCTAAGTTTATCACATTAATTGACCTAATGTAGATCTGATATTCACCCTTGTACCCTATCATGTATATATCCTTAACCCTCTATACCCAAGTAGAATCCATATACAATTAAGGTTAAACAACTTGAATAAGATCCATTTTTTTCTAATACTAAGAATTCATAACAAATATCTAAAAATGAGTCCCAAGTATGATAGAGTAATTTCCATTTTAATGGATAAATTAGACATGTATACTAAATATATTAAACTTCCAAATCAATTGGTTGATATAATACTTTACATAGAGAGGTCTTAAATATTAAAACGTAATCACAAACTTTCTTGTATTTTGCTTGATGTAAAGAAGGTAACCTCTCATAAGTGACCCTAGTTCCCTTATTTTGAATATATTATATCAATAAAGCTTCTTAGAATTATAAATAAGTATTTATGTATCTAATATAAAGGGAAAGAAACCAAGAGTGTGAAAATCCCTCTATACTCTTAGGAAATGATTGTAATAATATTTAAATACCATTTTAACCATTCATAGGTTATCAAAAATATCTAAGATTTAGATAAGGGTACCCACTTCCATCAAATACATAAAATGTAGCCTTTGTGAATTAGGAGATAAATGTGCATACAAAATGTTGCACACAATAGAATTACCATATAATGCATTAGAGTCAACCCACACATGATACACTTTACTCTCTATGGATAATTTATGTATTTGGCTTGAAAATCACATAAAAAATCAACTAATAATACGAATTCATTGGAAGGAATGTTGAGGTTCTTAAGAAGGTCATTTAAGGGTTGAATTAAATTAATAATATTAACCATTGGAACACTAGTTCTAATAGGAGGAGGAAGGATAATCTCTTATTTTATTTTATGATATTCATTGAATATATATGAATGTTTGGCTATTTTTTATTGATAACATCAAAATAAGTATCATTAATAAGGGATGCACTATCATCTTATGATGACTCTATGGTAAAATTATGACATTGTGACATAAGAATAGTATCATGTTTAAACAAGCATGAGGTAGAAATGGAAGAAAAATCACAATATTTGTTAAAATGAATGTCATTCCTTTCAAATTTATCTTGTGATGTGCTAAGTAAAGAATAAGGAAGTTCATCCTCCTTAATTAATGAAGGGGGAAAGCTATGTCATTTTTATTCAATTTCCTATAAAGGATAAGAGATAACATTATAATTATTATATTTCATTCACACTTTATATAGAAATAATAATAATAATAATATATTTGTGAATAACATCAACCTTACCTATACACATTTTATGTGATTTTATTTTATAAATGTGGATGCGATAATGTGAATTATCAAGGTAAACTGAGAAATTATGTGTATAAGGATTAAGTTCATCCTTTTGAATGGTAGGTGTAAATTTAGAAAAGAGTATATATTAGTTTTACAATTATATTTTTCCTTTATATTATGAGTTAAGTAATAAGGTAAAGGAGGATACTGAGTAGAGCCTAAAGGTAGATCTATATTGGAGAGTAAAGGTGAATTCTAGGATGAATCTAAAGGTGTAACTAAATAATATCCAAAGATGAAACAAAAGAGGAATATATAGGTGTAACCAAAAAATAATCTAAATATGAAACAAAAGAAGAATCTATATATGTAAGCAAAGAAGAATATAAAGATGAAATTAAAGACTAATATAGAAGTGTAAGAAAAAAATAATATAGAGTGATTAAAGGACGAATTGAGAGTGATATCAAAAAAACTATCTAGAGATGAATCTAAAGAGGGATTGAAGGTGTAGAAAATATTTATGTATTATATAACACTCGAGTATTGTACTCTTGGCAGACATATACCTTAGTTTGTCTACTCAGTTATGTAACTTGTCCCACTTCTACAAGTCTCACATCTATTCTATCTCATGTCCCTTAGCCTATATCTTAGTTTGACTCATCTTATGTTGATTCCCTGGGACATATATCTTTCTTAAAATTCTTCAAATGTACTTATCATCCACTTATTCAAGATATAAGCCTATACGTACTTTCCTACTCTCTAGACACTTTTTTGGGGATAAACACTAGCATTGAGGCTAGTGTCCTCACCCAATATAGGTGTATAGTGCCCTAAAGTAATACAATTTGAAAGTGAAATGTATATTAATGGTCGGCCTAGGTTCTTTAATGCAAGTTAATTTTCCAAAGGGATTGATATAAATACAAGATCAACCATCATTCATCCCTCACCTAGAAAATACCTAAGGAAACTTATCCAAGGCATTCTATCAAGCATTAAATTGATTAAAAATTCCCTATTTTTTCATTTTTCAATATCAATCATAGGGATAACACATCTACATACATGAAGTATTGAAGGACCATAGCAAGATCAATATTTGCCATGTTACAAGCTACGTCACTATTGTACTTACTTATCACATATTGCATGATTCCCACGTAAATTAACACATGAGGGGGAACTACATCATTTTGATGTCCTCTTCAAAGTATTGGATATGTAGGAAGCACTCACTGATAGATAAGTCTTTAGGTTTATCTCGACATTATGTACCCATTAACCTGTTTCCTCCAAGGTCACTATGAAGATGAAGAACTAAGGTTTTACAAATATATGAGGAGTGATAGTACATGACCTAGATCTTAATGCACTAGAGTGAAGGTGAAGTAAAATCCATAAGAATCTAAGTGGTCTCATCTTTTTCCAATAGGTATTTCATATAGAACACTTGCATGCAGATAAGATAGTAGTTTGGGTAAAACCATCCTAGGTTGATGTTAGTGTTAGTGGTTCCAAAAGTGTTAGATCTAGAATATGATGATAATTTTAAAACAATCTACAAATTTCATTTCTACCTATTCCAAATATGGCATTGTGTTATCATTTGAACTAGTTAAGCATATCACTTCTTTATCATTTCCATAAATACCTTGTAATTTATATATTTACCTTATTCTCATTTTTATAAATTCAACATAAGTTATATTAGATTTTATCACCCAATTGGCCTGTTATAGATCTTATTATCATTATTATGCATTATCATTTCTATATATAACTTTAATTAGTATTTATATGACCCCAATTTAAAAACCATTTTAGGGTTAAACATTTGGTGAACTCAATTCACCTAAATGTAAAGTTTTCTTATTCCTAGGGTTTTAAGCTATCTAGGGTTTGAGATTACTATACTTTTTCATTTATTACTTATATTATTTTGGATGTAACCTAGACATAGCCCTAGATTGGGAGGTATGACTATTGAACACATTGATCTTCCCCTCCCACCAAGCCCTAGATTGGGAGGTATGACTATTGAACACATTGATCTAACCCTCCCACCATATAAGATGTCTCAAACTAATGAGGGATCTCATACTATGGATCATGATGATACCCATGTTGATAATTAAAAAAATACTAATAGGGTTATCATAGAAGTATATTTTCATAATGAAAACTATGAAATAAATGAAATTGAGAAAATATACCATGATAAAGTACAAATAATTAAATTTTTTAATGAGTATATTCATCAAAATCTTGAATATTTGTTGAGATCTTACAAACTATAATGGAAACAAAAAATTCCAAAGGTATAGTTGAAACATCCCTCCCATTGAACACATTACAACATAATACATCTATTGGGGGCATGGATTATGTGTTTAAATATTTATTTAATAAAAAACAAAAAATGATTTCTACATATATCATGGAATTATCAATTTTTACAACACAAATACTAGTTTTAATGCCTATTACTACTCAAAACATGTTTTCACCACCTTTGGTGACTAATCAACTTACTAATATAAATCCTAATGGATCTATAGTTTAAATAATCCTTCAAGTTATAAAAACCTTGGAGAACAAGGTTACATCCATTAAAAAAATTCTTTAAAATATCCTCATGCTATTGATTCACAAGATATCCTGTGTAACCATCTTACACTTGAGATATATTTGCACCATTTAAAAACTAGTTTTGTTGCACATAAGTTTCCATTTTATGATGGAAAAGGTGATACTAAAGATCATCTTCAATCCTTTTATGTGGCATGCCTTGATTATGTCTCTAATTATAAAATTTAGACCAAATTATTTCCAATAAGCCTTAATGAATATGCTTTGTGGTGGTTCTATGATTTACCTCACTAATATGTGAAAGCATTAAAACCTCTTGCAGATCAATTTTAATACACTTTTCTATTAATATTTCTGAAAATGTGTCCTATGATCAAATTACCAAAATCAAACAAGGAAATGATGAACCTATCAATTAATATGTCTTAAGATATAAGATAATGCTAGCTAAAATGTCCAATCCTATGGCATATAAGGAGTTTCAAGACATTATCAAAATTTATTTTCTCATTTTCATGAGTGCATGTTTTTTATAAGTTAAAATATTTTTGACTTATTCCATGTTGTGTGGGACCATCAAATGAATCTTATTTCATTAAATAAGCTTAAATATGTAGCAAACACTCCAGCCACATATACATCTAGTACCAAATTCACACTCAAACTAAGCTATAATGTAAAACCTACCGAGTCTTAAAAAAAACAACCACCATAGTTAATGAAGTTTCACACTAGCCTAATCAACTTGTTTTATCCAATGCACCAAGGAGATATTTCTCTTGTTTGAATGAGTACACACATTCAATACTCCCATAGTTATTGTAGCATCAACTTATATCTCTACCTCATCCTATATAGGTTGATGTAAATAGACATCTACCCAAAGGATATGATGAAAATGCTTACTGTGATTATCATCAAGGACTAGGGAATTCTATAAACAGATGTTTTAAATTAAAACACAAGAACCAAGATGTTATGGATGACCAGCAAATTGAATTTGATGATACTTCAAGGGAATTAGGTTCATATCCTAATGATCTCCAAAAATAGAAAATATTTAATAATCCTTTACAAGAAAATTCTAAGAAGGAACTAGAAGTTTAAATGGTTTATAATACAATCCTCATCCATCACATTATAATCACCCACTAGATGGGATTATTGGTAATTACACATGGCATACACTTCCTATGGTTCAAAGGCCTTCTACTAATTTGGATGATAGTGAAATTAAGGATCATGACTCTGATCTTCATTATTTATTCATTCACACATACCTTGATAAACACCATATATGTAATGTTATGATAAATAATGGTACAATAAATAATTTTTAAATTATGACATTAATTACACACTTGGGTGATACTCATAATGATTTACATCCTTCTACTAGTTTAGTCAGAGCATTTGATGGGAACCTTGGAAGGTTTTTTCTGAGATTGACCTACCTTTATAGGTTGGTCTAGCAGATGTTATTACTAGATTTTCATCTATACCTTCCATGAGCATATTTTATATTTTGTTTGTAAAAATTTGGATCCATACACTTCTATAATACATTTTATAGTGAGTAGGTGTTTTAAATACATTCATGCCAACTAGGTAGTTATAGTTGCTAAAATTCCATATGAACATCTATTGAATAAGAGAAACTTATAACTAAAGAGTTAATTACCAATACTACTAAGTATAATTTAGTTTAAAAGGGTAAGAAACATGAAATCCCCTTTACTAGATGACCAATACTTCAGACACCATTACATCATAGACATATAGTGGATTCCATGGAATCTCTATCTATTACACACCATGTTCAGATATCTATAACACCTACACATGTTACTATTATGATTATTATAAAGAAACCATATAACACTAAATTGTGGGTTCCATAAATCCCTATTACTATTATTCCTACTACTTCATGACCAAAAATTCCTTTTTTACATATGCATAATATCATCAATACTACACTGACAATTATTGAACCTATACATGCTCCTCATTAGTGTCACAAGATTCTTACACTAGGTTCACTAGATGGAAATATAAGATGATCTTTCATATTCAAATATTCAACAAACTATAAAAAAAATTGAAAATCCTAAAATGTTTTCAGCACCTACATGTTATATTGGCTCACTGGCATATATGTGTTAGTTCCATTTTGATCGATGGCATATTAAGTTACTCCTACATACACATTGTATGTGTGTCACACTTATGTTAGAATTTGATATAATCACATAAAAATACATGATCTATTCCTATGTTAGATGTTGGAACTTCTCTCTACTCATGTCATATAGGCATTGGGGCCATCTGCTTCTTGGATTTTCATACACATAGGTTATATAGTTCGATGATAACATTTAATTATCATATTTGATCTTACATATGTATTTACACATGACTTTACCCATGATTATATATTACATTGGGTACTTTATATGTTCTACACTTGACCTTTTTTCCTAACACATTTGATCCATAGACTTCTATGACATGTTTATGTCGATTGCTTATGATTTATTTTATGCACTTCCTTGAGTGTATTGCCTTGCTATTATTATTCCTTGTTTAATAATTTAAATATGTTTCTTTACTTTCGGCCCTATGCCAATGTATGCTTTTTTTGACATTTGAATATGTCATTATTTATTTTATGTCCATTTGAATATGTCATTCTTATTTGTATGGAAATTTGACTAAGTCATTTCTATTCAATTTTATGGCATTTCAACATGCCCCTTGTTTGCAGTCTCCTTCGACCATTGCTTTTTGACTTGATTTTGAGTTATCTTATGTGTTAGATTGTTTTCTTGTTGAGATTATTCTATTATTATATAAACATTACCATGATCCTTCTCATGCATATTTTTCCTTCATGTGATTACATTGGCTTTGTGTGCTTCAATGCTATATCTACGTAGACATGTTACTTATATATGTTACATGGTTCCATTCATATATTTTATAGTTACTTTATCCTTTTTAGGTGATGTAAATACTTTGTATCATATTAAAGGGGTTTGGTAAATTAGTGGTAACATGTCATAGAGGCATGTTCTCCACACTTGGCATAATTTTCTAATTCTATGGGGGCATGTTTTGGAAGCATGTTCTCCACACCTATTCATTATTCAACGTCTCCATATTACAGTGGGGGCATGTTTTAAAAACATGTTCTCCACATTCATGCTTATATTAGTTTTCATATTTATCCATGTATAATAGGGGTATGCTTTATAATCATGTTCTCCACATTTACACAATTTTCAAATTGGTCAAATCACACAAGTTATATGATTCAAATTCATAATTATGGTATAAGCCTACACATTGGTACCAATGTTACACATAGTTTCAATATGAGACATATCTAAGGTGAATATAATTGGAAATTTGTGTCTAATATTGAAATATCCAAATAAGTTTCAAATTCTAAAAATATTTTATGTATTGTTATCACATCACATATTTATTAAGTAATGATACCCTAGTTATACTTTACATACTTTATTGAGATAATCTACAGTAGTAGTTGATACACTTATTGGTATGTTTAAGGTGATTAAATCACTCAAGCTTTCCAAATTTCTAGTTTGGATGTGATTTTATCATTTGACCTCACTAGGTTATAAGTATGATTGGGTTGCATAATTGAGCTAATCTCAACTGTCGATTGGTAACTTACCTTTGCTCTAAGGTTGGGGGCATGGGCCTTCTAATATTTATCTATCTACGTCTCCTTGGATATATGCACTTTACAATTTTTTTTGCATTTTTATAATATCATTTTTAGAGCCTTATAGTGATACATATTTTTCAAATCAACTTACCAATAGGTAATATAATTACATAAACACATAGGTGTACTACTAAATTTTATTCTTTATATTTCAATAAATTTCAAGTAATTCAAATTAAATTTTACATACAATGATTATATACTATAACATGCTCTTGGTCGAAGGTTAGTCACCAAAAAACAACTCAATCTAGGCACACACAATGATAGGGTATGTTATATACACCTAGGTATGCATTTATTTCCTTTAAAAAGCAATTTAATTACTAAAATAAAGGTGTGGGGGAGATTTGAAAAATATTTATGGATTTTATAACACCTCAATCTTATACACTTGGAAAACTTAGAACTTGGTTGTTCCTCTTAGTTTTAGACTTTTTTAGTCTTTTGAAAGTCTCACATCTATTCTGTCTTATGGCCATTGGCTTATCTATTAGTTTGACTAGTCTTATGTTGATAACACATGCCTTATATCTTTCCTAGAATGATTAAATTTTACTTATATTCCACATCTAATTTTTTTAGCGTATACCTACTTTCCTACTCCCTGGAAACTAACATTAAGGATAATCACTAGCATTGATACTAGTGTCCTCACTCGATGAAAGTGTCCAGTGCCCTCAAGTCATCTAATTTACAAATGAAGTGTAACTTAATAATTGAATAAGCAATTTAATGTGAGTTAATTCTCCAAAGGGATTGATATAAATAGCATATAAATCATCATTCATTCCTCACCTAGAAATAACCTAAGGTAACCTATCAAAAGAATTCTATCAAGAATTTAATTGAAAAAAGGTTACCTATTTTCTCTTATTTTCATATCAGTCATATGGACAACACATCTACAAATCTGAAGTATTAAAAGATCAACCAAATAGATATATTTTCTAATTTACAAGTTAGGTCATTATTGTGCTTACTTATTAGATATTTCATAATTCACACATAAGCTAACATGTAGGGGATAACTACGTCAATTTAAAGCTCTCTTAGAAGTATTGGCTATGTAAGAAGTCTTCACTAATAAATTGGTCTTTGGGGTCATCTCAAAACTATGTGCCCACTAACCCATTTTTCCCTAAGGTCATTATGATTATGAATAATTAGGGTTTTAAAAATTCATGACGAGTGACAGTTTATGACCTAGATATGAAGATTTAAAGGTAAAGACAAACCTAAAATCATATAGGTGATCCCATCCTTTAGAAATAGGTATTCCATACAAGATATTTGCATTGATTTCATTCGATAGCATTGACATAATTGTCCCATGATGATGTTAGTGTTTACATCTCTAGAAGTGTCAAATCCAAAATTTGATGATTCTTATAGAATCATATGTCAATATAATTTTTGCATGATCTAGATCCAACATTATGTTAGCATCATAACCAACTAAGTATATTATTTATTTATCATTTCCATACATATCTTAGTTTTACTTTCTATATTTAGCTTATTATTAGTTTCATAAATGCAACATATGTTATATCTGAGTTTAGCACCCAATTGGCTTGTTGTATATTTGATTATTACCATCCTTATGCATTATCATTTTTATATACCCTTTTATTAATATCTAGATAACCCTAATATAAATACCATTTTAAGGTTAAACACAAGGATGAGTCAAGAGGCATATTTTTCTCCTCATTGTATAATTAGATAGCTGGTTATATGAATTCCTTTCCCAAAATACATCAAAATCATATTATGTATTTACTACTACATATTTAAAATCAAAACCAATAATATATGATTCTTCCATAAAATTTTGCTTATTTTGATTTTTTTCCTTCCTTATCATAACTAAAAGGTATAACATGTGTAGATAATAATTTATCTAAGGGATGAAAATTACTATCATGTTTACTTTGAATATCCACAAAATGTTGAATGAATTTAAATATAAAAAATGTAAAAAATAAAATAATTATTTATATCAATCAACCTTGCATAATTAAAATAAATAAGTACTATAAACACTATATAATCAAAAATCAAGGAATAATGGGTGATCTTGGTAAGGGTTTGAGTGATTATGTTGGATATCAAATATAGTTTCTCATTTGTAAACTTGTGTCAGCCCAATGTTTCATATCACTAACTAAAGAAGAAATTTTTTGCCTATATCAGACTATTTGATCTAAAGGTTATAATGAGATTAATTTCTATGGGATATATAATCTTCTTAGGTGCACCAAAAAACAAATAATTAAAATAGGATTCCTATAGTATAAACAAGGAACTTTAGGGATTTTTTTAATATACTATGAGGTATGTGGAAACTAAAATATAGGTTTATTATTGTAAAATGGCTTAAGTATTGAGGAATTATCCCACACACCATGGTAATTGTAAAATAGATCACACTTAATCTTTAAAAAAAGTCACTAAATAATTTAAAAATTTATAGAACATAATTTCTTCAAACAAACAACAAGAAAATATAAAATAAAGATAAAATAAAATTGAAAGATTTTTGTTTAAAGAGATCAACAAATTTCACCTTGAGATTGAAATAAAGAGTTTAATTTTCAAATTTTATCCAAAGTGATATGAAAATTTATTTAATGTCATATTTAATCCATGGTTGAAGAAGATTGACTCATGGTGTCAGATTTATTTTCAAAGTTGAAGAATATTTTATTTCAATGTAAGGAATTTACATAAAATTGTATGAGATCCAAAGACAAAAATCAACGAAAAAATAATAAATGTTATAAATAAAATATGAATTCATTAAAATGTTTTATGTTCTTTCTTATTTAATAATGAAATTATAAAAACAAATGAAATTTTGATCACTGATTTACATATATAGAAATATATAGATCTAAATGTGAAAACATAGAATTTACATAATGAAAAAAAGGCTAAAACTGATAAAACATAATAAAATGTGGAAACATATTTTGAATATGAATTATTATTGATTGTGTGCAATGACTATGAATCGATAATAACTAAAAATACATATTAACCATGTCACATACAAAATAAATAATTAATTTTTTTTCTAGTACAAGGTCTCACTAGGATGACATTGATAAATTATGGCCTTATATGTTTACTATAGTCATGTCCTAATTGACTAGACAACTATTATTTTAATTTAGGTCTATGTTCATATATGCATAGGTTTATTGTTTGACTATGTGTGCAATTTTGATGTGTAGAATAAGTGAAAATATAAAACCCTATCTCATGAAATAACACAATAGAGATAAAATATAAAAATGGGGAAGAAAAACTATTAGGGTAATTGATAATATATTCTAAGAAAAACCCATGTAATTTGAGTGTTGCCTACATATCCCAAAAGGGCCTCAATTCGATGTATTTATCCCTCTTAGAGTGAGTGTGTGAATATTTGATTTTTGAGTTCCCTTAACTTGTATTAAAATAATTTAAAACTTGGCCTATGACTTTTAGAATTCTTCAAAACATGGATTAGAAAGAATCTTGCTCTTTTTCTCAATGTGTAGTATAATTTTAAGGCAATGGCTATTTGTATTTAGAGAAGCCTTGACATGATTATATAATATATTTTTTAAAATATTTATATTATTCAACCACACTAAAACTGGGGGAGAGGTAAAATGCAATGTTTTTAATTTAAAAAGTTAATTTTGAGGCATAAAATTTCAATACAACCTTGTCTAACCTAGTGTGATCCTATCCCATAAGGACATAGACTATAGGAACTGGTATGAAAATATCTTATAATCAAAATAAATATGTTTGATTGATGTTTTAAGTATTTAACGCATATAGTGGATGCTCACATAGATATTATAAGTTAAAAAGTGGAAAATAAAAAAAGTAAAGGTAAAGATATCAAAATTAAACATTGTCAAGCACTTAAATATTAAATTTGAGCGTATACATTAACTCATATTTTATTATATTGATAAAATTAATTTAAATTAAGATAAAAATTATATTTGAACGTAACTACATATAAACACTTTTTATTTTTATGTGATGATTGATTTCTCAAATGCCTTAATGTGAAAACCTAAAAACAATGCCACTAAATATACTTATTTTCTATATTTAAAAATTAAAAATTTGAAACTTAAAATTTGAAAATATATTATGGAAATAATACACCTAAAAAAGAGTGTAATATAATTACTTGTAACTTTAAACTAGGGAAGTGTGTGTGCTTACTTGTTGAGACATTTGGAGAAATGTTGAATATGTGGTGAATTGAGAATGATCAATTCTCAATTTTGAAGCTAATGAAATCCCTTGATTTGTAAATATTGTATGCTTTAACTCTTATTTTAATGTGTATAATACTCTATAAACTAATTTTAAGGGGTTAAATCACCAATTGTGGCTCGTTATATTGAAGAAGTACAATCGTAGATGTTCAATGTCATTAGTCTATAATGTATCATGTTTACAATATAAATATGAATCAGACTTTTATTGATAAATTTTCATTCTATTTGAAACATTACAACTTTGAAACTTTGATTGTTTTAAAATTTTAAATTGCCATATAGAAACATTACCCTAAATGAACATCATGCCCCATTTATTTGTACTGAGTTGACATAAAAAATGAATTGAATTTTTTAAGTTTTAAAAATTTTAACCTGTAATTGTATATGTGAATCCATACTATATGAAAGAGTGCACATGTATGTCATATGGCCCCATAACCTGAAAAATACCAAATCATATTGTAATCTTAAAATTGTATACTATCATAAATATTAATTTTTTTTTATTGTGAGGATTGAATTCTTATGAAAATACCTTTATGATGCCCCCATTTTGATATGAGAAACATATCATGTATGTCATTTATCTCAAAATAAAACATTTATGAAATACATAATCATGTAGTAAAACTTTGAACATTCGAAAGATATTGCATTAATGTATTGCATATATCATTAAATTTTCATATCGAACATTTTTTAGATAGATATAACATTAAATAATATAATTATAATATGCATGATATGTATCACGGAAAAAGAGTAAAATGAGAAATAAGACATGATATGAATCATGACACCATAGTAATAAGAATTTAACATATAAGCAATCTCATTTAATGTCACATAATTTGCATATAATGTCACATAGAAGGCCCAAAGGCCACATATAAGGGACATGTGAATGCCACATAAACACACAAGGCTAATGGCCACATGAAAATGACATGATGATGCCATACAATAAATAACATGTATATGTTTTGAAACAAGGCTAAGGGCTACACACAATAAGTAATCAATTTTTGTCTTATCATGTAATAAATTAAGAAATAAGCATAAATAAAATGAGAATAGTATACTTTAAACATATGTATGAATGTCATTTTTATACTTTAGCTTATCCATGTAACAAAATGTAAAGTATAAGTTATTATAAAAATTATATTATATATAGATAAACATGGTAGAAAGGTTGTGGATAGATCAACTTATTGAAGTGTTCATGGAGAAAAAAGAGATTCCCCTAACTTAGCAAGGTTTTTGACTAATAAGGGAAGATCAACATCTGAATTCCATGTAAAACTAAGTCATGTATCACAGTCGCATACCTTTGGAAAATCATTGTGCACTGTAAATTTAAATATGTTATCTAATGATCATGAAATATATGACATATTTTAAGAAATAGGTTAGTAACATTTAAAATTGATTTTAGGTCTTGCTTTTGTATTTTTTCATAAATATTTTGATTTTTTTAACTATTTCACATAATTAGAATTGATTGTTTAAAAAGAATTAAGATGCAAGGCTTACAAAAGTGAATAAGTAAGAATGATTTAAACAACTCTTAATAAGGTTCTAAAGAAGAGTGTGGTAAGAAGGAAAACAGATAGCATGCCCCAAAAGTATATATTTTTTTAGTCATAGTAATGTATCATAGAGGACTGATATAGATAATAATGTACATGCCCCCAATGACTAAGAAAGTATATGAGTTTATGTGATCATATAAGCATAATGGAAGCCATAACAAGATAAATATGCCATTCTAAATAATATTGAATGTTCAAAAATAATTTCCATAAAAATCATACAAAGATTATTGTGCTTTGGTTGTTCAAATTGGTTTTAAAAATAAGAGGGCAAGTTCCTAGAGTGAAAATATAGACAAAGGCTAGAAGAATATACAGATTTTGGGATTTTAACATATATGTGATAGTTGTATTTATGAATATGTATGAGTCATGTTATATTGGTATGAATTGATAGATTTGATATTATTTAACTGCATCCTTACTTTATAATTTTAGCATTTAAGACTAAAGATACTTGTAAACTTGAAGGCAAAAAATTATGCATCATAATCAATTAATTATGATTCAATACGAAAATGTGTTTCATTTCTCTCAATTTGAGATTGCGTTAGATTAGGAATCCTTACTTGTATAGGTAACTTAGTTAACACTTTTTGATTTTATAAATTTTGTAACTTAGAAACATATTATGTTAATGATTCTTCATTTCTTATATTGTTAATTTGAGAGCCATCAATGGTGTATTTAGATTGGATATTTTCCAATTATTTTTATTTTTTTAAAGATTTGGAGATATGTAAGACAAAGATGAAGACTTAGTTAACTTATTATATTTTTTTTGAAATCAGATAATTCATTTATTTTCAAGTGATTTGATATTTTCTTGTCATGCATAATAATTATTAGCATGATGTCATTTAATGCCATGATATATAAAAATGATTTTCCTTTAATATTATCGAATTGATGAGGAAGATGAGAGTAATTAGGAAATAATTTAATTAAATTTTTATCCAATAAAATATCTAAAATATTATGTGGGTTATCATGATTATGAAATAAATTATTTTCCATTGTGTAATACTTTGACTTGTCCATTGGTGGCTTGAAATTTATACATTGGATTATGAAAATCAAGGTGTGGCTTGTTATTAGAATATGTGCATCAATGTTAGACGGTTGAAAATTTTTAATTGGATTTTGTTTATGTAACTCAATGTCCCCATTCGTATTGTTTGATACATGAATAAGACCCAATTTTTATTTCAATTTTATGTCCTCATACCAAAGAGATAAAAATGAGTCACAAGTTTGATAGAGTAGATTATGCTTTAATGGATAAATTAGGCCTCTACAAGGAAAATATTGAACCTACAAATTATTTTTTTGATAAATTAATTAACGCATAATACATGTAAATATTAAAATTTCATCGCATACTTACTTGATTTCACCTTGATGTAAAAAATTTAACATGTCACAAGTGACCCTAGGTCACTTATTTTGAATATATTATATTGATAAATCTTATTTGAGTTCTAGATAATTATTTAGAGATCCACTAGGAATGAAATGAATCCATGAAAATTCACAACCCTCTAGACTCTTATGAAATGATTGTACTAACATTTAACTATGATTTTAACCATTCATAGGCACTCAAAAATATCTAAGGTGTAGGTAAGGGTACCCACTTCCATATAATGTATAAAATGTATACATTTAGAAATTAGGAGGTAAATGTGCTTACAAAATATTGCACATAATACGGTTACCGTGGAATGCATTAGAGTAAACCCAAGTGTGATATAATTTAATATCTAAGGATAATTGATTTACTTGGAATTAAAAATCACCTAAAACATTAATTAAGGATATAACTTATTGGGAAGGAATTTTGAGGTTATTAAGAGGCTAATTTAATGGTTTAATTATATCTTTAATTTTAGAAATTGTAACACTAGTTACAATAGGAGAATAAATAGGAATGATAATATCTTATTTTTTTAGGATATCCATTGTATATATATATATATATATATATATATATATATATATGAATCATTTGGGTATTTTGGATTGATAACATTATATCAAGTATCAATAATAGAGGATACATTATCATCATGTGAGAACTCTATGCTAAGATTGTGACATTTTGGAATAAAAGTAATATCATGTTTAGATAAGCCTGATGTGCAAGTGGAAGAAATATCACAAGATGTGTTAAAAGGAATGATATTATTTTCAATTGTACCTTGTGATGTGCTAGGGGAAGAAGGAATTTCATCCTCCCTAGCTAATAAATGGGGATATCTAAGGCATATAGATTAAATACCCTATAAAAGAGAAAAAAAAAATTATGATTATTGAATGTCATTTACACTTCTAGAGAAAGAAAAATAATGATTTGTTTGTGATTAAAATCATCCTTAATTATACATATTTAATGTGAGTTTATTTTAATGTGTAGATGTGATAGAGTGCACTAGCAAGGTGGAAAGATAAATTAGGTGTGCAATGATAAGGATACTCCTTTTTAATTATAGGTTGAAATTTAAGAGAGCGTAGATATTCATTTTTATAATTCAATTTTTATTTTATATTATGAGTTAAGGAAGAAGTTAAATGAGTGTCCCAAGTAGAATATAAATATAGATGTATAATGTAGATAAAGATGAATCAAAGGAGGAATCTATAGGCGCAACAAAATAAGAGTCTAAATATGAATCCAAAGAGGAATGTAGAGGTGTAACCAAATAATAATTTAAAGATAAAACAAAATAAGAATCTATGGATGTAATCAAAGAAGAATCTAGAGATGAAACAAAAGAGGAATCTAGAGGTGTAAACAAAGAAGAATCTAGAGATGTATCCAAAGAGGGATTGAATGATGAATCAAGATATATTACATGATCATTCAATAGGTATATTTATTTACTCAAGGTCCAATTTCCTAGTTGGTTATATCTATTCATGTTTCAAAGATGCATAAAAAATAATACTATCTATTTATTGTTATATCATCAAAATAAAAGTCATCAATATATGCTTCTTCTATAAGTTTTTGGTTATTTCAATGTGTCCATTAATTATCATAAATAAAATCCATATCATGATTATAGAATAATTTATCTAGGGGATGAATATTATTATAATATTTACTATGAATATCCATGATATGTAAAATTAATTTAATTAAAACAAATGTGACAAATAAAATGCTTATGTCTATCAAGAAACCTTGCATGCAAAAAATAAATAATCACTATAAATACAATACAAATGAAGATAAAGGTATAATGGTTGATATATACAAGGTTTTGAATGATTTTTGGGGTTCTGATTTTTTTTTTTCATTCTTATATTAGTGTATACCAAATGATTCATCAAACTAACTAAAGACATAAATTCATGCATGTAGCCTACTATCCCATTTTTGAGGTTATAGTGAGAGCAATGTCTTGGGGTGATACATTCCTCTTAGATGCACTAAAAACCAAAAAAATAAAATGGTATAAATAACTAACCTTAGATTTTTATAATATACCATAAAGTACATGGAAACTAAACTCTATTTTTAGTTTTTTGTAATGGCTTGAGTAATTATGTAGTGACTCTCACACCATAGTGACTATAAAATATATCACCACTTAACCCATAATTATAGTCACTACGTAGTTTTTAAAATGTTTGTAGATATTTTATACAAATAAGTAACAAAAAAATATAAAATAAAATCAAAATATTTTTTTGTATAGAGGTCAACAAACTTCAACCTGAGGTCAAAGTAAAGAGCATCATTATCAGACTCTATCTAAAATGATAAGACAATTTATTTAGTATCATATAGAATATAAAGTTGAATAACATTGATTCATGGTTTCAAATTTATTTCCAAAGTTGAAGGATATTTTATTTCAATGTCAGTAATTTACACAAATCTATATGAAATCTGAGGACAAAAATCAAGTAAAAATAACTAATGTTCTAAATAAAATATGATTTCACTAAAATGTTTTATATTATTTTTAATTCAAAAATAAAATTATAAAAGTAAATAAATTATTGATGTCTGATTTAGATCTAAAAATATATATACATATCTAGATACCAAAATATAGAATTTACAGATTTAGGATTGAACTGAATATAGTAAAACATAATGAAATACACCAACATAGCTTGGATCAAATTTATTGCTGATTATGTAGGTTAACTATTGAGGTAAAACATCTGAAATGACATGTGAATCTAAATTCATAATTTATTGTAACAAGGTCACATTAGGAGAGTAGGGATCTTTGCAGCCTTATTTGTGAACTTAAACCTTGTCTTGATTGATTGTATGATATATTTTTAATTGGAGTATTCATGCCTATTTAAAAGGGTTTACTTTATAATGATGTGATGATTTTATACGTAAAACACCTACAAATATAAAACCCTATATCTTTCTCAATAAGTATAATAGAGATTAAATGGAAAAGGGATAAATAGGGTTAGGGGAGTAGACATTCTACTCTCATAAAACCTTGCGTAATCAGAGTGTTAACTAAAAATCCCCAAAGGGCCTCGGTATTATGTATTTATCACTCCTAGAATGAATTTATGAACGATGCCTTTGATATATTAATTTTGACTACATAGATTAATATTAAATTATTTAAAATGAGTACCCTTGAACTATAATAAAATAATTTTAGACTTAGCTTTTGACTATTAGATTGCTTCATAACTCAAATTGGAAAGATAGTACTCTTTTGAACAATGTGTAACATAATTTCAAAGTGATTACTAGATGTATTTAGGGATGCCATGATGTTTTTATGTAGGATAAATTTTGAAATATTTCCATTGATCAATCTTGATAAAAACATGATAGGGGTAAAATAAAATGTCTTAAAGTTAAAAATTACCATTAAGATGCGGGGGATAAGTTTACACTAGTGGAAAAGGTTATAGTGAAGCCTTATTTGACTTAGTGTGTTCATATCTCAAAATGACATATGCTCTTAGAACTATTATGACAAGATCTTGTAATAAAAATATGGTTGTCTGAATGATTTTATGAGTAGTTATATAATAAAATGAATAGAATAATGAATGTTCTAATATAAATTTCAAGATAACAAAATGTCAAATAGATGAATCTAGGGTAAGGATGTAAATATTAAAAATATTCAATATTTTAATAATTAAATTTTAAGGTCTACATGCACTTGAGATGAGCATGTCTCCTAGGTAAGTTACTCTCACCATTCCCTTCACAAAGGGATAGTTGGATACAAGCATAGTTTATCCTCTATAGTTAGTGCTATGAGATATTGGGATGAAATTAATATACAAAAGATAAAGTATATTTGAGAGCTCACACAATAATCAAAACCCTTACCCATATCAGATTTATATGTTGATTTTTTGTTGTACAATATACATATTGGGATTAATGGATGAGTTTTGTTTTTCATTTATTTCATAGGGTTTTAAAATTTAATGTGGATATATTTTATTATCTTTCAACATTTTATTCATTATGTTATTACATGGATCCAATGTCAAGTTATTCAAGATTATATACTAAACAAGGTCCAATCTCATGGCCTTCCTATTTCAAATGGTTACACTACTATATCATGTCATTGGTTTTTGCCAATAACTTTTGTCAGATATGAAATAACTTGGGATAAAAAGGAAATTTATCTTATACATTTATAAAATTTTGAATTGAAAATATATTGAATAGATTACTTCACACCCTCTTGAAGGGTGCATTATGTCTTTTATATAAGAAACCAATACTCAAGAAAAATCTATTGAAACTAATGTTGTAAAATATATAAAATTTAATCATGGACATCCAAAAATGGTTGACTCGCTCTTAAATTTTTTTTAGATATGAAAAAAATAAAATACCTTAAGGTATCTCTTCTATGTTATTTCATCCATTCCTATTTATACACCTTTAGAACTAATTCTATAACATCATCCCATAGTTTGGTAACATCACTTGGTGTAGAACACATATCCATGCCTATGCCTTCTCATGCTACTTATAATCCCCTAATTATCTCTCAAAATACTAATATTGAGATTATAAATCATGCCTTACAAGCTAATATATCTCAAATTGAGTAAAATCTTTCTCTTACTAGCCCCTCCATAAACTCATGTTCCTTCACCATTTGACAAAAAAAAATCATCTTGTCCATTATCAATTCACTTTGTAGATCCAAAGCTTCTTCTATATGAAGGAAAATTTTATCCTAGACAATATTTTTCATTCAATACATTTAGTCTAGACAATGTAGACAAAGAAAAATTATTAAAAAAATGTCTTCCAAGAAGTCTGAAATAATATTCTCTTAAATGATTTTTTGATCTTCGTATTCAATCAGTAAAGGATTTCAATCCATCAAAAAGTCATTTTTAACAAACTTTTATATCAACATTAGTGAAAATATATCATGCGCTCAAATTTCAAATATCAAACAAAGGTCTAATGAAATAATCAATTAATATGTTTCCTAATGAAATAATAAATGAATATGTTTCACTATTATATTATTTACTATTCTTAACCAATAACTTCTCTCAAATCTGAAATGACTCGGGATCAAGAGAAAACATATGGTATACATTGAATTAAATCTTTAAATTTAAAAGATCTTCCATTGATTACTTCATGCCCTCATTAAGGGTGCATTATGGTTCATATATCAGATCCCAATTTTTGTAATACCTACATGAACATAAATGAAAGGCTAAATAAATTTTATACATTTTTAGAAAGGAAGAAAATTAAAGGGACCTAAGGTATCTCTTTCGTTCTTACATCCATTCCTATTTCTATAACTCCAGTTAATTCCACAACATCATCCCTTGGTTGGGTAATATCACTTGGTTTCCAAAACATATCCATGCCTGTTCCTTATCATGCCACCTATACTCTCCCAATCTCTCTCCAAATACTACTCTTGAACGTACAATTCTTACCTTACAAGCTAATATATCTCAAATTGAGAAAACTCTTTCTCATACTAACCCCTCCATAGACTCATGTTCCTTATTGCATAACCATTTGGAATGCATAATTTGTTATTTTCAATTAATAGTTCACTTGGAATATCCTAAGCTTGCTCCTTATGAAGGAAAAGGTTGTCTTGAATAACATTTTCATGCATAAAATACAACTTATCTAGACTATTTAGATAATGAAAAGTTATTCACAAAGCTTTTTCTAAGAATTCTCAATGAATATGCTCTTAGATGATTTTATGATCTTTTTATTTAATCAGCAAAGGATTTCAATCCAATATAAAATTAGTTTTTAACACAAATTTATATCAACATTGGTGAAAATACATCATATGATCAAATTACAAAGCTCAAACAACGGTCTAATGAGATAATCAATGAATATCTTCTACGATGCAAGATCATGATAGTAAAAGTGACAAATCAAATGAATGATAATGAATTCCAAGATATTTTACCCAAAGTTTTCTATCTCCACTTCAATTTTCTATTATGTTTGATAAGTTCAAATATTTTGATGAGTTATGCCATACAATTAAATAATGTGAGGTCAAATTTCTTACTTTGAACAAGCTCAGGTTTAATTTTAATACTTCTCATACTTCAAATGTTATATTTCAAATCAATCCAAATTATCAGATAAAATCCAATAAAATTAAGCATTTAGATAAGATTAAAATTATTTTTATTTAACAACCAACACAAAATCTTAAGTTACAAGCTCCACCTAGAGACAATTCTCAAGGTTATAATCACTTCTTCATTCATTATTTCAAAAGTTACATGAATCTAATCTTATTTCTCTCACTCTGCCAATGAAAATGCATATGTCTAAACCACAATCTAGAAAACTTGATAGCAATTCATATTGTGACTACCATAGATGTTTTGGGCATTCCATAAATTGATGTTTCAAGTTCAAAGACAAGATTAAATATCTTACTAACAAGAACATTATTTATATTAGCACACCTATTTAATAGGCTAAGGCACAAAAAATTAACAATTCAAAGCTGAAAGTGGACATAGATCCTTTTCCAAATCATGAAATAACAAATAAAAAGGACAATTCTAAAGTACACTAATCATACAATGCTCATCATATTCCATCTACATATGGCCATCTACTTGATAACATTATTGGTATAACTTCAAGAAAATAATAATCGTGTCTTATGATTACATTGGATGATAATGATTTTTTGTGTGATGATTCAAATATAAATGCATTCTTTATTTGAGCATATGTTGACAAACAATACATACATATTATTATGATAAACAATGGAGGAATAAAAAATGTGTGGACCATAACACTCCTCTACACTCTTGTGTATACAAATAAAGATTTATACGATACTTATAACATTTACAGATCATTTTATGGTCATATATAAGATACTCTTGGGCATATAGTACTAAATTTACAAGTGGGACCTCTCTTAGTTCCAACGAGCACATGGTTTTTTCATATGCTATCAAGACAAATTTGGATACAAAAGGATTTAAGTAGTACCTTATAAAATGCACAAATGTATCAAATATATTCTTTTTAATCAAGTGGTCAAAATTCTAGGAATCCAAAAATGCATATCCTTTGGAACTAATTGTATTTACTACTCTTAGAGAAAAATTTGTTGGCACATACATATAGCAGCATAATAATGAAATATTCTACATAACTATTCACAATAATTATTTACACATTCCAAATAATATTACATAATCACTTTCTCTATCCATTTATGAGCATGATACTATTAAACATGATCATAAGTGCAGTTAGTTCTAAAGAGCATGGTACATTCTCCTAAATATAAAATGGCATCTAAAAATAGGTTTTCGTGTCCTAATGCCATGGAAAGAGTTCTTGTCTTATGGGCTGAAAAAGAGGGAAATCCCGTATAGGATTCTTTGGCTCTAAAATAAAACCCAAATATGTGTAGAAGAGACTTGCTTTGACTGCAAGTATGACATTAGGGATATGAGATCCCCATATGAAACAACGTGTCACCCAATAGAAGACCTTGATAGAGAACACACTCAAAAAATGGAGTTTTTGGGCTCTAAAAATGTAGACAAGACAAAATGGAATATCTTATTACAAAGGAAGGAAGAAATACTAATATTTCACATTTTTTTGGGCATTTCCCAATGCACATTATTAGGAGACAACCATTAATAACTAAGATGGGGTTTTACGAAATCAAGGGAGTGGACATACTCCAATTCTAATCTTTCCATCATTTGAAATAAACTTTAATTCCAATTTTGTACAAAAAATAATCTATCACAACAATTTAAATTTCATAAATAGTTATAAATTCATTTTTGTTAAGTTTAAACATATTCTTTAAGTTTTACAAGCTTCCTTATTATCTATATCATGTATCAAACATATTCCCTATGACTAAATGCCTTTGTAAAGTAGTTGAAGGGCTTTATTCTAAGAAACTCAATCTTGGGCTTCCAATTAAAATAAATAATCAGGGATGAAAAAAAGTGTGATTTGATGGAGAGACCATATCTAAATGCATGCCCCTTCCACACCACCTAAGGCTTAGTATCCTCTAAGGCCTTCTAGCATATTTTGCTATGAATGTGCCTATAATATATGATAGGAGTAGGAGGAACAAGTAGATTTTGAATTCTAAAATACTTCTAGTCTCCTTGCCATAAATAATGTCCAAGGAAAAGTAGTGCCTAAGAAGAACTTTATATCTTCCTTTCCCTTTGATGGCACTAGGGGTCTATTTAGAATACAACATAGTTACTTGTTTAGAAATGTCAATAATATGTAGACCATCAACCTCTCTGATTCTACAACAAATGTCCCAATCGACTCTATGAAAGGCTCTATTACCTTCTAAATTGGTCTATAAAAAGTCTCTTAAGAAAATTTCAAGCTTCTTATATATAATTTTAGAGGCAATCTAACAAAAAAAAGTGTTAACTTAAGTAGCAACCAAAACTATTCACTCAAACTTTACCTCTAAAAACTGTCCCTCTCCTTGCTTTCTTATGTCATATTTTTAGAGAAAGATTCTAAAATTCACTATTTCTAAACTTACCATTTTTCATGAAACCATATAGCTTACACCACCATCTATAAAGTAATGGCCACAATATTAAATACTACCAAATTTATTAAATATTAGGTCATTCCCATGTTACATTATTATATTATTAAAAAATAAAATTTTAAAATATTTTTTATGATTTATATATAAAAAGATATTTTTCAAACAAAAATTTGAAAGAAACTTAAAATTTTTAATTATTTATATGATTAAAATTTGACATTTACTTTTCAATTGTTATCAAGATTTATAAAAATAAATTATTAAATAATATTTTTATTTTATAATTACTAAAATTCATATGAAAAAGAAAATATTATTAAAATAAAAACAAAATTATAATTACATGTAAAATTTAATAAACTAATAATTAAATTTCACTTTAATTTAACACTTACCTTTTAAATGTTATTAAAATATATAAAATAATAATGTTGAATAATATTTTTATTTTATAATTATTAAAAAATATATAGATATAGTTATAATGTTATTAAAATAAAAATAAAAAATATTTAAAAAGCCCAATAAAATGTGATGATTATTTCTCATATATCCGTGGCGTTTGCAAAATCTCGGTTGCGATAAGATTACCGTGGAAATTCATAATTCTATCCGAAAAGTAATGGTGATGGAAAAGATTCGTTATTATTTATCATCAGCGGCGTTTGCAAATAACACAAGAGTGAAAGGTATTTATAGGAGGGAAGAAGTTATAGTGCATCTCATTACAGAAAGGAGTGAAGTAGTAAGAATTTTAAAATAAGTTTGTTGAAACATTTTAATAATTTAAATAATACATTACAATAATTGTTATAATTTTTATAAATTACAATAATATATTATAACATTTTTAAAATCATTATAAATTAATTATAATGGGAGTGTAACTTTATCATATTTTAGAATTTTAGAATTTTATTGTAACATTTAAGATAGTTATCTAATAACATTTTTTTTAATTCTGAAAAAGTATTTATTACATTTTTAAAAGTATATTATGTTCTTATTTGTTTACATATTTTATTGTTATATAATTATATATTATTTACATTATTTTTACATATTGTAAATGTATAATTATAATATATTTGATTAATACATTAAATTTGTGAATTAATATTATATTATATTTTTAATGATGGTTTGATCTTTTCTTAATTTTATTATTTTATAAATTAATATCTCTATGTGAAGGTATTGATTAGTATTTTGTTTTTCTAAAATTTTGATACAAACATTTGGATTTATCATCTCAAATCACAATATTTTTTCAATTATTTTTATTTTTATTTTTATTTATTGAAAATAGATAATAAAAATCTATTGACAGTTAGGGATTTAAAATTTTCTCATTATAATTATTATTTTTTAATATTAAATAAAAAATTATATATTACAAAAATTTAATATATTCATAAATTATTCACATATTATATTCTATCCATATATACTCTGTAATTGTAAGTAAAGATGAATAATGTTTCAAAATTATAAAGTTTTTATGTATATACTATCTAATTCTAACATGTGTTAATCAATTTAATTTTTATATGTCAAAAATTTAAAAAATTAATAAATATGAAAAAATAAAAACATAATATTAAATTGAGAATATCATATTCTATATATAAAATTTAAAATAAATTATATAATTTTTTAAAAAATTGTAATTTTTTTTTTTTTTTGATAAACAATAAATAACTAATACATTCCATTTAATCTTTCTAAAAATATTAATATTTAATTTAGAAAAAAAAAAATTAACAATATGAAACAACTTCAAAATACTATGTAAAATCTAACTTTATAACTTTCATTCAATTAATTTTTAACAAAGACTAAATTCAATTCCAACAAATAAAAATACTTGCAAATATAATTTAATAATGATAATAAAGAAATATAAAAAGTTGGTCAATAATAATTTAATATTTTTAACTAGAAATTTATAACTTCTTTATTTATATAGTAATTTTTAAAAAAACTGAAAATTAAAGCAAATATGATATTAAGAAAAAAAGAACTGACGCTGAATTTATGACTAAAAACAATACATATTTTATCGTGTAATATCAAATAATGCGAGTTTATATATATATATATATAAATAAATAAATATAAGGTAATCCAAGCCATGAATCGCAATCTTTCCATATATATATATATATATGGAAAGATTGCGATTCATGGCTTGGATTACCGTACCTTATATTTTTATAGATATTTGAAATTTTAATATAAAAATATTGTTTTGTATATGATACGAGATTATGATAAATCATTCCAAATTTTTAATATGGTGGAATAGAAATAAAATATTGCGCCTCATTTAAATCTAAATAATACATGGTTATTGAATTTAAACTGAGAATTTAATATAATATAAAACAAATGGGGAACGGAGTGGAGTAGTGAAGGAGCAAACGATGGAAAATTGAAAATAGCTGGTGGGCGGGAAGCTCTTGGTGAGGAGGATGGTGGCAAAGATGATGGAGACCTAGATAAATCGGAAGGGGGAAAGTCTTTATGTGATAGTTTCTTCTCCCATTTGCAAAGATCGACAGTTCTGTGGGGTTTGGGGGGATAGAGAGAGCTCTGGGGTTGATCCCCTTCTTGCGGATTTGGACTTGGAAGATCCTTCTCTTAATGTGAGTATCCTTGCGCTTAGATCAGCAGGTCTCTCCTCCAATGGGACGCCTACTTTTGGTCTTTCATAAACCCTTTGTGGCGCAGGATTTCAAGAGTGGTCGCCGTTTTGGGAGGCTCACAGATTGGTTGCTCATAACGTCGCCCTATCCACTTTCTTATCTTTGTGTTCTACTTGTTTCTGACCTTATCTTAGAAAGGTGGCTTCTTTGGTTGATGCCATTGATGGGGGATTTGACAATTTTGACTCTGATCTTTTGTTGGAGCCACAGGGTGTTGCAGTACGAACTAAGGGAGCCTTTTCAACAGCTGATCTGTCTCCTAACCATCTTGGTGGCGTCTGTTGGGTTGTGGGTTTCATTTTAAATGGGCTGTCATTTGTCCATGATTGGGCGATGGCTCTAAAATACAGTCTCATTGTTTATGGAAGAGTTTGGGAAAGCTCTGTATCTGGTTTTGTAGGCAGTTTTTCGAATATTCTGCTCCGGGTCCATTTATAGTTAAAAAAGACCTAAATATGACACCGCCTCAAGATGTTGGCGCAGGTTTAATAATGAAGCTGAAGGCTTTTCAAAACTGCGGTTTGTTTTTCTGTCCACTGAGGCCCACCCTATTAAAACTCCTTCTAGTATGTTGACTTGATGGGGGCCTCCCCTATGTCGGGAACTGTTTTCAATGATTTAAGCTTGCATCCTGAGCTTCACCAAGGTACAGTTGGGGGGTTCCCCCCCCTTGAAGACAAGACACGATTTGAGCCTCATATGGAGGCTTTTGATGTATTTTTTTGAACTCTGAATTTTGAATTTGTTATGGTCATGAGGTGCAAAATGCAATGTTTAGCTCTGGTTAGAAAGGAGATCCATAATCATTATAGTAAGTCTTCTTTCTTTTTAGGCTCAACAAATTTAGTGAAGATCTCCAGATTTGTTGGTGTGTTTAAGTTTTTTATTGCTGGGAGACTGGTTGGTTTTAGTTTTCTTTTTAGAAAGTTCACCTTGGAGACTCGGACTTCCCTCTTCATTCGCTCACACTGGTATCTGCACCAGCGTAAAAATGATCTTCCCTGATTAATGGAAACTAGTTCAAAACCAATATGTTATGGACACCTGGGCCTCCATCTATGTCTAGGGTGGTTTGAAATCTAATCGAATATCAGATTGATGATTTAATTTTTGACTTGATTGGGTTTAGGTCTATTAAAGACCCTGATGATTCCTTTTGAGACCTAGACCTCTTCCTCTTTTAGTTTAGGTTGTTTTTCAGTCCAACTAAAATCATCTAATTATTGCCCCTGTTAAAAACGGTTTTTACTCTTCTTTATCAGTGTACTCTTTTGGTTGGGTTTGCTTATATTGAAGACTTAAGACTCCTTTTGTGCCTGGGTTAATTCTAGATCAAGATAATTTCCCAAATGTAGGGTCCCTTTGGGGATCCATATGGTTTTTTTAGAGAATTGGGCCTTTTGTTTTATTAGTCCAACCATGTTTCTAATTCAACTAAACCCAAATGCTTCTCGCACCAGGCAAAAGTGATTGTTTCTATTTCCATTATTGTTCCTCATTTGTTTGGGTCTTTTCTACTCTTTTCAGTGCTATTTTCTTTTATTTTGGCAAAGTCCATTTTATATTTGAATTGTATCTTCTTTTATTTTGTATATGCTTGAGGGAGACTCTACCTCTTAAAATATCTGGGATAGATTCTACATCAATCAAAAATAAATTTATCTTAATCAAAACATAAATAAAAATTTGAAAATTATTTAAATATTTAAAATAATAATAATAATAATAATAATTAAAAAAAAAAAATTAATGACATTAATTTTAAAATACATAATTTTACTTTAATACATAAATAAATATATTTAATATTAACTCTTTAAAAAAAACCTCAAAATAATGAAAATTTATATATTTAATATTAATTCTTAAAAAAAAAACCTCAAAATTAATAGAAGGCTATATTATATTTAAAATTATGAAAAAAATTACAATTAAATATAAAGGAAAGTAACAAAATAAAACATGATTATTTTCTTAAAAAATAATCAACCAAATTGAAAATATCATAGAAATTAAGGTAGAAAAAAATTAATGTAAATTAGAATGTTAAAGAAAAAGAGACACAATGGTAAATGTTTTTAAGAGAAATAAGATTAAAAGATAACCAATTTTTTCGAATTATTTATACAAGAAAAGAGTAATATAAAAAGAATTTATATACATACATATATTCGAACTTAGTTTGTTCCATAGCCATTAAATAATTATCGAAAAGACACTGCTATTCTTATATGTAAGAAAGATTATATTTAAAATAGAATAATTTTAATTTAATTTATATATTACTCTTTATAATAGACGAAGAATGGAAAATAGGACTTTTATTTTAAAATATTAAAGAAGTGACAAAAACATTTTTAAAAAGTAGACAAAAAGACATTAAAATAATGGAAAATAATGATTTTATCATTTAAATTTTAAATTTTCAAATTAATAAAATGTTTCTTGTTTTATGTATTTAGATCAAGTTGTTTGAACATGTAATCTTATAAGATTTTTAAGTTTGTTATTTGGAGGTAAAAAATGATATTATTGATATCTTTTTTGTGAAGACATTAATTTGAGTGTTCTTTCTCAAATCTGAAGTATTTTACAAATAAACAATCTACTAAATATTTATGATTTTCATACTGAATAAATCTCTTCAAATATTCATGGAACTATTTAAAAATTAATGATATCTTTCAAGAATCACATTTAGATAGGGCACTTGAGTATAAAATGCTCTTCACTTTCAGGTTTTAGAAACATAATTGGTATAAATACTCATCTTCCAGGAGGTTAGGGATAAGATTGTATTCGGAGACGATGAGAGAAAATACGAACTAAGCTAAATAGATCCTTAAACATGATGGGAATGTCTTCTTCATGTACCCAATAATTTGATTTTGATCTTCATGAAAACAGGAATAAGATCAGAAATAATGAACAATTTTTAGTTTCAAAGGTCTTTTAGGATTAAACCATGTAGCTTTTAATTATGATTTATTGATCTCTTCACAAATACTTTTGTTGACTTTAAGTTGATTAAGTTGAGGAGTATTAATAAAAAAACTCAAGAGAAGATAAGTCTTTCTATATCAATATACAATTTTCGGAGGAGAACCATAACTCTTGCATACAAGTTCAAGATTTGTAATTTATTTTGCATGTTACATAAAATATTAAGTGCTAACAATGGACACATATTTCATCAAAGAAATAATTTTACATGCATCAAAATCTATGCAACATAGTGATACGTCGAAAAGTCAAGGAGATAAAGAGTGGACATACCCTAAACTTTGCAAGAATAATTGAATAAAAAATCATTCTTTTGTTTCAAATTTAATTTGATAACATGGAGATGAAAACTCTTTCTAGATGTTTGAAATCATTTTATCTCAAATATAAGCCCCAAAACTCATATCTATACTATATTGTGATAATAACTATATATGAAAATTTTCTAAATATCTTGAAATTGAAAATGAAAACATTTTTTTTTCAAAGATATCAATGCTACATACCCTTTTTCAAATACATCATACAATGTAGGGAAATTAAAGAAAAGTTAAATTGTATATAGTAAAATAAAATAAATATAATCATTAGTAATTAAAATATTGTATAAACAGAAGTTCCTCCCATCAGAATTTGGTAATGATGTAGATAGGGTGAAATATCTCTCTCCCTTTCATGTGGCATGCGATACAGAAAAGAAAATATGCAAGGATATTGAAAAATCAGGGATTCCTCATTCATTCATTTTCACCAACTCTTTTGCCGCTTATTTTATCGATTTTTTTCATCCTCGTCAGAAACAAAAACCAAAATAATTTGTCATAAATTATTCATAACAACAATATTTTTTTTCATAACAATAATAAAATTATAAAAAAAAAACAAACATAAAATATATGTATGATGATTTTAAGTTAACATATTTATTTTATTTAGTAAGTGAATAGAGATCGTAAGAGGTTCCTCCTCCATAAAATTAATATTATTATTTTTAATACATTTGTATATAAGCTAAAAATTTAGAATATCATTAAATATATTAAACCTGCCTATTTTACTTCTTACATTATTACTTCCAAATAAAACTATTAATTCGTCATGAGAAAATTATTCATAACAACATTACAATACTGAAAAGGAATGTGGAGAATATGTGTGATAGTAATGGGCTATCATCATTTTTCTTTGAAAGAATTGTAAAGAGTCACCCATAAAATTAGTATTAATTTTTTCAATACATATAAATTAAGATTTGATAATTAAAAAAAAATTAAAATATTATACATATTAACTTTACCTTATACATTATCAATTTCAAATAAAACCATTAACAATTAAACATTTTGTAAATACCTTATTCACCTTATACTTTCAATAACATCCATCAACTCTATGGAAAAAAAACTATTCATAACACACATAACATTCTAAAAACAAATGTCTATCTATGAAGGTTAATAATTATAATCTTCTTGTTTTATAAGTGAATATATGGTTGTAAGGAATCTAATGTCAATAAAATTAACATTGAAAATTGAGAGAAAAAAATATATATTGAATATTATATATTTTCACAAACAAACATATTATTTAGACTCGGTATTCTATGCTTTTGTTAATTTTATTATTCTATGTATTCATAAATTTCTAAAATATAAATTTATACCATATTAAAATTTAAAAGTTGGCATATTTTCATTTTTTTAATAGTTCATGGGTCATATGTTATAAGGTAAGGGTAAAAAATGGGAAAAAAAAAAAAAAAATTGAATTGGAAGAGAGACTACTATAAGAAGAGGGAAAAGTATACAAAATTATTTAAAAATCTTTAAAAATGTATTAATAAGAATTTAATATGATATTACAAATTATATATGAATATATATTATATAAAAATAAATTTTTATAATTAAAAAATAATTTTAGATAAAAATTAAAATTATAATTTACTTAAATAAATTTTTTTTACTCTTCATCTTTATATATAATAATAATTTTTCAAATTTAAATTAATATATTATTAAAAAGTCCACAACAAACAATAAAAAAAGAAAGAAAAGACAAAAATATATATACTTAGTGTATATTTAAAAAAAATATATATTAAAATAAATAAAAAAATGTGTCAATAAATTTAAATTGGATCAATAATTAACAAATACATTAAATATCTATAAGTTAATAAACCATGTAAAACTATGTTCTCTCATCTATGTTATATTTTTTATGATTTTATAGCTTACCATATTCTCATGTAGTTAGCCTAGTTTAAATATATTTTTAAATCAAATTTAAAATTTGTGGAAAGTAAAAGATATTAATTAATGTTTAAAGTACAATTTAAAATGTGTTATACAACATGAAAACCTAGATTAAATATTATAATATCTTACAATATTTTAAAATAGTTTTAATATTTAAATAATATTTACATATTGTTATTTAAAATTGAGAATAGTGATTATTTATTAATGATTATTTATTAACTTTATAGTATTCATTTTTATATATGAAAAATAAGATATTTATCAAAATTTCATTTAAATAATAAAATAAAAAATACAAAGTTTATTTTAAAATTTCTTATTAAGAAATATAATTAAAAAAAGGAACTTAGAAAATTTCTTATTAGGAAATTTCTTAGTATTCAAAATTTAAATGAATTGATATGAGGGAATGTTATAAAATTTTATATTATAATTAATTTAAAAATATTAGAAAAAATTTAAATGGAACAAGTATTTTATTTTTAATTTTCAAATGTTACATAAAATTTTGAAGGTTTTTAAATTACATAATAAATGTTTAATATATTTATATTTATAATTATAATTGTAATTAAATTAAATTTATATTAATAAAAATTATAAAATAGTAATGATTATATATATCGAGAGCAAGATTTTAGTTTAGGGTTAAATATTGAGTGGTTCCATTAAGTTAAATTTAAATTTTTATTTGAATATATATTTTAAATATTAATTATAAAATATTTTAAAATTTTGATTATTTTTAAATATTTATTAATAAGATAAAGGGATTTGATTATTTAATACTTCTAATAAATATTTAGAAAAGTGGATCTCTTAAAATAATAACTAAAAATATATATGAATAAAAAACTTACAAAATATAATATTTTTTATTTTAATTTAATTTTAAATTTTAATTCTTTCTAATTTTTTTAATTTGTTGAATTTTATTTATGTCTCTAATTTATTTTGTTCAATATAATGTTTATTATATTACTAACATTCTTATTTAAAAATATTATATTTCTTCTAATAAAATATACAATACAATTTTAATTAAAAATATATCAAATTAATAAATTTCATTTATATCAAAAAAAAATTAAAAATAAATAAATAATTTAAAAAAATAATAAATAAAACAAATTAATTAATTTAAAAAAAAAATCATATGATACATATGAGAGATAAATTGCACTTTTGACGAATAGTGCTACCACTCCAAGGATGGTGCATTTCTCTCTCTCTCTCTTAGTTTCACTTCTTTCTCCTTCTCATTTGTAAATTATATAAGTTAACTCTCTCCTCCTCCCTCATCAGTAAAACTATAAACACTCTTTTAAAAAAAGTTAAAAATAAATAATTTTTTTAATTTATGTATAAATAAACAATTTTTTTAAGTTGTCAAATTTTATTTACATTTCTAATTCATTTTGTTCAATATAAAGTTTATTATATTATTAATATTTTAATTTAAAAATACTATATTTTTTCTAATAAAATATATAATACAATTTCAATTAAAAATATATCAAATTAATAAATTTCATTTAAATCAAAACAAAATTTAAAAATATATAAATAATTTTAAAAAATAATAAATAAATAAATAAATAATTGAAAAAAAAATCATGTGATACATGTGAGAGATAAATTACACTATTAATGAATAGTGCTACCACTCCAAGGATGGTGCATTTTACTCTCATAGTTTCACTTCTTTTTTCGTTCTCATTTGTAAATTCTATAAATTAACTCTCTCTTAGACCATGCATCTTTGAAAATCATAACCTCTCGTATGCACCTTCCTTCCGCCCTTACCCTCCCTTCCCCCCACACCTATTGTTAGAACTTGTGTGTTTATCATCAATAAAACTATAAACACTCTCAAAACAAAATTTAAAAATAAATAAATAATTTTATTCATGTATAAATAAACATTTTTTTAAAGTTGTTGAATTTTATTTACACCTCTAATTCATTTTGTTCAGTATAAAGTTTATTATATTACTAACATTTTTGTTCAAAAATATTATATTTTTTCTAATAAAATATACAATACATATAATATAAATAAACAATTATAGATAAATTGTTGAATTAAAGATAATTTAAGTCTAAGTTTATTTATACATAAATAAATAAACATATAGTATAAATAAAATGAATTAGAGATGTAAATAAAATTTAATAACTTTAAGAAATTGTTTATTTATACATATATAAAATTATCTCTAATTATATAACAAGCTTATACTTAAAAATATACAATACATCAAAACAAAATTTGAAAATAAATAAATAATTTTAAAAATAAATAAATAATTTATTTATTTATTATAAATAAATAAAATAAGAAAGACAAACTTTATTTTTAAAGATAAAATAATATTTATTTTTTATAAAACAAAATTTAAAAATAAATAAATAATTTTAAAAAATAATAAAATAATAAAATAAATTAACTAATTAAAAAAAAATCATGTATATATAATGTGATGAAAAAAGTTCATTCAAAAACATGTGAACCACTTTTCTTCTAACGCTCTACATTCATTTTGATGACATAATCCACAATAATTTATATATTTTGATTTTATTTTCTTGATAATGAAAAGTCACTGCACACACCTGTAGTCAGACCATCTCCATATATAACAACTTTCTCCGGTTGTGGTTTCTGATGAGGATGAATGAAATAGTCCACAAAATATGCTGCATATGAATTGGCAGAAACGAATGTGTATCTATGGAATCCCTGCCTCTCCAGTTGCCGTGTGAATTGTGTTCCTAATATCATTTATCGTCTGAAAGGGAGGGAATGTTTTAATTCTGTCCACTTCGTTGCCAAATTCTGATGGCAGGATCATCTGTTTTCACCAAAACAAGAAATGAAATAGAATTTTATAAATGCTCTAACGATTGAGGGCCAATGATGATACTATAATCAATATTCAATATGTACCTTTACATGTCTTCACAATATTTAGCTGATCCAAATGCTGAGGGATAGCAACTGCAGATATTACTCTATCAACTTGCTCTATTCCATTGACAAGGCTGTTATGATCATCTAAACATCCCTGCGTGTATCAACAATTATTATTTTTAACTGATTGTTCTAATATAGCACATAATGAATATGAATATGTTTGTGACATTTGACTCACTCACTTCACCTGAAGAATATGCCATCATCTCTGAATTGTTGGAGTAACTGTGACTGGTGGAAATGAGGAGCTGCAGTGGAAGGACGCACAAATGCATATGTTGGGTAGCTGAAGGAAACGCTGGCTTTTGCCATGTATTTGGTAGCACAATAAGTAAATGTTTGCCATCTTATACTCGTGTATTATAAGACATGTAGTTATAATTTCAATGAATGGTTAATAGTTTGCTATCTCAACTTAGCGAGGATGGAGATTAGGTCAACTAAGTAAAGTCCTCAAACATTTTGAGCACGTGTTCTGGAATAGGTCAACTACCAACCAGACTAAAGCGCCAAATTTGTCCTCAAATTTGTACTACGACAATGACACGATGTACGTTTTCTTGTCGATGTTTTATCTTATTATATCTTTCAACGTTTTAAAAGTAATATCTACAATATTCTTGAAAAAAGCACATGCAAAATTTTGACCTAAGTTATGGTTTTAGAAACACATGCACAAATTTGACCGACGTATACTTAGATAATATAGGCGATATTTTCGGTTTCCAGCGGCACATATATTTCGAATTAACACTTGCATCAATTCTTGAAAAGATTTCTTTCGAAAACTTAGGGCATATTAGTAACACGTTATGTTAATGTTCAATTCGAAGTTTAGACTAGTTTTTTCAACGTTTTTTTGGGTTTAATAAGTGAGACAATTCTCCCCATCAAAGCTCTTGAACATATATATGTGAAGTAATTTTAGTGAGGCATTAAATATTTTCTATCGAGTAACATAAAATCTAGGTTTTAGTTTTATAAAGACGATATAAAATTTGAATAGTTGATTGTCTGCATTCACGTTATTCCTTATTTTATCGAGACAGTGGGAGTTATTAGCCTAAAAAATAAGGTCTTCAATCTATTATTATTATTATTATTATTATTATTATTATTATTATTATTATTATTATTATTATTATTATTATTATTATTTTTAATTAATACATATATTAATAAAATAAATATAATATAAATACGATTAAAAAATAGTTGGTATTGAAGTACATCTTAAAGTCACAATACCCTCATAATATAATGGATAATTTCAGAATAAAAACATCAATTTTGTCATGCTGACATCTATAAAACATAATATAAAATAACAACTTTAAACAATCAAAGCCACCAGAAATGTAGATAGAGGAGGCATCATAGGACGAGTATCAGGGTTACCTCCCTAACCTCCCCCATAAGGGGCAAGGCATCAAGTATGGTCCATTTTTCCTCTCATTTTTTATCTTCTTCTTCATCACTCTGATCACAACAGGGGGACATAGAAAGACTTAATATGGAAAACATATATTTCCCTTTCCCACCTCATAGGGCAAACCCAACATCACTAGTATTGGCTGATCGATGACCTCCAAAATGACCATAGGGAGAAAAACCCCACCTCAAAGAAGGGGGAAGAAGCCATAATGGCTATGAGATATATGATGGTTGCAACTCCTAGCTTAACCACGTCCCCTCCACTCCTTGCCTCTATTAATCCCACTATGTTAGGGATAATCCATTGGAACTTTGTTGACAGTGCAAGGAGCACAACCCCAGTGGTCAATGAGAGAGTAAGATGCCAAACTCCCATTTCCACTTTATCCATTTACACCCATATTTGAAGAATAAAATTAAAAAGCACATAGATTTGGTTAGAAATAGAGAATTCTCTGGTCGATTAGTATAGGTTAAAAGTAACAACATTTCTATCTTTCCATAACATAATAATAATTACAATGTCGTAAATATTCTAAATTTGATTGAATTTTCCAAGTAAGACCACAAAATGCGCAAGAGTAATAAGGTGTAAAGAGAAAGGTTTGGGCCTATAGGGTCAGAAGAATGAGTGGATCCAATTCCAAACATATTGAGCCTTAGCACAAAAATAAAAATTATGTTTAAGGAACTCAATTTGAACACAAGCATCATCTTTGGGAGGAGAAATGCCCATGTGAAACAATATTTTTCCAATGGGGAAGCCTAGATAAAGTAATCACTAAGAAAAAGGGCTCAACAACAATAACTTAGATAGTCTTAAATGTCATATTCCTATTGATTGTTCATTTTGGCATGAACACCAACCAAATTTAGGCAAGTGTTATTAATGAACATGCCCCTCTTGAAAGGATGAGATTTGTAAGGTCTTCTCCCCAAGGTTATTTATTTTCCTAGTCTAGGTGCACTGATCTTCATCTAGTGGCTCATTGTGACCATTTCACTTCGAGGGGCCTGTGTTGGTCCTAGAATACCTTAGAAAAATCATAAGCATTTTAGTCTTGTGGGGATTTCTACCTAGGGAAATCAATAATAAAATTTAATAAGAAAATACAACTAATTAAAGATATGTTCATTTCACATATGATTCAACAATTTATAGCTAGAAACAAATAAGAGCATGCAATCAAGATATACATGTAAACATATATTACAATTCAAAAACTTATCTACCTATTTTAACTAATAGAGAGAAAATAACCAAAGAGGGAAGGGTATGGAGAAAGAAAAGATGATCCTAATTTTTAATGAAAACTGATTTGTTCATATTTAATTGACAAATCCTTCAGAAAAATTATCTTTACTTATCCAACATAACACAACCGATGAAAAACATGGTGTAGGAGTCTTAGGATCAATTAGCAATGCAAAGAAAGGGAATCACAACAACATATTTCATGCACAGGTCATGTATATCACTTCACATAAATTTTACATAATAGATGATTCATTGAATAATAAATTAGGTGTCATTAAATGCTTAGTTAGATTAATAGAGTTGAGTCCAAACAACCTTGACTCATGCAAAATAGAAAGGTACTCTATAATGTAGGGAAAATACATGTAATAAAATGTTAGGTCTATTAAATAGAGAGAACCAGCCAGTCGTAGTCTATTAGATAAAGAACCATCCCTTATTACAATGATGATTTGGTCTTATATAGATAACTTTACTCATGAAATTTTGATTGACCAATTGCGTTAGGTAGATAGAAGGCATCATTACTACATGCCCACTTGAGGTGCTATGGAGAATGAAATCAACCAAAAGGCATATTAAGATTAATCCTTGATTCAATTACATCCAATGAAAGTAGTTGGGATCTTTTTGGGGTTGCTTGTCGGCCATGCTATGTGTAATTGAACTCCACACCTCATAAAGGCTAGATTTTTCTTATTTTTTTGTTTTACCCCCAACATGTATACCATACCCTTGATGATCTAATCCATATTCAATGTTTTTTAAATTTTTATCGTGTAATACACCCACTTTGCCAATTATATTAAACTTGAACACTCTATTCATCACTAAGATCAAACTTATAATTCATTGTTGTGCTTTGATGGTCTTTTGATGACTAAATGAATCTCAAATTTGATCTCATTCCTCATACACACTAGTTGTTGTGTAATGTAGCCAGATGCAAAATTAGTAAATATTTTACATCTTATACACACTATACAAGAGAGTTATATAAAAGAGGTATTTATACAAGCTATCTGAACTTGGTAAGGATGGAAATTTGGTCTCATAAATAATGTCCTCAATTATTTTTAACATTGTGAAGTGGGTGATTGACTACTGTTCAATTTTATTGGCTAATATTTCTCATTAGTATTTATGACAATGACATGATGTATGTTTTATTTTTGTTGTTGTGTCTTCTTTTTATCTTTTAGATTTTTCAAACTAATATCTAGAATATTCTTTAAAAAAGGACATGCAAAATGTTGACCCAAGTTATAGTTTTATAAGCACATGTAATTTGACCAATGTATACAAAGATAATTTAGGTAAAATTTTCAGTTTTTAGGGGTACATATATTTTAAATTAATAGTTCCATCAATTGATTCAAATATTTCTTTAAAAAACTTAGGGCTTAGTAATGACAGATGATGGTGATGTTCAATTCAAAGTTTACACTAGTTTTGTCAACATTTTTGGGATTAATGAGGCAGAAAATTATCTCCATTAGTATTCTCAAAAATAAATCTGAAGCAAATTTAATAAGGCATAAAATATTCTCTATTGATTAACACTGATTTTTGGGTTAGCCTCAAAGATAGTGTTTCCAACCTCTCAAAATTAATATTATTATTTATTTATTTTAAATCACACTTTTATTATATGAATGGAATAAATATAATACAAGTATGATTAAAAAAATAGGTGGTATAGAAGGACACCCCAAAGTCATAACACATCAGACAACTCAAGAATCAAAACATCAATTTTATCACATTAACATCCATAAAGCATAATATAAAATAAAAAAATTAAGAAACCAAAGCTACCAAACATACACACGGAGGAGGACACATTGGATGAGTATCAGGATTATCTCCCCAACCTCCCCCATGAAGGGAGGAGTTGTCAGGAATGGTCCATTCATGCTCTTTTTTAAATCTTCTTCTTCTTCATTTTGATCATGATAAGGGGACAAAAGAAGAATTTATATTGGAAACTTATCTTTCCCATCCCCACCATGTAGGGAAAACATAGCATTACTAGTATTGGTTGATGGTTGACCTCCAAAATCATCAGAGGGATAAAATACCCACCTAAAA
>JARHVA010003219.1:1315000-1322500 GCA_037957365.1 Torreya grandis | reverse complement strand
ATTTGAGAGGAGTAAGCAAAAGGCATATCAAATCTGAGATATATGGTGGATGTGATTCCAAAAGTGATCATGTCCATTCCAATATTTATCTATACTCTATATAGGGGATCCCATTTTATAACTATGATGAGAGTGCAATGAGCACAACCACTATGGTAAATGAGAGAGCATAGATGCCAAACCTTCATTTTTTCTTCATCATCTTGCACCTAGAAGTGAAGCATAACATTAAAGAGTACATAGACTTATTTAAAAATAGATAAATCTCTAGTCAATGTGTCTTTGTTAAAATTATTAGCATTTCTATCTTTCCATAATATAAAAAGAATTTTAATTCATAAAAAATGCCAAATTTTATTGAATTTTATAGGCAGTGCCATAAAATCCTCAATAAGAATAATATGCGAAGATAAAGGTTTAAGACTATAGGGCCAAAATAATGATTGGATCCAATTCTAGGCATCTTTATCCCTAAGACAAGACCAAAAAATATGTTTAAGGGCCTTAGTTGGAACATAGGGATAACATTTGGGATGAGAAATCCACATTTGAAGAAATATTCTACCAACAATGAGACCTTGAGAAATCAATCACATGAAAAAATGGATTTATTAGGCTCAATAATAGCCAAAATAGTCATAAATCTCTTAGTAAAAATAAAATATGGGTTTATAATATTCTATCACTTGTTGAGCATCTCCAAAGGAGGAGTGCTCAGAGAAAACCAATGACAACCAAGCTAGTTTTTGTACTAAAGAATGTGTATGGAAGTAGACTAGGTCCAATCCTTCCACCAAAGAAGATATTATATGAGATAAATTTTGTTCAAAGAATCATCCAACACATCAATTATTTAACATGAATTTAGCCTTGGGGACCTTCCTAGTGAGCCAAGATCTAGTGAATTTATAAAAAATATCCCTCAAAGTTTTAATGTCATAGCGGTACAACATCAAGTATTTGATCCTCAGATATTTATCTAGGGTCTTTTTTTTAATAATGATAATAGAGGACAACCATAAATAACTAAATTTTTTAGATAGGCCAAACATGAACATATAATGTTCATAATAAAGGTCCCAGTGATTTTAATAGAGGATGGGGTGATAAGTAGATTATGAAATCCTAGATTCCTTCAAACCTTACTACTCTGAGGAGCCCTTGAGGTGATGAAATTATCGAGAATAAATTTATAGGCCTCTTTTCCCTTAATGGCTCTTATCATCCACTTAGCACAAAGGGTGAAACATAATTTATCTATGTCAATCAACCCAATGCCTCCAATTTCTATGGGTTGGTAAAAAATATACTAGGCCACCCGATGAAATATTTTTTAGCCTTTTGAGGTGGTCCACATGAATTCCTTGAGAATTTTTGAAGATTCTTATTCTCTTATTTTGAGGGAGTCCACCACAATGAGTAGTATACATGAGTAGCCCTAATAAATTAAGAACATATTTGAAATTTTATATCCAGAGAGATAGGTTTAGTAATCTAATTTGGAAGTTTTTTTTCAAGTCTAAGGACAATAGAATTCCATAGTTATATGATGTAGGCCTAAAAATATAAATGAATGCCTAATAACTTAAACATTTTTTCATGAGAAATACAATTCCATTGATAGACACTAAGCCATGAGGGACAAGGCTTATAGCTTTGTTGACAACACTAAGTTTCATCCCAATAGATACTAGACCTTAAATTAGAGAGGAATGTACTGAGCTATTACATGGAATTATAGATGACCTACTAATCCTCCAAAATAAAAAAAAATTATCATGAAAGTGCCCAATAACTAGATGATTATAAGGATCCATGGGTAGGGAGATGCATCTGACAATCTCTATACTAGTGTATTATTATAATAATTAACTAACCCCCTTAGTATCAAGCACATAAAGAGAAAGAGTTATAGGGAACCCATATCTAATAGATCAAAACAAATGAAAGGTCTTAGAGTAATGACCATTTACATAGATAAATTAGATGCATCCTTAAAAAGGGTTTTGATAAAAAGAATGAACTAGGGCCAAACCTTATAGCCTAAATCATGGATAAAATAAAGGGCCATTAAATTAATTTTTCAGAATTATTAGATTCAATTTTAATGAAAAAATATTTTTGGTTTTAGGTACGATTCGATTTCATACCTTTTGAGATAGAAAGGATTTCATTGAAGATGTAACACCCTCAAATAAACTTAATTTGTTCATATTGAAATATTAGGGGAAGAAAATATATAATCTTGAGGTTTATGGATTTATAAATAATATTGTAAGAAACACTCAGAAGAGTAATAGGTTATCAACTAGAAAATGGCTTCAATGTCCTCGATCTTGTTATTGAACTTGATGTTACCTTTGCTAATAATCTAGCCCAAGGAACCTTGGGAGAGATATTATGGAAATAATTTATGAAAATTAGTGATTAAAAATTCCAATATAGATTGATATATAACTCATAAGGAAACCCATAAAAACTAGGAGCTTTGTCTTGAGCCATAACCATTCTTAGTAATGTAACTCTTTGATGGAAAGAAATTGGTCATAGGGATTTTATTCAATGGGAATCTTTTTCATGGGACTAAATCTAGGTATTTTTTCAAAGCCACCTTTTGATATTTTGAGGAAGGTTGAGCTTGGAAAGGTTTTATATATGCATATATAAATCTTGAAGGATGTCTAGGAGGTGATTTAAACATTCTGCTACATATTGGATAGCTTATATTTGAGTGACATAATTTTAGGCCCTTATCTTGTTGAAAAGTTATTTGGATACTCAATCCTTAGTTTTGGGCCAGTGTAGGTGAGATTCCAATTGATCCCCATGAGATTGATGGGGGTCAACAAGTTTTATTAAGTGTTTTAGAGTGGCCACTTCATTTTTTGAATCCTCAATGAGATGTGTTTGCTTCAACATTTGGGAAATGTAGGTGTATTATCTCATAGTGGTAATGTTAGCCTATTTTTTGATGAAGGTGAAATGTTTTACAAAAAATGAATAAAGGTGGTTTTGTATGGGATGATAACTTCCCATTAGGAAATCCAACCAGAATATCCAGTTAGACTGTAGTCAAGATTCCAAACCCTCTTAATGTGAGAAAGAGGTTTTGAATGTCTGAGATAAGAGGTATTCAAGTAAAATTTGTTATTAAAAACTTTTTTAGGAGAAAAAATTCAATCCACATTAAACTAGATGGGTTGGTGATTAGATATAAGGACATATATAATAATGTTCATTAGTTGATCAAATTTATGGAAAATTGAGAAAATATTCTTTTAGTGTAAGTTTTTATTCCATTTAATGGTTTTTTCCTAAACATGTTATTTAGATTTCTTAGGTGTTATTAGACCATTGGGGAAGATAATCCACATGCATGTGGATGTTGGGTCATGCCTATCTTCCACCTAAATATGTAACCTTACTAAACCTACTGCTATGTAATTTTGAAAAAAATATTATCTAGTTTTCTCTTGGTTGATTTCATTCTCAACAATGGAGTTATACTTATCATTTCTTCCACATTAATATTATTTTTATCATTTGTTTAGTGCTCTCTAGTAATATCTTCAATTATTTTGTCATGTTATCATAGTGATCTTGGTAAAATGAACATTCATTTGTTGTTTTATTGAAATATAAAAAGTATTTTCATAGATATGAGGGTTTAAATAGTTTCTCTTAGGTCTTATAAGTTTTTAGTCAACTTAATCTTCATGAGTTATTTGGAAACCTTTGTGACATCTATTTTGGATGTGTTTTAGTGAACGAGATTCATATAACAATGCATTATCACTATAAAATCAATAATATTTGATGTACTTATTTAACTATTACAATTTATTTGGTAGTTTATTTGGACTTTATAATGGTCTAACCTACATTAGATGACATCATACCCTCAGGAATATGTTATGAGCATGTTGGTCTAGACATATTAAGTCATTTCCCTTACATTGGGCATTTACTACTAGGGATATACTTAGATACATATCACATCCTATGTACAAGTTTAAAATTTATGGTTCACATCAGCCCATCATTTATTTTTTGATAATATTTTTAGTAAGAAAAAAATTATTTAAATGTTTAGTGCAAGCTTAATTCAAAATAGGCTATTAATGGTATAAAATAGAAACTATTGTTACTTTTGACAAGAAATTAGATTGGAGTGCTAATTTTTTCAAAAGTGCTCATTTTTTAATGTTTGTTCCATTGGATGAATTTGTTTTAGAATCACACTATAATTATATTGTGCCAAGATCTAGGGGGGTTAATCAAAAATAATATCAGGGGGGTGTTGTGTGTCTCTTTTTATTTTGTTTTATACTTTTTTTCATTTATACAACAACAATATTATAAATTATTGATGATAATTTTATAATTCATCTTATGAAACTATTATGAATTGGAATCTAAATTTCAAATCATTTTGAGGAATAAGGCTTTACATCACATAAATATGGGCACTGAGACTGAACCAAATGCTAATGCATAAAAAGTCAAATAATTAAACCATTATGATGAAGCATTGTAGTATTGTGTCTTTGTATGTATCCTAATCTTGTCTTTCATGTTGAATATAGGAAAATCGTAATGAATTATGTACCACACTAGAAAATATCTTTGGGAATCTATATGTGATGAGAGGTCATGAACTAAAGAATGAGCTTACAAGATTAAGCCCTAAAATTTTTGACACCATATAGGATTTATTGACTAATTTTATGTATTTGAGATTATAGTTAAAATAATGTAGAATAAATAATAAATATGCTCAACTAATTCTTTCTATACTCTGCAAACTAGGCCCAAACTATTTTTTATTTCTCTATACTTTCCATGTCATAAAATGTGATCTTGGAGCCGCATGGAAAATTCCCTCCTTAGATGATTTTTTTTTGACTTGACTCAAAATAAATATAATTCACTATATATGTATAGATTGAAAGAATCAAAACCACATGCTCTAATTGTTATAAATGTGAAACATAAGGATTCAAACAACAAGGAGAAGAAACAAAAGAAAAAGGATCAAGAGAAGAAGGAAAAAAAACCTAGCACCTCCAAAACCACCATTAAAATATGCTATTCTTAATCTAAACCTAATAAGTACAAGGTTAAGTGTGCCCATGACAAGAAAAATGTGAATGATGAACACAAGTGTATGAGGAAACAGATTAATCATTTAACTCATATTCCAAAAAAGAATAACATAGGTGTCCTTGAGTCCATCAAATAAAATTCATCAAATCTAGATTCTTATAATGAAAAGGAACATGGGAAATATAAAGTTAAGGGAAAGGATCTTATATAAATTAAAACTCTGACTTCTTCATGAGTTTTTGACTTGAGTGTTTTTTACCACGTGGGTTCTTCACAAGTTGAGTTATCTTCCTTAGAGTCATCTACTATGTCTTATATCACTTTGGGTGATGACACTCTAATAGGATTTACAGAAAAGGATCTATTAAATTGAATGAAAACCCTCACTTTCAACCAATCTCCTATCAGTGTACTATATCACTCACATCGGTAAGGTGATGAGAGTTGAATTCTCTCCAAAATTTATAGTTGTTAGAAAGCTTCATAGTGAATCTACAGTGGTATTTGGAAGGGTATATCACTAGGATCATTTATACACCTTATCATAATTTACACCTAATGTTTCTCATATTACATTACTTACTCAAATAGACGTGGTAGGCAAAATATGACATGAGTGATTTGGCCACCTTAAATATCATTATTTAGAATAACTTAGTAAACATGATATGGTCACAGGTTTGCCTCATGTTCATTTCTTTAAGGGTCTTTGTGATGGTTACACCCTTGAAAATCATCCTAAAGAGAAATATGACACGAGAAAAACATGGAAGGCTACATAGGCATATGATTTAATACATAGTGATGTATATGGGACATTTTCTAAACCATTTTTCACTTAGAATAAGTATGTTATCACATTCATTGATGATTTATCAAGGTATACATGGATTTACTTCCTTTGATAAAAATTTGAAGTTTTTCATAGTTTTTGAGACTTCAAGGATCTTTTGGAAAAATAATCTAGGAAATTTGTCAAGATTATATAGAGGGATAAAGGTGGTGAGAATTTCAACAATAAGTTTGAGAAGTTTTTTACATCAAATCATATCAATTTGTATCATACATTTCCATAAATCCTCATTAAAATGTTGTATAATTCATGAACCAATCCTTCAAAGAGATGGCTAACTTTGTCAATCACTCCAAAGCATTAAAACATTAATATTTGAAAGAGGAAATCAACTATACTTGATACATTTATAACCATGTTCCTCATAAAGTCTTGAAATGAATCAACCCTTTTGAATATTTAAATAATTATAAACCCATATTTGATCATTTTAGGGTCTTCAAATCTATAGTTATGGCATATATACCTAATAAAAATTACAAGGCTCTAGAATCTCTAAGTTAACCTTGAATCTTTGTAGGCTACCTAGATGGAGTTAATGGATATCATCTTCTTCACCTAATAACACATTATTTTTTCATCAAGATAAATGTTCAGTTCTAGAAGAGTCCCCTAGAGTTAACACTTGACTCTTCTCCCACTTTATTGGACTCAAATAGATATGACAATCGTTCTAATGATTTAGATCAACTGTTGAAGAGTTTTGTTCTAGTTCAAATAGTGAGAGTAGTGATAGGAATCCATCTCTATGCACATCTAGTGACACTATGGAGGATGGGGATTCACCACCTAACACACCTAATTTTGGTCATCCTTTGGCTAGAAAGACAATAAATAGTGTAGGTACATGGCTTAGTGATCCTTCATAAATCAGGCATACACATTAAGATTTTTAGAGTGGGTGACATGATTTTTATTCCTATGTATCTGATCCAAAAACTTTTAGAGAGGCATCTGGCATTCCTTAGTGAGACACTACTATTTATGAGGAGTTTAATTAATTGATTAGGAATAAAATTTGGGATTTGACACAAGTTCTTATTAAAAGTAATATAGTTTGATGAAGATGGATATATCAAACTACAAATGTAAAATGTGGGTTAGTTAATAAGTTCAATGCACTGTTAATTGCTAAAGGTTTTTCATAGGTGCTTGGTATTGATGGCATTGATACTTTTACACCAGTTGTAAAGATTAACTCTATCAAACTCACTCATTCCATTACCATAGATTATAATTGGGATGTCCATCAAATGGATGTAAATAGTTCCTTTCCTCAGGGTGATATTTAGGAGGAGTTTACATGTAGTATCCACAAGGTTTTTGTCAAGGAGTTTACATGTTTTATCATTTTCTTCACTTTATGATAGTTGCATTGTACTTCAATACCTCATTAGGTCATGTGGTTGGGATCCATTTCTTTTATCCACCTATGTTACACTTAAGCAAGGTTTTTAGTGTTGGTTTTTATTTAATTCAATGTTTTTCACCTACACATGTTATTCATCTTGCTTAGGTGTTATTAGGTCATTGAGGGAAGA
>JARHVA010003219.1:1272500-1310000 GCA_037957365.1 Torreya grandis | reverse complement strand
GGATAACCTAGGAATGAAAACAACAATTACATCAAGCTAACATTGATAGAGCATAATATAAAAGAACAAAATTAATAAACTAGAGACACCAACCCCATATAATTAGGAGGTAGAGCATAATAATAATTATACTTATCTCTCCAACCCCCCTCCTAGCTTCCCCTCCCCACATCCCCAATGAGGTGGGGATGTGATAGGTGTGGTCCATTTGTCCTCTTATTTTTATCTTATCCTTCTTCATTCTGATCATGGTGGGGGGAGATAAAAATAATAACTATAGGAAACTTTTATTTCCAATCCACACCCTATGGGGTAATCAAACATTAATAATATTAAGAAATGGTGGACATCCAAAACCACTAGTGGGAGGAAAGCACTACTTGGGAGGAGTAAGATGGTAAAGGGGGAGGTAGAACCGATTTAAGATGTACATTAGTTGTGAATCCTAGATTCGTCATGTACCTTCCACTCATAGTATATACCATGCCCATTATTTTTGGGATCATATGTTAAAACTCTATTGATAGTACAAGGAGTAGAGCCATACTAGTCAAGGAGACATAGAAGATATCAAACCTCCATTTCCACTTTATTAAATTGCACCTAGATATAAGGCATAAAATTATAGAGAACAAAGATTTAGTTATAAATGGATAAATCTATGGTCAAATTTTCTATTTTAAAATTGGAAACATTTATCTTTCCATAACATAAAATAAATTTCAACGCAGAAAATTTTCCAAAATTTCTTAAATATTGTAGGCAATGCCAAAAAATCCTTAAGAAGAATAAGGTGTCGAGAGAAAGGTTAACACCTATAGATTTGGAATAATGAGTGGATCCAATTATAATAATCTCATTCCCTAAAAATACAAAAAATATGTTGAAGGGACTCAATTTGAAAACAATCACAACATTTGGAGGAAAAATCACCATGTGAAACAATCTTTTACCAATGACAAGGCCTTGATAAATCGAACACAATAAAAATTTATTTATTGGGCTAAACAAAAACCAAAATAGTCATAAATATCTTATTTCAAATAAAACCTAGGATACTAATATTCTAATGCCTTATGAACATTTCCCAAGGAGGAGTATCTAGATAAAATTAGTGATGTCCAAGATGATTTTTGTACTGAAGCATGGGTGTGGAAGTAGATCAGTTCCAGTCCTTCCACTACCAAAGAGATTCTATGAGACCACATTTTATAAAAAATATATTCCAGAGTAGCCATCTATATTTTAGATATGGATTAAAAATACTATAAATTTAACTTCAACTTAGATTTGGGGACCTCTAAAGTGATCCAAGATCTATAGAATTTATTGAAAATATCCTTCAAAATATTAATGATGTGATTATACAACCTCAAGGTTTTAATCCTAAGACCTTTAACAAAGGGATTTTGGTTAATAGTGATAACTAGGGATCACCATATAGATAATAAGAGTTTGTATATAGTCTAATCTTAACTCATCCCCCATCCAAGACATCCAGGGTTTTATAGACTCATAGTATTTACACAGTAATTTTAAGAATGAAGTTCATAGTGATCTTAATGGAAGCTAGGGTGACAACCAAGTTTTTAAATTCTAGATTACTCCAAACATTACAATCCTAAAAAGGCCGTAAAGATATGTAATTCATAAGAATTAATTTATAGGCCTCTTATCCATCAATGGATCTATAATCCACATAGCATAAAACATTAATCATTATTTATCTATGCTAATCAAGCCTCATATCCTTCAATGGATCTTATAATCGAGTAATAATATATGATCATCATCTAAAAACCATGTTAAATTATGTCATGAATCACACTCATGTACCTCACAAAAATCATTGTGTATTAAAAATTGAAATATTTTATCTACTTATCATAAAAATAAATAACATATTTTAAGAAATAAGCTAGCTATAGTTAAAAAATATTTTAGGTCTTGTATTTGAATTTTTTTATAAATATTTTGATTTTTTTTAGTTTTTCACATAATTGTTAAAAACCATTAAGATGCAAAGATTAAAAAAATGAATAAATAGGAAGGATTCAAAAAACCTGAAATAAAATGCTTAAGCATAGTGTTAAGAAGGAAATAAAATATTATTTCCCAAAAATATGTGTTTTTGAGTCATAAAAATGTAGCATAAAGGATGGATATAGATACGAATGCATATGACCCCAAACAGGTGAGAGACTATATGTAATCATGTATAATGTGATCATATGAGTGCCATAGAATACATAACATGATATATACTAAATATTAGAAAGGATTTATTATTAATAAATAATGTGCCTTAAAAGCATAGGAAGATAGATGTGTTGGGCATGTGCCTAGAGTGAAAATAAATCTAAGGGATATAATAATGCATAGATTTTTTAGATTTCATGTATTTGTTTGAATGTTTAATTTATGTATATGTATGATTAAATATATATTGGTATTAGTTTAAATATTTAATATTAGTTCATTACGTATTGCTCTAAAATTTTTAACATTTAAGAACTTTGATAATTGTAAGCTTTATGGGGTCAAATATGTAGAATAATTACTTTCTTGTGATTAAATATGAAAATAAGTTTAATTATGCTAAATTTTTAATTGGTTTAGCTTATGAATCCATATTTGTGTAGGTAACTTAGTTGGTACTTTTAGATTTGTAAACTATGTACCTTAGAGACCTCTTGTGTTACTGATTTTTCACTGCTTATATTGTTAATTTTAGAGTCATAAATGGTGTCATTATCTTGATGTTTGCCATTAATAAAATCATTTGAAACCATTGTATCTTGTATTGGAGATTTATTTTTAAATAAAATTATTAATATTTGGAAATTGGGAAGATAAAGATGAAGGCTAAGTTTATGATCAATTTTTTGAAATGAGATAATAAGTTTATTTGCTCATTTTTTGGAGCTTTTATTATATTGAATAAAAATTGTTATCATGATGTCCTTTAATGACATGATAAGTATAAAATGTCTAGCATTTAATATTATCAAATTGATGAGGAGGGTGAGATTAATTAGGTCATAATTTAGTTAACTTTTTATATAATAATACATTTAAAATTTCATGTGGGTGGTCATGATTATGGTTAGGAACTTTAGAAACAAATTACTTTCCCTTGTGTAATAATTTGACTTGTCCATTAGTGGGTTTAATTTTACTCACTAGATTATGAAAATCAAGGTGTGGCTTATATTTGGGAATATGTGCATCAGTGTTAGATCATTAAACTTTGTTAAGTGTATTTTCTTTATGTAACTTAGTGTCCCCATTCATATTGTTTGATACTCGTGTAGATGATATTTTGTGATTATGTAGCACCTTAGTCTTATACACTTTGAAAACTCAGACCTTGGTTGTTCATATTAGTTTTACACATGATTTGTTTTTGTAAGCCTCACACTTACTCTATATTATACATCTTGGCCTATATATTAATCTAACCATCCTTATATTGATGACACAAACATCCTATGTTTCCTAGAATGCTTAAAACATAGTTATCTCACACTTCTGCAAGTTTAGAGCCTATACCTACTCTCCTACTCCCTGGACACTAATGTCAGAGACAAATAGTATTTTTGATGTCATTATCCTAACTCAAGTCAAGTGTATGGTTCCCTAAATTCATCTAATTTATAAATGAGATGTATTATAGTGGTTGACTTATGTGATTTAATGTGAGTTATCTCCCAATAGGATTGGTATAAATGTAATATCACCCCTCATTCATTACTCACCTAATAATCAAAACAAGAGAGCATTCAAGAAGAACCCAATTTACCAAAAGCTTTGATATTCTACCCTATTTTGATATTAGTCAAAGGAACAACCTAATTATAGGTTTGAAGTACTAGAGGAGTAGTCATAAGGTCATATTTTCTAAGTTACTAGCTAGGTCAATGTTGTACTTACTTTACATCCATTGCATGATTCACACATAAACTAAAATTTAGGGTAAAAATATATGAGTCTGAGGCCTTCTTATAGAGTATTGGATATTTAGGCAATGCCTTTTAATAGTGGGGTCATTTCAAGTCAACTCAAAACTACGTTCCCATTAACCCATTTTATCCATGGTCACATTGAAGATGGAAAGCTAGGGGTTTTCCATTTCACCAAGAGTGAAAATTCATGAACTAGATCTGAATGTACCAGAGTGAAGGCCAAGATAAACCCAAAATAAACCAAGTGATCACATCTTAGTTTTGCTAATATTCTATACTAGACACTAGCATCAAACCCAAAAAGTAGCATTGATTTAATCATACCAAGTTAATGCAACTGTTTAGAGATGCATAGGACCAAATCCAAAATATGATGATTATTCTAGAACTATCTTCTTGTATACTTTCAACTTATACCAAATTTAGATATACATTAGCATTATAACTAGTTAAGTAATGTCTTTTAGGTCATTTCTATATCTAGTATTATTATAATTTGTATCTATAGCTTATCTATGTTTAATAAATTTAGCATATGGTACATATAAATTTACAACATTAAGTGGCCTCTTATAAATCTAATATACACCATTATGCCCTATCATTTCTATATCCTTAACCTTATTTAGCCAAGTAGGATCCACATCCAATTAGGGTTAAACATTTGGTGAATTCAATCTTTAAACATCAAACCCTACGCCAGCTAGGGTTTTCTAATTTCATTTCTAGTTGTTTATCCCTAATTGATCAATCTTAAAATAATGTTCACCATTGACATCGATATAAATTATTTCATGGTCTAACACATTATAGTTTCTATGGTTTTATACATTACTTATCTTGTAAAACTTGTTAAACATATTCATGTGAATAATGATAGAGTTTCAAAATAGAGACAACATTTCATATATCTTCAAAATTCCTCTTATAATTCTATATAACTAATATCTAGACACCAATTTGTATGATCTTAACCATTTGTTTTACCCAAGCCTTATTCGGGTGACAGTTACCATTCCATGCCAATTATTCACCCATAGCTTATATTTAAGTCTTTAGTCCCTATTGTTACTACTCAAAGAGGTAAAATTGCTCAACCTACACTGTCACCTATTAATATATAACAAGTGCATGCTAAGCCTAAACTTATGATAAAATCTAAGGGATATGACCTTGTTGACAAATTGTGCAATACACATGCTAAAATTTCAATACTTGACCTCCTAAAACAATATAATATTTAAAAGGACATCCTATATGAGAATTTAAATGAAACTCGAGTTACAAATGATATTGATCTTTCTTATTTTAGAGATATCATGAAGCATCTCAAGAACAATGATAAACTTATAACCTTTGATCCAATTGACTTACCATCCAAATATATTATTAATCAAGAGTTATCTTTTTTCATACAAGTGAAAATAGAAAAGAATGACATAAGAAGGGTGCTCATTGATAATGGATTTGGACCAAAAATTTGTAGTATCAAATTTTAACAACCATGGGCATTATCACCAATCTGATTTAGTAACTGATTATGCATTTCTAATGGTTTGATAATTCACATATTCTTCTAGTTGGTAAAATTACACTAGATGTGACATTGGAACCAAAAATAGTTTGAGCTAATTTTTAGGTAATGTCTTAATCATCACATCATAATATTATTTTTTTCATATATTAGATACAATTAATGGAATTTGTCCCATCTAAACTTCATAGATGTGTAAAATTCATACATGATGGGACTTTATTAAAATTTCCACCAATGATGAACCTTTAAAATTTTGTAAAATGATATAATCCAAAATTGAAGGCATTCATACATTGATACCACCTAAACAATGCATTATTATTGAGAACATACACACTTATTAAATAAATGAGTCAATTACAATCATTACTCTATCTCCAAATAAAAATAAGGTACCACATATTGAGGTTCACACATATGGACATCAAGAGCAATAAATATTACCAAGGAATCCATTAAAACCAAAATAACATCCTTTATTTGAGATTCCTTTACCAGTCAATACTGAGCAAAATGATGGGCATGTTTATAATTACTATGATAGTGATGATGATACCTCTAATGATATGATAGATGAGAAAACACATGCACTAAAATTTGATCCACTTGATTACCTTTCACATAACTTGTTGGAACCCATAGAGCGTGGTACATATAGGATCAATCCACTTGTATTAGAAATAAAATTGAATATAGATAAGGGGAACAAAACCATGGTATATGAGCATGTAAATGCTTGTTAATCAATTCACCCCTCTTGGTTAAAAAAATTGATCCAACCTTATAAAGGTCAAATACAAATATACCATGTGAATAATGTGGAGTCTTCTCCAAAATCTTCATAACCTACCAAAATGAAAAATTCTTCCTATCTTTTAAATTAGAACTATATTTCAAAATGACCAAAGCATGAATATTTGGTTATTATTGCTGATATTGATGAGGTATATTGTCAACATCTCTAGTTTGATACAAAAAATTGGGATACAACTTGTAGAACTACATTCCTTGAACAGTTGGGACATATTGGAGAATGGACACATTTACTCTCCATTGATTCTAGAATTTCATGGATCAATTTAGTTACCTTTTGATTTTGGTACACGCATGGTGGCCACAACCATATAGATAATAGACAATTACCCTTATTTGAAATTAAAGTTTGGACAAGATTGTCTAGTCAAATGGAAAGCCAAGTTGGGTACTACAAAAATGTGTGTTACCTTTCTTGATATGGACACATAGATTTATATACCGCATGATGGATATGATTATCTACAAACATCATGAGCTTCAAGGAAGATATCAAACAAGTATATTGAATAAGAAGAAATCCATCATTAAAAACAACACTTGAAAATTTTGACAAATGGTCCGACACCTTTTAATGATGTGTACTTCCTTGATTGAAACTAATAAATCATCAAAAATTATAAAAATACCAAAAAATTAAAAAAAAAATGATAAACATTTTTGTCACCTACATGTTTTATTGCTCCTTAGCATATACGTGTTAGTTCCATGCTGAGGGAGAGGATATCATTTTCTAGGATACACACATATAGAGAGGCATACACAGATACATGATGCACTTATGGGTGTTGGACCTTCCCTTTATTCATCACTAGGATGTTGGGGGTATCCATGTTATATGATCTTGATACACACATGTTATATGATTCAGTGTTTATTATACACTATCATGTTTATGTTTACATTTGTACTTACACATGCCTATTATCCATTATTATATCTTTCACATGGTACTTGATATTTTATACACTTGACATACTTTTCTAACACATTGGATCCATAGACCACTATGACATGTTTATGCTAGTTGTTTATAATTTTCCTTTATACACTTCCTTAAGTGTTTTACCTTTCTATTATCTTACTTATTAGAGTATTTGAATATGCTGTATTGTATGCATCCCCTATGCTAATATTTACTTTCTTGGACATATTTTCAATATGTCATTGCTTATTGTTGGACATTTGAATATGTCATTTATTATTGTATGGACATTTGAATATGTCATTCTTTGATTTGTGGACATCTGAATAATTCATTCCATTCAATTTTATAGCATTTAAACATGCCCTTTATTTTTGGTCTCCTTGTACCATTTCCTTTTGACTTTATTTTGAGTCCTCTTGTGTTTTTCCTTGTTTGCTTATAGAGATTGTACTATTACAATCTAGACATTAACATGATATTTATAATGCATATTAGTCCTACATGTGATAACATTGTTTCTATGTGCTATAATGATACATTTTTCTGGACATGTTTCCTTTTATATGAGACATGGTTACATTAATAGATTTTAGGGTTATCTTACCCATTTCAGGTGAGGTAACTCCCACATAATATTTTTATAGGTAAATTTTGAGAAAATATAATACCTCTAACCTATGCAACTCATTGTCTAAAACCTTCCATGACTTGAATGTTTCATGACAATCCAAAAATTGATCTAACTATGCATCAAATTGACTTCCTAGGTGATGTTCCTACATCACTATTACACACTGCTACAAATACATACAAGATGGTGGTCCTACATTCTAAAAGGTTGCTACAACTACTCCTCCCATAAATATCCCACAATATTATAAGTTAATGAGATGGTTTATTCACTCCAAACTCACATATAAACATATTATAATAAACTCATTATATATATATATATATATATATTTCATAACCATAATATATTATTAAATAACTTACTATAAGTAAATAATATTTACCATATGATAAAGAACAAATTACTAATTTACCCAATGTAAATATTAATCCTCAACATTTTCCAATCTTAGTTTTTACATGGTAAACAATTTCTAATTATTATATTATAGTGTGCCATCTCTATGTGCTCATGATCTTCTCTTCAACTATGTAGTATTGGGCTTGCCCAAAAATCCAACACACTGTATTCTTACAAGTGACTTTCATATACGGATAAAACCACCACCTAGGCATAAATAAAGACATATTTTTATATTCATCCTCCACACTTATCCTCTAATGGTTTTACCCAAATTCAACCAACAACCTTACCCAATTGATTTTGTAGGTTTACCAATAACTTTTCACAATTTTTTTCTCACGAGTTCTCCATAAACCTTTCGTAATTGGTTTTGAAAGTTAACCAAAAACATTACATATATAGTTTTTCATAGGTTTACTAATAACCTTTACATCATGATTAGTAAAATAAACTTTGATCAACATTATACAATATTTATACAAAATGGGTTACATGGGGAATACTCACAAGTGAATAGGAATTTAATAAATCTTTTCTTACTTCAAATCACACTAAAAAGATAAATGTATCTACCACACGACAAAACTAAAAAATGCATGCCACCAAAGTACAAGTGGCCTTATCATTAGTGGCTAATGAGAGGATTTAATGACCTCCATCTTCCAATGACTCCAACTTCCTTCATAGGAAGATGTTTATTAATCTGATCAAGATTTGAATCTCAATAGTTTCCACATTGGGTTTGCTTCCCCCCTTAATGTGAAATAATGCCTATGACATTAGGGTCACCCAAAAATTCATACTTTTACAAGTAATTTTTTATTTTTTTACATTTTTTAAAATGATGACTCAACTATAAAATATGACTGAAATAATTTTAACTCTTAACTAAATTTTAATTTAAAAAATAGACAAAAAAATTAACACTTTGAATTTTTGACAATTTTAAAAATATGACACATAAAATACTAATAATCAAAAACCATTTAAAGATTGGATTTGACAAACTAAATGATGTTTTTGAGTTTTTATACTGATAACAAATCTAAAGAGAAATCTAAGCTAAATAACTCTATAAAATACTTGAAAACAACTATACTATTTATAAATATGATTTGAATTTGATAAACTCGAATATAAGCCTAAAATAAAAATGACAAAACAAAATATTATTCACAAAATGAAGAAAACCAACACACCATATAGAGAGACAACTTATAGGGAGAATGATCTAAGGTTGATTTTAGAGACTAGGATGACATGTCAATAACACCATGTCATTTATATATTTAAATATAAAAAATTATTAAATATAGTACCTATTTCTAGGCATACTATAGACAATCCTTATTGAAACATGAATTCAAACATACCAACTAAGTATAACTTGCATAGAATTTCATGGGAATCAATTTCATCTAGATTAATTTTCATGTTTTTATTATGATCTTCAGTTGTGAATATTTATCTTTGTTAAAAAACCATGTTCTAAACATGGGTAAATGTATCAACTCTAAAAAATGAAAAAGTAAATGTTTATGCATCGATCAAATTGATGGGACTTTTGTGTAGGTGTTAAAGAGTGGTAAGGTAAAAGGAGATCTAGGTGAGATGTTGGATATGAAATCATTGATAAATCACCATTTTGATGTCTACCTCAATATATATGTTTCACCATTTCTATATCAATTGTGGATGGTGGATGACACTATTCAATAAATCTCACATTGAAGTCTAGTAGTTTGGTAGATGGTGGATGATACTATTCAATGATCTTTACTTGGAATAGGATATGAGACATCTACAATCACATGATCTATTGAATATAAAATAAGTTAGAACACATATATGGGTCTACAAATCATATGGTTAGATATGGTATGAAAAAATAGCAAAAAAATATTTATTTACTACAATAGATATTGTAGAGCCGACCCATGGACCTATACTTATTTCCCAAGCTTATAAAATAGGTCAAGAGTAAACACTGAATAAGCTTAATAAACTATAAAACTAACTCAAGATCTCTATGCATGCAAAATCATCTTACAAGCTAAATTTTCTTGTCTCACAAGAAAGCTATTATCCATAGGGACAAAATGTAGTGAAACTTCCCCTAAAATATCAATATGCTTCCATACTATTCAGGATCATAAACTGATCTGACACCACTATTAGGATCTAGAGGAGATTATCAAATATTTATTTAATTCAAGTTAATGACAAAACAAAATATAGAGATATAATATTGAACAAACTATGATATTATATATTCTATTACACACTAATATAAATATATAGGATATGATAGTCCTAGATTCTAGGAGGTTGCTACAACTACTCCTCCCATAAATATCTTGTAATCTCCTAAGTTAGTGAGTTGGGTGATTCAATCCAAACTCACGTATAAACATATTATAACAAGATCCTAATATATTTATTTTTACAAAATAATAATATATTATTAACTAACTTACTACAAGTAAATAGTAAACTACCAAATTTCCCAATGTAAATACTAATCCTTGCTAATAAGAATGATATGAATTCATAGGTATAAGTTTTTGTCAGTTTTAACATACTTTGGAAATCAAAATAATTTGTTTGAGTAGGTCAATAGCGGGAATGTGCTTTAACACTAGTTTTACTTAGACTTTTTTTTACTGCAATAGTCTAAAAGGTAGTCTTCGAGTCTATGTAGTAATAATCAAGAATATTTATCCAAATAAGTTTTACCCAAATGAATAATTTTACCCACATTTTAGTTAGGTTGGATTTTTCTCCTCACACAATATATTGGGTCATTCACACCTTTCATGTTATACAATTTAATTTTATTCTCTCCCTCAACTCCTCTCCTTTCAATATGTGGGCAAATTTTCAAAGGAATGGTTGTAATAAACTCTAGTTTGTTTAATGAAATGATGAATCTTTATTAATAGAAGATGTTGAAAGTGTTTGAATCAATTTAAATGTGTATATGGTGGTTTTTATTTCTCACTCTCTTTGTCTACTCTCCTTAGAAGTTTTCATTAGTTTTGTATTCAATTATTAGTTGAATATTACCTTTGATATATGAGTTCAACTAGATAGTTTAATTTAAATGATTTAAAATGGATTCCTTTGACCTATAATAAAATAATTTCATATTTTCCTTTGACTATCAAAATTATTCTTAACTCAAATTGAAAAGAATAGTGCTCTTATACTCACTGTGAGTAGAATTTCTAGGTGATTGATAGATGTATTTGGAGATGCCTTGATTTACTTGTACAAGAGAAAATTTTAAATATTTCCATTAACAAAACTTGATAAAATCATGAGAGGGGTAAAATACAACATCTCAAAATTAAAAATTTGCCATTGAGGCATGGTGGACATGGTCACACTAGTGGACAAAGTTGTATTGCATCTCAGTTTAACCTAGTACAGTCTTAACCCATAAGGACATATACTATTGGGACTAGTTTGACAAGATGCTATAGGAAAAATAATTTTTTTTTAATGATGTTATAATTAGTTGTAATAAAATTAATATAATAATAAATCCTCCTATATATGTTTCAAGTTAATGGAATGGAAAGTAAAACTTGTAAGGGTAAGGATGTCAATATTAAACATTGTTAGACATTTAGGGATTAAATTTGAGTGTCTAAATTCACCTAAGATGAGTACATCACCCAATTAAGTTACTCTCACCATACCCTTAGAGAGAGATAATGGGATACAAACATAGTTTAGCATCTATAGTTAGTTCTATGAAATATTGGGCCTACACTAATATAACAACAATAAAGTATAATTAAAATCCCATAAAAACATCTAAAACATTGCATTAATCACCTTTATATTCTAGTTTTTGGTTGTATAGTATCCATAATGGGATTTATGGATGAATATTTTTTTCATATGTTGAATAATCTTATAAAATTAATTGTTGCATCATGTCTTTTATGTCAACATGTTATTCATTTTTTTGCATAGATCCAATGATTTGAATTATGAATTAATGTAAAACACTCACTATTTATCAATTTATGACACTCATAACAATTTTCTCTATTTATTTATTTTTATATTAAATTAGATTATTTGATTAAAATTAGGTTCGATATTGATTTAAAAAATCAACCAAATGAATATAAATAGATAAAATGCAAACCAAATTTGTTAATGGAGTTTACCCTTTAAGGGGATACATTTATGGGTCTAAAAATCAATTGAACTAATCTATTAAATGGTGAAAATACCCTTTCTGTACAAATTTTACACCAAAATATGACTTTGGTCTATAAAAATAACCTTTGTTCTACCTTTAGGAAGTATTTGAAATAATATCATGTATGAGATCTATTCTTCCTACATAAAAGGACAATTACTTACTTGTTTTTTACTTGCTCTCGTTCAAAGGATAAAAATTAAGTTTTCTTCTCTCCATGTATATGTTTTTCAAATTAAAAATGAGCCATTTATAATTATCACAAGGCCCTTGTTTCATGGGTGAATGTCTTATCTATTTACTAAATATATTGGTATTCCTTCCATTACTTTGTTTTTAGGCTTAGAGAAAGGTTCCATGCATTTTGGGTGGGATTTAATCCCATATTGAGCGGGTTCTACTTTGGTTTGTAGAAATAACCTAGGTTCTACCTTTAGGAAGTCTTTCAAATAATATCCTATATGGGAGTTGTTCTTCCTACATAAAATGACCCTTTATTACTTATTTTCTAGTTTCTCTCCTTCAAAGGCTAAAAAACAAGTTTTTTTTATCTACATGTATACATTTTTCAAATTCAACAATGAGCCTTTTATAATTATTGCAAGGCCCTTATTTCATGGGTAGAAGTCTTATCTATTTACTTAATACATTGAGATTACTTCCATTGATTTTTTTAAGGCTTGAATAAAGCTTCCATGCATTTTGGGTGGGATTTAATTCCATATTGAGAGGGTTTTTTAATAATAATGTTTTGAAAAAAGTTTTAACACCATATGAATTGGTATTAAGACTGATCTTTGATTAAAACTCATATCATATCTTGTGAACTTATTTTTTGACATTCTATGTGTCAAAATACCATTATTATATGTTTGTTATTCCTATACCCATTGGTGTGTTTAGGGATATGTGTGGTTGACTTGTGGCTTACATACCTTTTTTATTTACTTGTTACATTTCTCTATGTTCTTAGATAGGTTGGCCTATGGAATAACCTTGGCTAATTAGAGAATATATAGGAGGTAGTGGTTAGTATTTAATCACCAGGTGAAGTATTCTTCTATTAGTGCATTGTTGTGGAGGTTACCCCTTGAAGTGGCTATGATATATTATCCATTATTCTATTTTTCTGTGAATTATCGATGTGTAATCTCTCATATTTTATTATTATATGCAATATGAAATCATTACGTGTCAATATCTAATTAATTTCATTACAATTGGTATCATAGATTTGATTTGGGCAAGTTTCCTATGGCATTTTGTTTTGGATCTGGTGAGGCGTGGTTTCTAGGAGCAATGAAAGTGAAAAAACATAACTTGCAATCTGGGAAGAATTATTTTTTTTTCAACACAGTATTTCTCAAAATGCTTTTTAATAAAAAAAATTTAAAACAAAAGTCTATAATTTTTTCCCCTTGCACACTTACAATCATTGGATTCATCTCGATGAGATAATCATACTGGTATATTTTGTTGGTACACTTTTTTGGTACCAAAATTTTTACTCTAGTATGCAAAGGTAATCATTGGATTCATCTTGACAAGGTGATCACAATGGTATCATTTCCTCGTACACTTTCTTTTTTAGGTCAGAACCCTCTTAAGGTTTGTTTATGGTAGGTCCTTCAACTCAGGGAAGAAAAGGGGCACTAGAATTTCCTAAGACTCCTTATACCAATGACATGCAATATGGAACTTCAGATCCAATGATTTCTTAGCTTTAAGAGGACATAAAAAACTTGGTGAGGCATGATGACTTTGTTGCAGTCCAAGATGATGTTTCAATGATGTCTAAAGAAATTAATGGAGTTCACAGTGAATTGTAGTATATAACTACACAATTGGATACCCTCACATCTTAGTTTCAGCTTAATAACCCTCCACTTCAACATTTAATTCTTCCTCTCAACAACTCCCATGCTAGTATGAAATTAACATTGCCAAAATTGGACATGTGTAAGTTATATGGTAAGGATCCTCTCACTTGGATTAACCAAATTGAGAATTTTTTTGAGATACATTAAACCCTTTATTCTCAAAGGGTGATGGTGGCATCCTTGTATATAGAACTTGAACAATTAATTTGGTATCACTAGTTATGTGCTCAAAAGAAAAATAATGGTGCTCCTATTACATGGAATATTTTTAATGAGGAGTTAACAACTCATTATCAAAATAGTGTCTTTGATAAATATTTCAGCCAATTAGCCAAGCTACGAAAAACAAGACCTGTGAAGGATTATATTCATGAATTTTTAAATCTCTCTTTACAGGTGGAAAATATCACTGAGATAAATTTGATGGATCTATTTTTGGATGGCCTCAAAGATATCATCCAATACAAGGTTTGAATTTTTGTCCCAACATCTACATCAGAAGCTATCCTTAAGGTATGCATGATAGAAGAAAAAGATGGTCAAAAAGAAAACTTTCACTGCTGGTCATGATCGTAAATTTCTAGCACCATCATTTCCACAGCCCACTAGATGAACATAATGAAAATTTGAGGAGAATCAAGAAAAAGGGTTGTGATATTTTTGTGACAATAAGTGGATCAAAGACCATCATTGTGCTGAAAATAAGATATTTTACATTGAAGGTGCCAATGATGATGAAGATGATGAAGAAGTACATGATGCAGTATAAGAAGTTCTTGAGGAAAAATCTAAAGACTCTCAGTCTACTATTTCATGCCATCCCCTATCAGGTATTAGTACTCCCAAAACTCTTAAGGTGATGGGTTTCCTTAATAAATAGGTCATTATCTTGATTGATTTTGGGAGCACACATAACTTCATCCACAGTAAGTTGGCTACTCGTTTGAACTATTTCATTTATCCATCTCTAGAATTTTAGGTTATGATTATAGATGGTGATACCTTTAGTTATTCAAGAAAATTTCATAGTATTAAGTTGGCCATGAGAGACTACTTATTAGATTCTCCTATGTTTATTATTCTGATGGGTGAAGCTGATATTGTTCTAGGAGTCTATTGGCTCACCACTTTGGGCACTATTGAGATGAATTTTCAATAGTTATTCATGTGTTTTCATTCTAAAGAAAGGATATTTGAAATAAGAAGATTAAAGGCTAAATATCCCCAACTTGTTATCTCCCATCAAATGACAAAGATTCTCTATAAGTGTGCTAAGGAATTTATAACACTTATTTTCTATGGAAGTATAGCCAACTCAACCATTTCCACCTCTTGATCTACAAAAAATAATTAATGTTCATTATATTATTTTTGGAGACATACCAAAAGTACTTCCATGTAGCTGCATGCATGGTCATGCTATCACACTTATTCCTAGCAGTACACCACCCAACATCAGGACATACAACTATCCCTATGCCCATAAAAGTGAAATTAAAAATATGGTACAAGAGATGTTGGATGGAGGAATCATTTTCCACAGCCAAAGTGAATACTCTTCACCATTTGTCATGGTGAGAAAGAAAGATGACACTTGGAGGATGTGCTTTGACTATAGAGAACTCAACAAGTACACTATCAAAGATAAGTTTCCAATTCCTATCATTGATGATTTTTTTGATGAATTGAATGGTGCTCTTTATTTTACCAAGTTAGATCTACATTTTGGGTATCATCAACTCATGGTCTATGATGAAGACATACCTAAAACCACTTTTAGGACTCATGAGGGCCATTATGATTTTTTGGTTATGCCTTTTGGCCTAACAAATGCACCATCTACTTTTTAGAGTTTGGTGAATACTATTTTAAAGCTATTTTTGAGGAAATTTGTTTTGGTATTCTTTGATGATATCCTCATTTATAGTAAAAATTAGGTAGACCATTTACAACATGTGAAATAGATACTTTCCATTTTGGAGCAAAATCAATTGTATGTCAAATCTTCCAAATGTACTTTTGGGGTTGGTGAGGTTGAATACTTGGGTCATTTAGTGTCTTATGAAGGAGTGAAAGTGGATCCTAAAACAATCCAAGAAATGGTGGACTAGCCAATTCCTAAGAAAATCAAGAAACTTTGGGGATTTTTTGGGCTTATTGGTTACTATCTCAGATTTATCAAAAATTATGGTAGTATTGTAACCCCACTTACCTCTTTGTTAAATAAATACTCCTTTTAATGGACTGATGCAGTTTCCTAGGCATTTTAATATTCTAAATTAGCCCAGATATCATCAAGAAAAAAACAAATAGATTACATCATGAATTCTTTTCCATAAAAAATATATGGTATTATTTAATTTTTTTTACAAAGAGAAGTGAAAGCATATAAAACTTTCACTAGGTGGCTACAAGATAAAACCAATTCTCATGAACCAATTCATTTATTAAAAATTAAACAAAACTAACTAAAAATAAAATACTTTTAGATTATAAAATAATCCAACAAACTCTTGCTTGATCCAAAGGGGTATAAAAAGACTAGAGCAGGGAACTATGAGTCATCCAAGTAGACTCTATCATAACTGTAGCTAGTACATTATACATCATAGACTGATCCACACCCTGATCATCCCCACACTATCGTAAAGCATTATCATGCACTATCCAACTACACCGATCCTCACATAGAATCCATTAGAAAAGTGATTGCCATCTGTACTGTGTATGGCACATCTCAACTAATAGCCAACAATCACCAACTTTTCCTATAGGCCTGTGCTTAACATTAACAATGCTAGAAACATAATGCTAACTCGTATCACACATCACTAATGATTGATAAAAAAAACAATATTCAATATGTTTTCCCCTCTCAGGAAAGAGGTGAGAATCCATGCAATAAATAAACTGAGTACAAATCATTGATATGCCCCACATCAAAGATCATATCAACACTACATATATGAAATCAAAGTACACAAGCCAACAAATGATACTACATCAAATCCTAATATTGAGCCTAGTAACTCACACAAGATCAGTGAGTCATTATCTAAGAATATATAATCATCAACTATGGATTAATCAACTTCATAGTCATCCCATCCATTAGAAGAAGATGTAGAAGAATATCCAAAAGAGTGACTAGAGTGATCAATAATGTTTGCTTCTGTCGATGTCAAGAGGACCTCATTTTAGAGGTGAAATTTGTAGAAAGATGTCATATGCCACCATAATTGTAGCATATTATCTCACATCTAGTGGAACTAGAGGAAGAATAACCCCATAAAGAAGAATGCCTATGCTTGTGTCCATGTGAATGTTTGTGGTGATGTTCATGCTTTTGAGAAATAGAATGATGTCTATGTTTCGAAGAGCCTAAATTATCTCTATATCTAGAATGATGTTTATGCCTAGAAGTGTGCTTATGAGAGTTTTTATATTTCTCTTTGTGTTTTATATTGGGATCATATAATGGATTTTTTATTTTGGTATAGTATGCATCCTCAGTAGGTTTTTCTTTCTTCTTTTCAAATTATCACTCATATTGAGTGAGCAACTCACAAATATAATCAAATGTAGATTTGTTAAGCTTATCACTAAGCTATAACATATTTATAAATTTCATGTGGCCTAGGCTAAGGGAATTCAAAATAATATAAATGAGCATTTCATCATCAATTTTTCTACCAGTAGTGCCAGATTCTTTTTCCAAATTCTTAATGCATGACACATATTCTAAACGATCATCATCATCAATGAGTTTAGTGTTAATAAACTTCACAAGGAGATCAATTTTATTTTAAGTAGGCTATTTATCATAAAATTCTTTTAGATATTTCCATGTTGTCCAAGCTTTAGATTTAATCTCCTTTATGTTAATTATGACTTGTGTACTGCAAGTGGATTTTAACAATGCAAAAGCTCTTCTATCATGTTTTTGAAATTATGCAAGTTTTGTGGCTTCAGTGGGAAAAGGTGGTTTTTTATCAACAACATACCACTAGTCATTGAATATTAATGTGTTTTCGATGTTCATTGACCATTCTTTATAATTCTTAGGAGTTAGGTGTCTAGTGTCAGAAATGAGACTCACAATTTTAGCCATGATGCAAAAAAGTAAGGAATGCTATCAAGGTTTTACCTTTACCTTAGAAATATCTTCAATTTTAAAAATGATCATGGGAATTTTGAGATACTATATGTTCTTTAAGAATACAAGCATAATGAAATAGGAAAAAACTTGCATTTTGAAGGTGTCAATTTCAACCAAAAATGCACCTTGATACGTCATTTGTAATACATTTATTTGAAAAAATCATATAAGGAAACATCAAAACATAAATTTTATCATTCCAATGTATCCGTAATGTCAAAAACCATGGATATTTCTTAGTCACATGACCACCATTTGACGCTATGTTGTACACAAAATCTGGGCTTTTATTTTCTATTTATTTAATGTATTTCTTCTCCAAAAATATTCTCCATGATATTTCTCTCTTTCAATTTTTGAATTCACATATTTATTTATTTTTTAATTAGATATCATCAAGATAAAAACAAATAGATTACATCATGAATTCTTTTCCACTAAAAAATGTATAGTATTATTTCAATTTTTTTTACAGAGAGAAGTGAAAGCATATAAAAATTTCACCAGGTGGTTACATGATAAAACCAATTCCCATGAACTAATTAATTTATTAAAAACTAAAAAAAACTAACTAAAAATAAAATACTTTTGGATCATAAAATAATCAAACAATAGACATGTCAAGCCTTGATTCGACCATCAGTACATTTCTAGTCACCATTTTAACATCATCATTATACCATGCTTACTTTAATAGGTCATAAATTTATTATATGAATTTTTCTTGACCCCACTAAAAATGTGTTTACTTGATCTTACCAAGTGATTCTATATTTTAATGTTTCTAATGGGGTTTCATACCATTTGATCATATTAGTGTGGAGATCCTCCTAGATTACTCATCCCCACTAAAAATATTTTGGACAACCAAATCTCTTTATTATATTATAAAAATAAATGAGAGTATAGGTCCTTAATTTTTTTAATTTCCATCCACCTTGACTTGATTGGATTATTTACTTTTAGGCCAACTCATAGGTATTAAACATCTCATCTTTTTGGTGTCCTTGTCTTCCTATCAAGAATCATGTCTTCCTACAACTCATCAAGACATTCAAGAGCAAAATCATGTATAGAGGGAACTTAAATACCATCACCTTGATCCATGATCATAGGTGGCTCATACAATTTTATGTTTTCCACATTTATAAATGAATACATTTGCATGTAAGGTGGTAGTTCAAACCAAAAATCGTTATTACCAATCTTTTCAAAAAAATTAAATGGGCCATATATTATTAGTTTGAGCTTCATACCTTATCCTTTGAGATATTATTTGCTTATATGAAGCCAAAATAGATCACCAAATTGGAAGTGGTGATCAACTTGATGCTTATCATGCCTACACTTGTACTTGGCTTGGCTTTTCTCTAATTGATCTTGGACAACTTTATGAATCAATTGAAATTTTTGGATGATTTTTTTTCATCTACATCTTTTTATCCATATATCATAAAATCTTTCCCAAAATATAAATCCAAAGGTGACTTATAAAAATAACCAAAATAAGTCTGAAAAGGAAGATTATGTGTAATATGTTTTATGGAATGATTATAGGAATGTAGTACATAACATAAATATCCATCTCAAACCTTAGGATGCTTAATGTAATACCATCAAAGAAAATGAGTCGCTATTTGGTTGACCATTTATGTTTGACCATCAATTTTTGGATGAAAGGTAGTTCTCTTCTTGAGTTTTGTGTCCATCATGTACCACAAATCTGATCAAAAGTTCCTAATTAATCAAGAATCATGATAAAAATTTATGGATGTGGGAAAACCAAAATGAACCCAAACATTATTGAAAAAAAAGTGTGTAGTATCCTTAACTATGAATATATTATTAGGGAACCGGTATATACATTTTACTAAATTTTTCCACAATCACATTTAAATAGTCATGATTTTTTCTATACATAGGCAAACCATCCACAAAGTCCATAAAAACACTTTCCCATGGATTGGTTGGTATGAGAAGTGGGGTATACAAGCCCAAATTCCTATTACTAGGATTTCTAGTGGTACAAAGAATAAAACCTTTAACATATTTGGATACATTTTCATACATCTAGGGCCAATAACAAAATCTTCTCAACTATTCACCTATTCTCCCAATGCCTAAATGTCCCAAAACAAGAGAAGTATGTCTTTCCCTAATAACATGGAATATTTAATATTGTGAAATGCATAAACTACCAACATGATATGGTAATCCATCATGCATGTAATATTCCTATGATATGGTAATCCTTAAAATCAATGTCTCTAGCATATTGTTCATTATAACTTTCATTCATCAAAGAGCTATGCTCTAAGAAAATAGATTCAATATTAGGAGGCCTTGAAATCATATTAGCTACCTTAGTTTTATACTTTTATTTATCATAGGTAGGATATACCTTTATGACACTTTTTAAGGTTTCATAATGGTAACAAACAAGTTTTCACTTATACATCAAAACTACACCCATGGCATAATCGTTTGCATTAGTTTCAATCTCAAATGGCTACTACAAAATATAGAAGTGCTAAAAGTAGATTTGTTTTTATATTTTATTTTATCATGACAAAAGATTATTTATGTTTTCATCCCCACTTAAATACATATTCATTACTTATCAAATAATACAAATGAGATGCAATCAATGAAAAGTTAGCAAAAAACTTCCTCTAATATTGGACTTCCCCTAGGAAATGTCTAACTATAGTTATATCATTAGGCTTTGGCCATTTCATTGTGGCTTAAATTTTAGAGGGACCAATTTTAGTTCTACCATCCCCTAAAACATATCCTAAATATACTAAATATGTTTTTTCAAATTCACATTTAGACATCCTTATTATAATTTCTCCCTTTGGAAAATTATTAAGACTTTCTTAATATGCTTTATATGATATTCCAAATTTTGACTTAATATCAAAATATCATATAATTAGACTATAAAAAAATCATCTATGAATTGTCTAAATACATCATTCATAATCCACATGAAAGTGGAAAGAGCATTACAAATACCAAAAGGCATAACAAACCACTCAAAAAGACATTGCTTAGTTTTGAAAGGAGTTTTCCAAATATCACCTTCATTAATTCTAACTTGGTGATAACCACTTATTAAGTATAACTTAGTGAAATAAACAATTTTTTTAATTGATCTAAAATATCATCAATACTAGAAAGAGGGTAACAAGTTTTCACCATAATCTTTTTCAATGTTCATAAATAAATACACATCTACCAAGTGCCATCTTTCTTTAGCAACAAGATAATTGGAAAACTAAATGGATAATTTCTTGTGATAATTTACACTATATTAAAAAAATATTGAACTTGCTTCTTTTTTTATTCATTTTCTACCATAGACAACCTATACATGTTGATATTATGAAGAGGTGAATCCTATTGTAGATGTATCTTATGTTGTATATGTATTTTAGGAGGTAAACCTTATGGATCTAGAAAAACATCATTATAATAAGACATAATATTAAATATTTAATTTCCATCTTTATGATCAAAACCTTATAGCGACTTAGATTTTATCATAATCCTTAGCTTTTACAACTATGAATACAAAGTAATTGATTGCATTAACAAGCCTTTTCATTTATCTTGTAGATACAAGATATAAGTTTGTCTATGTCAAATGGGCTATTAAAATATATACAAACCCATATTTTACAAGTAAATTTTTATTCTCTTACCTATATCAGATTATTTTTATATCAAATAAATAAAGATAACTAGTTAAAATTCCACAAATATCAAGTTGAACCATGTCTAAATCTACCTCATCAATGAATTTGGAGGTGATCGGAAATCTCAAACTATATGTTTTAGTGACTTAAATTTTAGAATCATCATGCACCCATCCCAAAGTGTATGGTTTAGGATGCAAGTTTGTAGTATACCATAATTTGTTAAAAATCTCTTCAAAAATGAGATTAGCCTAATATTCACCATGAAAAAGAATATCTATCTTAGTATGCTTATAAATTACTCTTATGTGCAATAACTCATTTATTTACTTTTCATCATGCATAGATTTAGAATGTAAAGAATAATGAGAATTAATAGAATTAAAAATATAAGAGGAAGAAGATGAACACTTCATGCCCATGGTGATGAACTTGTTTTCATCACCAGAATTAGAGCCAATATCTTGTTGAATTGTTGTAGTATTATTCTTACCTTTCATGTTCATAAGACATTTTGCAATACGTTCTAAATGTATCTTCCAACAATTAGAATCTTCATTTCTTTCTCTCTTGTAATGAGATAAAAAAAGCTTCCCATCCTCTTTCTTAACCATGGAGGTATGTTTCATCTTACCCTTTACTTTACCTTTGATTTTAGGTGGTTTACTAGGCTTATTTGTGAAGTTTTTCCTATCCTTAGTCACTTTACCCCTTGATTTAATATTGGTAGCTTGGAAACAAACTTCATCAATATTAGTTGGGTTAAACATAAGGATTTTATGCCTTAAGTAACTATGTAACCCACAAATATATTTCAAAATATACTCTTGAGTGTAAAGAGGAATACTAACACCAAATCCCTCTTTCTAAACTCTTGAGTATAATCCTTTACACTTTAACCATCACTTTGCCTTAAATTTTTATAATCCATAGTACCTTGTTGAATTTAACCTAATAGATAAAATTTATTTTTAGTGTAGAAACAAAATCATCCAAAAAATAAGTCACTTTACCATGCTTAAATAGATCCTCTTGTGTCTCTCCCACCAAATGAGTGTTGTACCACTCAATTGATAAGTAGTTAGCTAAATTTTTTCTTCCTCATCATCAATCTTCTAAAAATCATAACATAATTTCATATACTTGAAATAATGATAAAAATATTATGCACTAATCTCTCCATTATAAACTGACAAATCAAAATTAAAATCTAGCTTAACCTTGGAAGAAATAGAATAAGAAACTTTTTTTGCTTATCATTGAATAAAGTAGGAGAAAGTTTAGATAGAAGAGATTTAGAATTTTCTTCACCTTTAACTTAACCACTGGTTGAGCATTATCCCTATTGTTTACCTCCAATTCACATCTTAATTTCATGATACAACTCTTCCAACATAGTACTCATCTCAAGAAAGGCTTGATATAAGGTCACTTTTGATTTTGGTTTTCCGCTGAGAGAATCTGTGGCTTGACTTGCATGTTTTCAACCAATTTTAAGGTTATTTTCTTTAAGGAATCCTTCACCAGACTTTATCTTAGACCTGGTCAACATGAAAAATGAAAATCTTCAAATACAAAAACAACATTAAAATATCCCTGATTACTTACTCTAATACCAAACTTGATCTAAATTGCTAGTTAATGCAAAACGCTCACTATTTATTAATTTTAGACATTCAAAATAATTTTCTCAATTTCCATCCTTTCACATTAAATTGTATTATTTGATTAAATTATTATTAAAAACTAATTAATAACATTAATTAAATGATTATAAATAAATAAAATGCAAAATAAATTTGTAAACAAAGTTGACACTTTGAGGAGTTACTTCTCTAGGTCTGAAAACCACTCGAACCAATCTATTAAATGGTGTAAACACACTTTTTGTATAATTTTTACACCAAATATGACTTTGGTCTATATAAATAACCTATTCTATATCTTTAGGAATTATCTAAAACAATATCTTGTATGTGAGGTACTCTTCCTTCATAAAATGACACTTGATTACTTGTTTCTTACTTACTTTCCTTCAAATGCTAAAAAACAAGTTTTATTCACTCCATGTATATGTTTTTAAAATGCAAAAATAAGCCTTTTAAAATGTTCCCAAGGCCCTTATTTAATTGGTTTAAATATTATATATTTACACAATATGTTGGTATTCTTTCCATTACCTTGTTTTTATGATTGGTTAAAGATTTCACTCATTTTGGGTGGGATTTAGTCCCATATTAAGAGGTTTTTTTCATAATAATATTTTAATAAAAGTTTAAATACTATATAAATTGGTATTAAGACCAATATTTACTTTAAAATCATAACATATCTTTGGGACTTGTTTTTAGACATTACATGTGTCAAAATACCATTGGTACATGTGTCAAGTCTTGATTGGGCCATTCGTATATCCAGTCACCATGTTAAAATCATCATTGTGACCTACTTAATTATACAGGTCATAAATTTTGCATAAGAAGTCGATTTGACATAGCTAAAAATGTTTTGGATTCATCTTAGAAATATCTGGAATGTTGAAATGTTTTCAATAAGCTTTCAGACCATTTAATCAGACCAGTGTGGGAATCCTCATAGATCATTTAATGTCAAATACATCAATAATAGATATTATGTAAGGCTCAATCTCATGACCTTCCTTTTTAAAATCATTACACTACTATATCATGTCATTAATATTATCTAATATATTTTTTCAAATCTTTAATGACTTGGGAGAAAATGGAAAAATATACTATACATTTTATCAAAATCTCAACATGAAAGGATCTTCCAGTCATTACTTCACATGTTCTTGAAGAGTGCATTATGGCTCTTATATTAGAACCTAATAACCAAGAAACATCTAGTGAGACTGATGATGAAATAATTATGGAATACCTTTATTAACATCAATAAAATGTTGAATCAATCTTATATGTTGATAGATAAGGAAAAAATAAAGGGCCCTATATTTTTATCCCACTCGTACATCCATTCATATACATCTAGTTAGTTCCACAACATCATCCCTTGGTTTGGTAATATCACTTGGTTTCAAAAAACTATAAATGCATATTCCTTCTCATGCCACTTATAATCTCTCAATCACCTCTCCAAATAATACTCTTGATCATAAAATTGTTTCCTTAAAAGCTAATCTATCTTATATTGAGAAAACTCTTTCTCATTTTGTCACTTCCATAGAATCATGTTCGTTGTTTCATACCATCTTTGGAACCCAAATTTTCTTCTTTTCCATTAATAGTTTTCTTTTTAGCTCCTAGGATTCCTCTATATGAAGGAAAATGTTATTATGTACATTCCATGAAACTTATCTAGACTATGTATATAATGAAAAATTATTGACAAAGCATTTTCCAAAAATCCTCAAAGAATATGCTCTTAGATGATTTTATGATATTTTTATTCAATAACTAAAGGCTCTCAATACATTGTAAAATAATTTTTTAACACACTTTTCTATCAACATTGGTGAAAATCCATGATATGCTCAAATAAAAAATCTCAAATAAGGGTCTAATCAAATAATCAGTCAATATACTCTAAGATACAAGACTATGATATTAAAAATTATATATAAAATGGAAGATAATGAGATAAAATATATCTTCGCTCATTTTTTCCAACTCCATTTGAATATTCTATTATTTTTGTAAGTTAAATAATTAAATGAGTTATGCCATATGATTAAAGAGTGTGAGGTTAGTTTGCTTTGTTTTAACAATCTCAAGTATACTTCAAATACTCTTTATACTTAAAATGCTATGTTTTAAATCAAGGAAAATTATAAAAGCAAATCTAATGAAATAAATAATGAAGCTAAGATTACAATTAATGTAATCTCACAACCAGGAGAAAAGCTTTAGTTATAAGCTCTATGAAGGTGGAAATTCTCAAGGTGTTTAAACCATTTTAATATGATTATGTAAGGGTTAAAGAGTATAATATTATATCCAAAAGGATGAATCAAAATATTCTAAAGTAATAAAATTATTTGAAAAAGTGAATAAATGAATATTTAGAATTATAATTCCATGTTATGATAAATATAGAAAGTAAAATCCAAATAATAGTTTAAATACATATAAATGAATAAGAGACAATACTTAGTTTATCTACAAATACACATGAAGATATGAGAAATAAAGAGGTAGAAAATGGTAGAGATGATTAGGATTTAGTCATTAGGTTATCTAAATATAGTTTTTGGAGGTTTGGATGCCTATGTTAGACTTGGGACACTTGCATCGATGTAGGTGTCATGATCATAATAGAACTATCTTTTATGTAATATTCACTGTATTTTGAGTTGACCACCTAGATATTTTTGGGTTTATGTCACCTTTATACTAATGTATTTTACTTGTGTGATAGTCTGTCAATAATTGAATGTGGATCAAACTTATGTCTTCACGTTAGGTCTTTTTACCTTAATAAAAATTGGTTATTGGGCTCATGGTGTCAAGCTAAACTCAAGGATCCATTTATTAATAAGCACTAAATACCTATCTAATATTCAAAAGAGGGCCTCGGACATGTGTAATTATCCATTAGGTGTTGGATTGTGTGTCAAAAGGTGTGCACCATAATTTATGTAAATGAATATAATGATCTAGCTTGTAACTTGAAAAATGATACTCATTGATTATTTTTTGAGTGTTTTAGACCGTTCATATGATTATTCCTTTGATTGATATGAAAATATTAACTTAGTTGTACAATCGATTGAATGAGCTTGAATAGGTGTTTGTTTTTTATTTCCTAGATGAATAATGAGTAATCTTATATTTGTATTTAAACCAAACCTTTAGAAAAAATTATAGAAAGGTTAAATAAAACAAATGGGATAACCCATAATATTCAAAATATTTAAAAAATTATGACTTTTGAGGACCGGATACTTTATAAGAATATGGACACTTGCATCCATGTAAGTGTCCCTATGTGAGATGAAATTGTATGATATACTAAGAAGATGATGATCTAAAACTGATAGTAAAGGATATATATCAAGTTTTAGGCTTTATTTAAATTTTTACCTTTGATAACTGAAATTTAACAATTTATAGCTACATAATAGGTAATTTATTTTAAAAAAATTGTCATTTTACCTCATAATGACATCATTTGACCTCACTACTTAATATATTAAATAAGGGCTTAGTTTATATAAATATCAATTCATTCTCACACCCTGATGATAGTTCATGGAGTAGGAATCGAAACATTGGTCAAAAAATGATACATAGTTATATCAAAAAATACTCTTGAAAATCAATGAACTATGGAAATAAATTATCATTAATTGATATATATGTTTTTAATAATGATTCAAATAGACATGCACTCTTTATTTGAGCATATTTTGATAAAAAATATGTACATAGTGTTAAAATAGATATGGGCCATGCAAAAATATGTTCATCATAACACTTCTCTACTCTCTTGGGTATGTACTGAAAAATCAACAAGATACTTATAAAGTTTTAAAAACAAATTATGGTCATACACAAGATACTATTGGGCATATCATACTAACAATACAAGTGGAACCTCTCATAGTCCCTAGTCCATTCTTAGTTTTAACAAGTGTTGTCACTTAGATTTGTACCCTTTGGAAAGATGTCTCAGCTCTCCTCATCCAAGTGGTAGAATTGAAACACCTCTAGGCTATGGGCAGCCTAAAGATGGGGTGAATATCTAGATATGGCTATCTCCCTTGATGTGCCACTTATAGATCACTACTACACCTAAACTTTCTAAGGGAAAAGGGAGAGAAAAATGAAAGTAAACTATCCTAAAGGAGATGATAAACCAAATTATTTTATGACTACCAACCAGATACATGTTACACATGAGACCAAGGGAGTCTCCAAACAGACACTTCTCCAATCTAAATCTTCTCACATCAATATTTCATTTTGAGGTTGTGATGAATATTTAGGCTAGGAAAACTAAAAAATATTCCTAAGATGGCACTTTTTGATTAAACTAACTCACTCAACCTTAACACATAAATATAAAACTTCACATGACCTAAAAGAAGAAGCTTTCTAATAAAAAATAGGTGAAATTGGAGTGCAAGTCCACTATCAACACCTTTATGTAAAGTGAGTTATTTGAGATATCAAATCAGCTTGAAACATGAAACAAATCATAGAGAGAATCTAATAAGAGAGACACCATCCTATGGAGTCAACATCAATAGTTAGATTGTGTAGATTTCTCCAAACTAAAGTAAAACTTATAGGGAGCATAGATAGTCAAAATTCTTAGGAATGGTTCATAAAGAACATACCACCATTCCTCTACAACAAAACATCAAATGGGAGTTGAATTATTTTATAAGACACCCTCAGTATCATTTTACTTGAAACCTCTCTTATTGACCATACCAAGTACAAATATGAAGACCATTTTTGCTTGCCAAGCCTAGTGGAAGGAGAGAGAAACAATTTTCTTCATTTATTTGATATTATTTTCAAAAATATAATTGGAATAATTTTATGGAAGACTAAGGGACGCTCTTTAAATGTCCTCAACTATAAGAGTCCATATAATTCTGTACACCTCATTAAATGCTCATTTTTTCAAGAAAACTATCCTTTTTTCAATAACCTACCACTTTCAGTTAAAAATAATAATTTAGACCTATGATGACACGTGGGGCATGAAATCATCCTTTAAAATCTTCACATCTCCCAAGGGGGCTATACAAGTCATTTAATACTCTATTTTGAACTCCAAAATGACTCAAAATGACATAAGGACTAAAATGACTAATGACCAAGGCTAATATGACATTAAATACATAAAATGGACTATGGAATGCCCCATGACAAAGTATTAGACCCCTAAAGCACATTAAAAACAAGTTTTTACCTATAAGTGTCCCAATTTGACCTGTAGGGTCAAATTTAGTTAACAAATTGGTGACTCAAAGGGGTAGTATGCATGTTATACTAAAAATTAGTAGGATTATTAGTTCATTAGGCTTAGGGAGTCATCTAAAGTTTGACACACAATAAGAGGACTTTGAACATTGACAACAATTTTTGATCAAAATAAGACCAAATGACTACTTCTACCACACAAACAAAATAAACAAACTAACAACACACACACACACACACACACACACACACACACACACACACACACACACACACACACACACACACACACACACACACACATGCGCTCAAAGCATTTAGAAAAAGCAAAAAACAAACAATTATGTACAACTAATAATTAAGCTGACCTCCCTCTTAGGTCAAAGGGGAATTTTGAAACATTGCTTGCTTTATGACATGAAGGATTTAGTGAGACATGTAGCCTTTTAACCTTTAGCATTGATGCCTCCATCTTCTTCATGGTGTTCACCAACTTCATTGGTAGGATGTTCAATGATAAATAAGTATCTCCATATATTTTGACTATAGAAATGGATTATTTCTACATCCAAATAATCTCAACCTTCTCATGGACTTGTCCCTTGATGTGTAAGTTTGAAAATATGACAGTCCTCTTAGCCTTGATCTCTTTGACATAATATGCTTGATTTTTAGAAGCACCAAGCTTTCCTTCACCATGTTCCCATATCCCTAAATTTGGTTTAACATTATATGAAGATATTGACTCTCTTTTAGGTATAAAAAGATCTACCTTGACATCATTATCCATGTCTACAACTCTGTTTACACTAGCATCATCAAATGGCTTCATGACAATAGGTTCTTGACCAATAGAATGACCTTCATCTTTATGTTTGACTGAACACTCAATATCATGTTTATTAGACTCATCAACAAACTTGTGATCAAATGTGTAATATTTTGGAGAATAAAAAGATTTATCCAACTTATCAAATTCATTGCATATGGGATTGAATTTCTACCATAAATCTTATTCCTCATGAATTTCATCTTCAAGAGTTATTTCTTCTACCTTGGTCTCATGAGACTCTCTTAAAACTGCCACTTCTTGAGGAGTGACTTGACCTTAATAGTATACTCCACTTCATTCTTGAGATGGTCATCCATAAATTCATGATCACACATGGAGTCTTCTTCAAATACCTCTCTCTTCCAGTCTTGGGCACATTCCTTATGGATAGTTGCAAAAGAGACTTTAATATTTTTACCCTCATTCAAAAAGGTAAGATTACCCTTTTTTAACAAGGGAAGTCCCTATGGTGATTTACTCCTCATATTCACTCATGAGATATTATTGATCATCCATAAATTGAGTTTTCTCTTCTTCACTTGCTTCTCTCAAGATGGGATCTTACTCAAGAAGAGGTGAGGTGGAGGTTTGACTGATAGGTTCATGTGAAGGAGATGGAATATGAGGTGAAATGAAAGGTTTATGGATTGAAAATAGAGTGTGAGGGGTAGGATAAGGCTTATGAGTGGATTTAGGAAAGATAAAAGCACTATTAATCACATAAGGAAGTGAATTCTATAACTAATTAGAAGGACTAACATCTACATAAGTAGGAGTTGCATCTTGCCAATAATATCTTTGTTTACAATCCATGAAATCATTTGATTCCTCATGACAAGACTCATAGGATTACTCTTGAGTTTAATAGGCATCATGGTATAGATAGGAGGACTCATATTAGGATTGGTAAGAAGTCATTTATTAATAGGTATCTTGGTAGCCTTCTTCATAGGGTTGTCCAACAACATGGCATCCATATGGAGAGGGAAATGAAGGGCTATAGATCTACCATAGATCATAGAATTGATAGCCATTTTGATAGGATTATTGAGGAGTAAAATGTGGTTCATAACAAGGGTAATAAGGTGGTTCATGATAGGATTATTATCCATATCTATTCATATCAACCTTATGTGTCAATGGAAACACAAAAATTGATCAAAATTTTCAATTAGATACACTTGGGCTGCTTACAATTAGAAATTATCATTGAGAATCATAATTGGTGTTAGATTTGTTTCTTCTAAAAGTTTATTAGAGGAAAGATACACTAAAAATATTCCCACTCTCTTAGACCTTGGTCCCACTAGGGATGCCAAAAACTATTATCCCTTAGATTTTCACCCTTTGAAGAGATGTCTTATCTCTCCTCATCAAAGTGGCACAATTGAAACACCTCTAGGTTGTGGGTAGCCTAAGGATGAGGTGAATCTCTGGATAGGGATAACTTTCTTGATGTACCACTTGTAGATTACTACTACACCTAAACTTTGTGAGGGAAAAGGGAGAGAAAACTTAAACTATCCTAAAGGAGGTGATACACCAAATTAGTTGATGGATACCTACCAGATGTATATTACACATAATAACAAAAGACTAAACAAACATAAACTTATCCAATTTGAATCTTCTCACATCAATATTTTATTATAAGGTTGTGATGAGTGTTCAGGCTATGAGGACTAAATAAGAGGCCTAGGATGGCACTATTTGGATAGAATAACTCACTCAACCTTGACACATAAATAAAAAACTTCACATAACCTATAAGAAGAATCTATGAAACTACAAATAGGTGAAATTAGAGTGTAATTCCATTATCAACACCTTTTTTTAAAGTTAGTTGTTTCAGATATCAAATCAATTTGAAACATGAAACCAAGCATAGAGAACATATGATAAGACATAAAAAATCCTTTAGAATAAACATCAATAGTTGAATTGTATGGATTTATCCAAACTAAAGGAAAACCTTTAGGGTGTATAGATTAACAAGCAAAATAGATAGTCAAACTTATTAGAAATGGTTCATAAAGTACAAATCACTATTACTTTACAACCAAACATCAAACAAAATATAATTTAGTGGATAAAATACCCCAAAGAGAATTTTTTGTGAAACCTCTCTTGCTAATTGTACCAAATACAAACCCAAAGACCACTTTTGCTTACCAAACCTAGTGAAAGGAGAGAGAACTATTTTATTCACTTATTTGAGATTATGATCAAAATAATAATTGAAATAAGTGTATGTAATACCAAGAGACACTCCTAAAAATTTCTTACACCTTATTAAATGCTCATTTTAAAAAATAAAACTACCCTTTTTCTGAAGAACCTACCACTTTTCAGTTAAAAATATTTAACTTAGATTTATGATGACACAAAGGGTGTGAAATCATCCTTTAAAACCTTCATATATCCCAAATATCTATACAAGTCATTTAATGCTCCATTTTGACTGCCAAAATGACTCAAAAGGACATAAGGACTAAAATGACTAATTACCAAAGCTAATATGACATTAAATACATAAAATGGACTATGTCATGCCCCATTATGAAATACTAGACCCCTAAAACACTTAAGAAACAATTTTTTACCTATAGGGATCCCAATTTGACCTGTAGGATAAAATTTGGTCAACACCAAGCACATGGGTCTTTGATATGATATTAAGACACCCTTAGATACAAAAGTTTAGATTAGTGCCTTCTATAGTGTGAAAATGTATAGAATATATTCATGGTAATTATGTGGTCAAAATTCCAAGAATCCAATATGAATATCTTTTGTAACTAATAATTTTTACTAGCCCTATAGAACAATAGATTGCCATAAACATTGAGTAACATAATAATGAGATAGTATATAGAACTTTTCAGTAGTATTATTTACACATTTTAAACTATATAATAGACTCAATTTATCCATCCATTTATAAGCATGATACAATTACACATGATCATCAAATACAAGTTATAGATTTCATAGTACATTATCCTAATCATAAAGTAGCATCTAAGAATATGTCTTTATTTCCTAAGGAACTCAAAGTTATTCATAATTCACCATAGTTACAGGTTGTTACAATTTCTCTCATTATACATGAAGATGTAGTTTCAGATGGTTATATGAGTAGTGATTTAGATTTTTATATTAAAACATATGGTTCCTATTCATATTAAAAAACATTTACATTTGGAACTTCCTCTTCACTGGATGCCACTCGTTCATACAATGCAAGTGGATATGCATATGAGCAACTTCTTGATGAGATACTTGGTTGGAAATATCCTCCTACTTTATCTCAGACCATTGATTAGGCCTATTCCTTTGATTATTTACTTATGCACAGATTCTTTGAATTTACTTCATTGATAATTATTATATCCCTTATCCAAGCATTCTTATAACCCTTGGATTTATTTTTCACTATAGGCATTTCCTTATTAAATTTTATATTAATTAGAATAATACAAAACATCTATCTTACAAAGCTTTCAATGGAAATTATCTATGCTATAAATGTCATACTATGGATTTAATTACAATTACATGATCACATTGATCTACTCATATACATACTTTCCCATTGAGGGAATGTACCTCCTTTTCTACATACCAATCATTTATGGTAGATTTGTATGACTCTTTTACACATACAATGGGGGAACATTGCTTGCCTTCTACCTTACTACATTATACTTTAGATCCTTTTTTTATTGATAAAATCCATCCCACTTATTCTATTTTTTAAAACTCACTTCTTATTTTTGTCAATAAATATATTTTAAAAATTTGAAAAGAAAAACAAATATGTTTAAAATTTTAAAAAAATCATATATGTAAATTAAAAAAAAAAAAAAAAAAAAAAAACAATAAAAAATATTTAAAATTCATTATCATGAAATTTAAATCATTTTCATATGTTGATGTTTTCACATATTTATTTATTTCAACATATGTAGATAACCCATTTACATATTTAATACACACTACTTTTCATGAGGTATTTGAGTGTGATACATGGCATATTATTACATGAGTTTTTGATGTTAGGCTTTGTTTTAACATAACAACATGCTAGAATGGGTGCATCTATTAATTCTCTATGAACTCTTTAATGCGTGCATATATTAATTCTCTATGAACTCTTTAACATGTTGTATCTATTCACAACATTTATACCATGTTGAACCATATATCATAAAAAAAAATTCTAATCACTCATACTTTACATTGTGTTACATTGATATGATATTTTCTAACAAATAAATTCATACATATGGTTGATGTAAACTAATCTCATTTTCTCTATGTTTCTTTTTAAAATTCTTACATTACAACATGATAAATTAGGACTTTATATCTCATTGTGTGTGGACCTTATCCTAGTGTGTTAAATATATACATGTTCTTCTTGTACGGCATCATGATATCATTTTTGTGTGGCTCTTGGCCTTATGTGTGTATGAAACATTCATAGGTACCTTTTATGTGGCCATTGAGTCTTATGTGAGACATTATATACAAATTTTGTAATATTAATTTTTACTGTGGTGTGTGTAATGATTTCTATCATACCTTACTTTTATTACCTAATCTTACTTTAATTGCATGTTATACATATCATGCACATGTTGATATAAATGGGTTCAATGTTATATCTATCTCACACATGTTTCATTTATAATTCACTATTATATTCAATACTATGATGCAATTAAATTTATATGTTTAAAGTGCTACTATACACTATTATATCTCTTGCATATGATTTATTTTGAGATAATGGACTTATATACTATGCCTCTAATCTCAAAATGGGGACATCCTAATGGGATTACCTTGAAAATTAAATCCTCATGAGTGATAAATTTGAGATTTATGATAGAATACATATTCAAAATTTAAATATGGATCAATAATTTTTGGTTGTGGGGGCATATGCCAACATAGTGTACTCATTCCTATGGTTACAAATTATAGGCTTCAAATAGTTAAAAATTTAATTGGCAATAAATATTAACTCAATATAATATAGGTTGAATAATATTCATTCATTTTCACATTACTACATGGCAATTTAAAATTTCAAAATTTGTAAAGTTTTAAATTTTTAAAATTATTTTGTAAGGTCATTAGTTCATTGGTGAAGTTGATTAGATCACAAAGAGTATACCAGGTACCTATTATTGTTGAATATAAATACCCTAAACCATAAGGGATGAGGCTGGGTTTGATCCCCAATTGAATTTGATGGAATGAAAACCCTCAATTCTTGAGACTAAAATAAATAATTGGTCAATAAAAAAATCATTGTTCAATGTTTAAAACATTATCTTTATCCATATGAACTAGTGTGATTCATCTTCATTTTTATATTGGAACATGTTAGATTCTAGTGACACTTAAAACCCATGGTTATCATTTTTATATTTTAATGATCCCCATTTTTTCACTTTTTTTTTAGCTAGCCAAATCTAGTTATTTTACATTTCACTTATTTTATAGAGTATACTACATATTTTGATGATAGTTGGAGCATATAGTATTCACAACTCAAAGGATTTCATTGGTTTTAAAATTGATACTTGATTACTCTCATGTCACCACAAGTTCAATATTTCTCCAAATGCAACAATAAGGGGACACACATCTTATCCACTTTAACATTATAGGAAAATTAAATTTTATAATACTTCAGGTATATTCTTTCTTTGTTCTCTTTTCAAATTTCAAGCTTTAACTTTTCAATTTTCAAATATGAACAATAACTACTTTTGGTGGCATTGTTGTAGGTTTTGTATAATTGAGGCATATTAAACAACCAAGATTCACATCTAAAGAAAAATTGTGTATAAAAAGTTATGTTTATATCTTATTTTATCTATTAATATCACATATTTTCATCACTATAATAAAGGGGAGGCAATTTTATACACTCAAATTTAATTATTAAGTGTTTTAAAATTTAAATCTCGATATACGTAGCTTACCTTGATTTATTCTCCATTCCATTAATTTTTAATCCCTATGAGATCCTTCTATATAATAATTGCTACCTTTAAAACTATTTTAATGTAATTCATGAATCCTTATTCTACTTAGAAACTCATGACTACCAGATTCTAACAGTCATTGTCCTTCTCGAATAAGATCACACTAGAGAAATTATGCCCAGTAGTGTGGCTTGCCCAATACACTCCAATGGTAACTTTTAAAGTTTGAGGTATTTTATATTAACTCTCTTGTATTTATATAAATGTGTTTCAACAAAAATATTGAAAATAATCCTCTATAGAAGCACACTAATAAGCACTTGGAAATTATACTAACCATTGAGCAAAAGATCACTAATTTTTCCAATTCTAATTATATTTTATAATAAAAATTATATACTAAGTTTGAAATAATTTTATTGAAATTAAATGGAACTCATTTTTAATCATTAAATTTAATATATTTAGTTGCATTCATATTAAAAATATCAAGATTCACAAAACCACTCTAGGATGTATAACTACATTAGCATAATGCCATTTTTAGATATACAGGTAGCACTCAAATTACACACAGTTTTATGAAGATATATAATTTATTCCTCTTGATAATTTCCCCATTTGTATTTGATATATATTTCATTTATTTTGTAATAACTAGGTTTAGATTTTTTTATGCCTTATGCACATCAAATCTACACCCATAAGATTGCAATAAATCCTCTTAGATAGCTAGAGCTGATAATATATAAAAACCAATCACACAATAAAATAGAACATGGTTGTAATTAAAAAATGAGGTCATGATGTGCTACCATACACATAGTGTGGTAATTTCCAAATAAATAACAAAATCCTATGTTTGGCTACTATATAGTTAGATTTCGTTTTAGAAAGTTGTTCATCATAGATCTACTTGTATAGTTAGCATAAATTAGATCTAGGAGAGTTTTCACATTTCATTATTTATTATTATTTATGACTCATTTCAAATTCTATAAATTACTATATTTCACATTTATGTCATTTTTATTCTTGAATCTAAATGAGTTTTTAAGATTTTACTATTTATATCATTTCATTTATTAAATTAAAAAAACAAATTAAACAAAGACACATTACATTATACTAGTTTGAATGGCTGATTAGTTAATAAAAATTTTGGAGTCTTTAGTTCAACATGGTTAATACTTATAGCAATTTTAGATGAGTCAATAAAACACACACACACACATGTTTTATTGAGTCATATATATATATATATATATATATATATATATATATATATATATATATATATATATATATAAAGGTCTTGTGACATAATTTAGGTAAGGAGAATAAGTATGTTTTTTATGTGATAAAATAATATTCTAGAAAATTGAGAGGGTTTTGGATCCATGAATATTGAAAATATATTGGTCAAAATATATATTGTATGTATAAATTATTATATATCAATACACTTGATGGCTATATTTTACACATGCACAAACTTGATGGTTTGG
>JARHVA010003219.1:1197500-1267500 GCA_037957365.1 Torreya grandis | reverse complement strand
TCAGGGCCATCTTACTTCCACCAAGAGTGTTTATTTTTATGTTTGATGGAAGGACAATAATTTAACAAATGGCTAATTTAGAAACATCTATGGCATATAAATGTAATACTTTTATAGTCTTGTGGTTGTACCTAAGTTATGTTTCTAACTTTCAATTCTATTTATGTAGGTAAATATTTGGTGATATCAAGATTGACTATAATTTTGACATAGGTTGAATGAAAACCTTCCAGGGTTTTAGGGTGAAAATCCCAAACTTATCCAATGGGTTTTGATATGTTTGTTAATATAAAATGCTCCAAAAATTTAAGAGGTAGGATGGGTAGCCTAATCCAAATAGGTTTTGAATTGAAAAGTTAATATAAGGGATGAAATTGGGGTGCCATAGCTTAGCCATAAGTAAATGATCTCCCCATACCCAATGAAATTCTTAAAAAATTTAATGTTTATATTTAGAATTATCAAATATCAAAATAAATATTCCTTTCACACAAGTGTATAATTGAATCTTACCTATAACCATATCCTATCATTCCTTCAAAATCCATTCATGTAGCTGGGGCAAGCTTGACAAAAATCTTGTGATCCTGCATATCATGCCAAGGGTAGATAGATGTTCATCATTGTTCTCAATGACTGTTAGTTATTATTATACAAAGGCAAGAGTGGGAAAATATTTAGTAGGAGTTAAAGGTTGATGTAATAGTTTTCTAGAAATAATGTTAGTGAAGGAGGGGTAGATGCCATTTTTAATACGATCTCCCATATTATGGCTAAATCCTCAGTTGTAGGCAGGGTCTAAGTCTCCCCTATTTTGGCCTTATAAATTTCTAGTTAGTGACTTGTTAGACCATTTATTAGGGTTGTATTCACATTTATTATTTCTTTGAAAACTACAATTTTTGACCTTAGAGGTACCCCTGCATCATCCTTAGAAGAACTGGTCACCGTTTATATTGCTAAAGTGCCAAAATGATTAGGTTTTAGAGGGTGATTAGGTTTTTAGGAATATAAAATGATTAGGGTTTCCACTTCCATCATGTTCAATTAGAATACTAATTTACATGATCCTAAGTTGTTAGTAACATAGTACATTATCCTAAATACAAAGTGGCATATAAAATATTTATTTGTCTCATAAGGCACCCAAAGTTATTCTTAATTTACTATAGTTATAGGTTGTTACATTTTCTCTCATTGTACATGAATATGTAGATTTACATGGTTATATGAGTAGTGATTTATATAGTTATATTAAAACATATGGTTCTTATTCATATTCAGAGACATCTATAGTTGCCACTTCCTCTTCATAGGATGTCACTCCTTCATACAATGCAATTAGATATGCATATGTGCATCCTCTTAATGAGATAATTGGTTAGAAAAAACATCTTAATTCCTCTCAAACCACTGACTAGGTTGATTCATTTGATTATTTATTTATGCATAGATTATTTAACTTTAATTAATTGATAATTATTATATCCCTTATCCAAATATTTTTATAATCCTTGGATTTATTTGTCACTTTAGGCACTTTCCTACTTAATTTTTATACTAATTAAAAATTCCAAAACTTTTATCTTACAAAGCTTGCAATCCACATTCTCTAGGGCATAACTATCATACTATGAATTTAATTATAGTTACATGATCACATCTATCTACTCACATACATAATTTCTAATTTAGGTCATGTACATCATTATATACATACCAATCATTTGTGGTACATTTTTATGACTCTTTTACACATACAATAGGGGAACATTGCTTGCCTTCTCCCTTAATGCATTATACTTTAGATCTTTGTTGTGTATTTCTAAAATCCATCCCACTTATTCTATTTTTTCAATGTCACTTCTTATTTTTTTCAATAATTATTTTAAAAAACTCAAAAAAATTCAAATATGTTCAAAAATTTATAAATAGCATATATGTCAAAAATAAAAAATAATCAAAATATATTAAAAAATCAAAATCATGACTTTTACAACATTTTAAAATATTACTAGCTTACATTTTCAAATATTTTATTTATTTCATGATAAGTAGATAAAATATTTAGATTTTCAACACACACTACTTTCATGAGGTATGTGTCATATAGGGCATACTATTACATAGGTTTTCGATGTTGGCTTCCCTTTTAATGTAGTAGTGTGCTAGGATGGGGGTATCTCTTCATTTTCTGTGAAATCTTTAACATGTTGTATCTATCCACAACCTTTATACCATGTTAAACTATGTATCATAAAAATGTTTTTCTAATCTCTCATACTTTACATTTTGTTACATTAATATGTTATTTTCTAATACATAAATTCATACATATGGTTGATGTAAACTAGTCTCATTTGATCTATGCTTATTTTTAAAATCTTACTTTACTACATGATAAGTTAGGACTTTATAGCTCATTGTGTGTGGCCTTTGGTGTTGTGTGTCAAATATATACATGTTTTTGCTTGTATGACATCATGATGTGATTTTTGTGTGGATCTTAGCCTTTTGTGTTTATCCAACATTTATAGGTTCCTTATATGCAACAACCATTAAGGATTATGTGTGACATTCTATACAAATTATGTAACATTACTTGTTACTATGGTGCCATGATTTATATCATACCTTACCTTTATTCCCTAACATTAATTTCATCACCTATTACATATTACATATTATGCCCATGTTGGTATAAATGTGTTTAATTTTATATATATATCTAACACATGTTTCATTTACAATTGAATGTTAAATTCAATATTATGATGCAATAATTAAAAGTTTAAAGTGCTACTAAACATAATTATATCTTTCGCATGTGATTTATTTTGAGATAAGTTAATTGTATACTATGGCTCTCATCCCAAAATGGGGGAATAAAAATGGGCTTGCCTTAAAAATTAAAGCCTCATGAGTGATAAATTTAAGATTTATGATAGAATACAGATTTAAAATTTCAAGATTAATCAATAATTTTAGATTATGGGAACACATTCCAATCTCATGTAATAATTCTGATAGTTACAAATTATAGGTTTCAAATAGTTAAAAAATCATTTGGTATTCAATATTAACTCAATAAAGTATAGGTGGAATGATATTCATTAATGTTCACATTACTACATGAAAATTTAAAATTTTAAAATTTGCAAGATTTAAAATTTTTGAATTTTTTTTTAAGGATATTAGCCCATTGGTGAAGTTTATTGGATCACAAAGAGTCTATCACATACCAATTCTTATTGAATACAAAAACTTGACACCATAAATCATGAGGAGGGGTTTTATCTTGAAGTGAATGTGATGGAATAAAAACCCTCAATACTGTCAATAAGCTAAAGACGTAGTCAATAAAAAAATCAAAGTTCATGTCAGATTGGCCACCACCTTGGATCCTTACGCAGAAGATTGAGAAAATCTATATATCAAGCAATGAAATAAAAAATAAATTTCAAAGGAGGAAGAATCTTGTCTTCACATGGTAATATTGAAAAATATAGTTGCTTGTATAAGATATTATTAACCTATATAACCTTCCAAAAATAAAAAATGGGGTACATATACGTAAAATTAGGGCAACATGAAGAAGCCTCTAATTTTCATGATTATATAATTACATTAAAAATATAATTAGCCTATGTGACCCTTTTATAAATAACATAAAAAAGGTAAATTGACAAAGAGTGGCCATAAGGTCATGTAGGAAAAATCCAATGAGAAAAAAAACTACACTAACACCCCCCTTAAGTATAGCTTAGGTGAGATGAGAATTGGGTCATATCAATGAAAGCCTAATGATGTACCAAAGTACATAGTGAAGAACCTCCATAGGAGGAAGGAGAAGGTGGAACAACCCTAACCCAAATGAGAGATCACAGATGAACAAATTTACTTTACATGAAGGGTTTGGTCAGAATATCTATAATTTTCTCTAATGTTAGATATTACAGAAGATCAATGACTTGCTCATTGATAAGATCCTTGATAAATTACATGTGAATCTCTATGTGCTTGGTCCTTTGATGAAGAACCATATTCCTAAAAATTTAGATAGTGTTTTGGTTGTCACAATAGATAATTATTGGCTTATGAAACTAGATACCAAACTCAGTGAGAATCCCGTGAAGCTAAATTGCCTTAGTGGTGGAATTAACAACCCCTCTATATTATACCTTTGTAGATGATAAAGCAATTACATGTTGCTTCTTTCTTGACCAACTTATTAGACCTGAACTAAGTGAGAAATTATAGCCTGAAGTGGAATTTTGAATATGAATCTCTCCAACCCAATCTGAATCTATGTATCTGATCAAACCAACCTCTATTCCTACTTTGTAGTGTATCCCATAGTTGTACAAACCCTGAATGTAGTGAAAAATTCATTTAGCTACTTCTAATGTAATTCATGTGGCTCCTACATAAACCAAGAGACCATGCTAATTACATAGGATATGTCAAGACTATTGTGTGTGAGACAGATAAGACTACCCATAAGTTTATGATATAGAGTTACATCAACCAATGGTGTAGGATGATCAGCCTCAAGCTTCACACCAGACAAGAAGGGAGTAGCAGTAGGCTTACAATTAGCCATGTTAAACCTCTCAAGAAAATGAAAATAATATTTTAATTATGATAAAGTTATTCTAGAGTATGACTAAATGATTTCAATCTTAAGAAAATAATGTAATAATCCCATGTCTATCATTGAAAATCTATCTAAAAGTAAAATTTTCACTATTGAGATGGATGATCATGAGCTCCTTATAATCAAAAAGTCATCCACATAGTGAACTAGGATCAATAGATAATCATCCTACTACAAGATGTAGATATTCAGATCTGAGTGGCATCTGGTGAACCTGACTATGAGGAGAAATGAGTCCATCTTGACATACCATGCTCGAGGAGATTATTGAGTTTGTAGATATATTTCCTAAGTCTATAGATGAAGGAAGAATCTTCCACAAATCCTTATGGTTGTTCCATATAGATCTCTTCTTTGAGGTTACCATGTAGATAATCAATCTTGACATCTATTTGGTGAACATCCCACTGATGTGTGGCTATGATGGCTAGAGTGAGTCTAATAGATGTCATCTTGGCTATAGGATTAAATGTCTTAGTGTAGTCTATGTCAGGCACCTGAGAAAACCATTTTGCAACTAGATGAGCTTTGTACTTATCAATAAACCCATCTACACCACACTTAGTCTGATAAACCCATTTTCAATGGACCAATTTTATTCATTTAGGAAGAGGGACCAAGTCCCATGCTTTGTTCCTGATTAGGGAACTATACTCCTCTTGCATAGCAAAATCTTATTCTAGAATGATAGATGCCTCATGAAAGGTTTATGGATCTAAGGTAATGGATGAGTAGGCATGTGAAGTCACTTGAAAATTTGAACATGTCTACCTTGTATCTGATGGATTTTCAACCCAAATAGCAACACTTTAAAGTGTATGTCTAGCCCAAGTGGGACCATAATTGTATGAGATTAGAGAATCAGGAGGTGAGTCATCATCATCCAAAGTGTGAGTGTGAGATAGAGGAGGAGAATCCTCATCATTTCTCTCATCACTTTAACTTGAAGAAGAAGAGTCATCTAGATCATCAATAGGATTTTGAGGTGGATCCAAGTCACTTTCTAAGGTGGACTCAATGTCTAGTGAGACTTTTGAAGAGTCTAGAGTGCCATTAGTGAGTTTAAGTGGTCCCTCATGAAATTTGACACTCCTTTCAATGAACAACTCATGGTTTTTAGAATAAATAAGCCTATATCCCTTAGTACCCTCTATATACCCCACAACTATATGAGATTGACTCTAAAGGTCCATTGCCTTGCATTTCTTGTTGGGACTATGGGCCATTGTTTGTGATCTAAACACTCAAAATTGATCTATTATGGGCTTGTGACCATTACAATATTCAAAAGGAGTGATTCCTTTCAAGGATTGATGTGGAACATGGTTTTAAAATAGCATACACATTTTATTGCTTCAACCCAAAACTAAATAGAATTAGACTTTGATTGAAGCATGTAGTTGGTCGTTTCCTTCAAGGTACAGTTCTTATGTTTAGACACACCATTATACTGGGGACTATATGGAACTATGTGTTGCATCTTTATCCCCTCTGATGCACAAAACTACTCAAACCTATTTTTGACATACTCCCAACCATTATCAATCCTTAAGATTTTGATGAAATAGTGTGTCTAATTATCTACAAGTGCTTTGAAATCCTTAAAGTGATCAAAGATCTTAGAATTATTTTTGAGAAAAAAACACCTATATGCACCTCAAAAAGTCATCAATGAATGTGATCATGTTTTTAGTCTTATTGAATGAAGGTTTTGAAAATGGACCTACTATGTTACTATGGACAATTTATAGCTTCTATTCAGATCTCCTTGCTTTACCCTTATCATATGTCTCTTTTGGAAGCTTACCAAGATTTCAAAAATTACATAGGCCATCTGAGAATTTGAGTTTAGGTAACCTTGAAAACATGTCCTAATGACTGAGTTGCTCTAAATAACATTAGTTTAAATGGTTAAACCATTCATGCCATAGTTTGCTCACTCCATCTGCATGACTAAGTAGTGCAATAGAGGGCTAATATAGGGTAAATTGTGAGAAGGTATATAGTCTAGACTAATGATTGGCTTTCCCATAATCGATTATGGTGTCATTATGCAGGTCCTTTGTAACCATTAAATTAGGTGTGAACTTAACTCACTTCCCTACACCTATGTGTGTAATTTGGTACACTGACAAAAGATTGGTAGATAGTGAAGGAACACATAGAACACCATTGAAGGTTCCATCACTTACTTCAACTGATCCTTTACCACTGACTTTTATTGAAGTGTCATCAACCATGAGAAATGAAGGCATAAAACATGGCTTTATTTATGAAAGCAAAACCTTTGAGGAAGCCATGTGAGAGGAAGAACCTAAGTCAATATCCCAAGTCGAAGGTTAAGAAGCTACTATAACAAGTGAATTACCCTTATTTTTACTCTTTTTCTATCTTTACCCTTTAAAAAATATTTTGTAGAAACATTCTGAGTTGAGGACTCAAGAACATTGATGTTATTCTTCTCAAGCATCTTAGTCAAGGTGTCAATCTTCTTTTTCATGCATTTAGATTCATCATGCCCAAGTTTCTTACAAAAGTTACATTTTAGATTCTCCTTCTTAGATTTCCAACTTGAGAAGGACTCATTTGATGATGAATTAGGCTTGGAATCTAATTTTTTATTCTTCTTATACTCATGATTTGATTTAGACTATTTTTCTCCTATTTTCTAGTACTAAAAGGCTTCTGCTTATCCTAATTGACAATCAAGGCATGTGATTTTGAAGTCTTCAGTGCACCCATTTAAACCAACTTATCTTAATCTTGAGTTATATCGGTAACAACATCATCAAATCATGGCATTTTCCAAGTGGATCCAAGTACACGTTTGGTATCATGAAATGTAGAGATGAAAACTAAATAGTTGTGACCCAGTTTTGTAAGCACAGATAGAATCAACTGGTTATATGTTTTATCAATGCCAAACTATTTTAACTATAGTATCAGTTATTTAAAATTTATAAAGAAGTGTTTTAGGGTGTCATAATCCCCTAGGATCAATGTGATGAGTTCATTCTCTAGCTCATGACCCCTCATGATTCCTGCACTCGAAAAAGCATGTCTAGAATGGTCCAGACTGTGTTGGGAGTTTTTGTAGATTCAACATGAGATAGAAGGTCAGGAGACATTGATAGGCATAAGAAACCATAGGCCTCGTCACATCTATTATACCACTTAATTTTTTTTCATCTATATATGGCTTAGTTTTATCACCCATAGTGATGCAATAGAGTCTTTTACCTCTCAAGGTGAGTTACATTTTATACTTCCATTCAAAATAATTAAATGGTGTGAGTGGTTCAATGCTTAGATCCATTAGTGTAGATTAGATTGAGACAATTTATAGAAATAAAATGAAATCAAAAAATAGATTGCACTTAGTAAAAGTGACCCCTTTAACTATCAATAAGACTAACCCTTAAGTTATAATACAACACACACTCAATATTAGATGTTGGGATTCATCAAGAATGCATCTATGACCAATTAGTGTGAGAGAGTATGAGAGGGACATTGGGCACAATCGATATTGAGTCCAATAAGAAAGGTACAAAAGGTTTAAATTGAGTTTTAAGCCATTACACCATGGAAAAAATAGATTTTTCAAAATGTCTAAAAATATATTACCAATGTATAGATCTTGAAAAAATATGCACTTTCAAAAAAACATCACCCAAAAAGGAACTACAAATTGAAAGCTATAACACTTATAAGTTCTTATTTTGCATATTCCTAGATACTTTCCAAAAATGGAAACTTTTCATCCAGCATTCTAATTTTTAATTTAAAAATCCAAAAATGGTAAACTTGGTTTTATCTAAAAATCCAAAAATGGTGAACTCAAGGTTTCAAACAATTGTTACTTGCTCAAGGTTCTGAACAAGTTCTACTTGCTCAGGGTTTTGACACTATTTTACTTTAAGGTTTTTGTATGTAGTTACTCACTCCTATAAACCTTAAGTATTGAGATGCAAAAACATGAAGTTTGGAGTTTATAAAAACTTGAATTGGTCTATGGGCAAGTAATTTGGGTTTTCAGACCTTGATTACTTAACTTCTCAAATTGTAAGTAAAGAAAATTTTAAAACTTAATTTGTTTTTTAGGCAAGTAATCACCTTCCAAAAATATGGATTGGTTAGTAGACACTCCAAAGCATGCAACTTGAAGTTGATCAATTACTGAGCCAGAGTAATGACCTCCTATAGATTTGAGTAGCATAAAGGTTTGGTGGCACATAAACTGAGGCAAGCCAAAAATGTCTAAAATACTTTAGTTATGAAAAATTTGAAAGAGACTCATTTGATATTTCAACCCAAGAAATAAAACCCATAAGTTATTTTTTCAAAGTAACATGAAAAGTATGGATTTTCACTAAAAATGAAAAATAGAGCCTTTAGATGCCAAAAAAAGAGGTAATTTTGACTGTTCTATAACTCGATCAAGTTTAGAGTCGATCCTAAGGTTTTGGTACCTTCTAAAACTAATGGCACAGTTGGTTTTGAGATATGAATCTCTAGTAGAAATCTTTTCATGAATTCTCCAAGGTATCCCACCAAACCCTTTTTTTTGCTAGAGTAATGAATATAGCAAGATTTCACCACAAATATTGCTACAATACTGGTAAAAATGGCATTGATACCATGTCAAATTGGCCATGATCTTGGATCCTTGCATATAATATTAAATAAATCTATGTATAAAACAATGAAATCATAGATAAATTGCAAAGGAGGAAGAAGTTTGTCTTCACATGATAATATTGTAAAATATAACTATTTGCATAAAATTGTATTAACCTGTGTAACCTTTCAAAAAAGAAAAATAAGGTACACATAAGGAAAATTAGGGAAACATGAGGAAGCCTCTAATTTTTCTAATTAGAAAATTACATTAAAAATATAATTAACCTATGTGACCCTTTTATAACTAACTTAAGGAAGCTTAATTGACAAAGAATGGCCATAAGTCCATGTAGGCAAAACCCAATGGAAAAAATAAGTACACTAGTAATTCAAAGTTTAAAATATAATCATGATCCATGTGCACTAGTATGATTCATTTTCATTTTTTAAGTGGGACACGTTATATTCTAGTGAGACTTAACATCTATGGTTATTCATTTTACATTTTAATGAGCCCCATTTTATTGTTTTTTTGTAGCGAGACAAATCTAATGGTCACAAATTTCAATTATTTTATAAAGTACTCTACATATTTATATGATAGTTGGAGAAAAAAATATTCCCAACTCAATGGATTTCATTGGTTTTCAAATTTATATTTGATCACTCTCATTTCATCACAAGTTTAACATTTATCCAAATGTAGCAACAAGGGGCACACATTTTCTCAACTTTAATATTACAGAGAAATTAAGTTTTATACTAATTTAGGTGTATTATTTCCTTTTTCTCTTTTAAAATTTTAAAATTTCAAGTTTTGACTTTTTAATTTTCAAATATGAATAATAACTACTTTTCGTGGCATTGTTGTAGGTTTTGTATTGAGGCATATTAAACAATCAAGATTCACATATAAAGATAAAATGTGTATAAATAGTTAGGTTTTGTATCTTATTTACTATAATAATATCACATATTTACATCACACGACTAAAGGGGAGATAATTTTAGACACTCAAATTTAATCATTAAGGGTTTTAAAATGTTAAATCTCGATATCCTTACCTTGATTTATTCTCCATTCCATAAATTTTTAATCTCTAAGAGAGCCTTATTTATTATAATTACTACCTTGAAAATTATGGAAATGTAATTCAATCATACCTATTATTTTTAGAAACTCATGACTATTATACTCTAGCAGTCTCTGTCCTTCTAGGATAAGACCACACTAGACAAACTGTGTCCACTAATGTGTCTTTCCATTATGATCCAATGCAAACTTATAAAGTTTGAGACATTTCATATTAACTCTCTTGCACTTATATAAAATTTTATTAACTAAAATTTTAAAAATAATCCTTGATATAATCACATCAAGGCCATTAAAAGAGCCATCAAATAATAACTTGGAAATTATACTACACATTGAGCAAAAGAGCACTAATCTCTTAAATTCAAATTTTAATTTATTATAACAGTCATAGAATAAGTTTGAAAAATTTTTATTTAAATTCAAGGGAACTCATTTTAAATCATTCAAGTCAATATATATATATATATATATGTATATATGTATAGTTTCATTCATATAAAAAAATCAATATTTACAAATTCACTCTAGGATGTATGACTACATTGTCCTAATGCCATATTGAGACATGTAGGTAGCACTCAGATTACACATAGTTTTATGAGGACATCTCAGTTATTTACCTTGATCAGTTCCCAATTTTTTATTATATATATATATATATATATATATATATATATATATATATATATATATATATATATATATATATATTATTGTGTAATAACTAGGTTAGGATTTTTTATGTCTTTTTAACATCAAATCTATACCCCCAAGTTTTCAACATATCCTTTCAGATATTCAGATATGCTCATGTACAATATTAAATCACATAGTCAACTGGAACATGGTTGTAATAAATAAATAAGGTCATGATGTGCTCCTATCCACCTAGTGAGATACTTTCCAAATACATCATAAAACTTTATTTTTGGCTACTATATAGTTAGATTTTTTCTAGATAATTATTCATCATAGATCCACCTGCATAGTCAACATAAATTATATCTAGGATAGTTTTCACATTTTGTTATTTATTACTATTTATAACTTATTTCAAATTATATAAATTACTATATTTCATATTTATGTCATTTATATTTTATAATATAAATGAGTTGGGGTGTTAAATTTAAGATGGTTAAAACTTATATATATATATATATATATATATATATAATTTTCTATACATTTTTAAGGTCTTGTCACATAATTTACGAAAGGAGAATAAGTGTTTTTTTTTAGTGATAAAACAAAAATCTAGAAAATTGAGAGGTTTTTGGATCCATGAATATTAAAAATATAGTGGTAAAAATAGATATTGTATGCATAAATTATTATATGTACCAATATAATTGATGGATATATTTTCCACATGCATGGATTTGAGTGTTTGGACAAGATCCTCTATTCCTCATAAATTTTTAGGGTTCTCACCATCTAGCCAGAAAATTATAATTTGACAATTTTCACCTAATCTCTTCATATTCAAGATTATTTTTTAAACCAGACACTTTTATTCATTTTGATTGCATGTAATTTATACATCTTTAATTTTGTAATGGATATTTATATTTTAATTAGATTGAAATCAATTTATTCATAATAAATTTTGGTTGAACCATAATACCTTACAGATCCATAGAGTGAGATACTTCACTATATTGTTACATATATAAATTTCTTAAGTATAATTGACTAGATAATTAGTTTTTTAATATTAGTGCATTCCCTATATTTTAGGGTTTAATGTCTAACTATGTGTAACAATTTGATGTGTTGAAAACCTAGAAAGACAAAAAATTAGATCATGCACAATAAACACAATAGAGATCAAATCTAAAAAGGGGTAAATAGGTTTAGTGGAATATATAATTTATTCTTATAAAACCTCACATAATATAGATACTACCTACATATTCCAAAAGGCCTCAGGCTAATGTAGTTCTCCCTCTTATTGTGAGTGTTTGAATATAGATTTTTTTATATGAATCCAACTAAATAGTTTTCTTTAAATGCTTGAAAATGAGTGCCATTGACATGATGAAAAATAATTTCAAACTTGGTCTATGAATTTTATAATTATTGAAAACTTGAGTTGGAAAGAATAGTGCTCTTTCACTCAATGTGTAATTGAATTTTCAATTAATATCTAGATGACTTTAGAGATGCCTTTATGTGCTTATATATGATAAAATTTGAAATATTTATATTAATCAACATCAAGAAAATTCTAGGAGATGTAAAATTAAATGTCTTAAATTTAAAGATTTATTGTTGAGGCATGGGGGATAAGGTTGCACTAGTGGATAAGGTTGCAATGCATTGTTGTCTGATCTTATGTGTTCTTTCCCCAAATGGATAAAGACCATTAAAACTATTCTGACAAGATCCTATAAGTAAAATAGATATGTTTGAATGATGTTATGAGTATTTACCATAGTGAATAGTATATTAAATTCTCCCATATATATTGTAATTTAACAAAATGGTGAATTGACAAAGTAAGGGTAAGGATATCAAGATTAAACATTTTCAAATACTTAGTGTTTAAATTTGAGTGCCTACATTAGATTCCACTTTATTACAGTTATTAAATGAATTGAATTTGATAGAGTAAAGTAGATTCAAACCTAAGTGCATTTACACTCTTTGTATTTTGATGCGAAACTTGATTGTGCAAGATGCCCTCATTTGAAAACCTATAAGAATCCCCACTAAAAGTAGTTATTTTACATATTTGATAATTAAAAATCTAAAAAATTTAATTTAAAATTTGAAAAGAGATCAATGAAAGTATACACTTGAAAGAGTGTGCAATCTAATTTCCTTGTAACTTTAAATTTTGGGAGTGTGTTCCCCATTGTTCACCAATAGAATTTAACAAATAAATGACTACGTGAATAAAATTTTTAGTCACAAAAACTAAAAATGACTAAATGCTACTAATTTTTTGCAACACAGCTATAAATGAATAAATTGATCATCAAATAAAAAACACAACTAAATAATTAGTCACAAAAATAAAACTTAGACAATATGATATTAAAGTGGGTAATTAAAAAAAATTCAAATTGGGAAATTATTGGTGAGAGTGGGTTGTATTGCACATGCAAGGTTAATAATGAATTGGGAAATTTTTGGCAGGAGTGGGTGGTATAGTAGAGTGCAAAATTTAGTAGAGATAATTTAATGGGGGAGTGGGGAGTATAATTAACATTATTTTTGAAATGCACCTCTACAAATAGAAGGAGGGTTTTTTAATTATTAATGGATTCAGAGATGACTAGAGAGGGTTAGTGTGCCAACTTGATGGTATGAGGCATTTTGAGTTTTAGCATATAAGTATAACAACTACTTGCATAGGTGATAAAGATTGTTTTGAGAGGACCTAAAGACTTCTAAAAAAGTAGGCAAAGAATTCAAAGTTTGTTGTAATGACTTTGAAGTCAGTGAAGCCCTTTGTAGCAAAGTCTAATTTGGGGATGCCCTCTATAATGAATTCATAGGTAATTCAAAACCCTCATTACATTAAACACAAAATATATAGCTTTTTGATTGGCAACTGTATCTAGCTAGGAGAACAAAATTGGTGTATTATAAGAGATGAGTTACATAAATATGAGGGTATATTGTCATAAGACATTGACAACCATGTAAAAAATTTGGAGTTATTAAGATTGTGAAAGAATTGGATGCTTTTATTCATTGTATAATCAATATAATGTAATGACCATATCTTAAAGTTTTCTATTTTTGTTCCAGGTTATCATGCATGGGTATGGTATTAATTTATAATTTTGTAACCAATTTACCAACCTAATCCTTGAGGTTCCTTTTCACTAAGTATTCATGGCATGGGTAGTACATGTACATCATAATTAGTTTGTTATTGGTTGGTGTAAATTATAGTAATTACATAGGCAACTGAGTACTAAAACCATACAGGTAATTCTAATTTTAGAAAACTATTTTTCATTAGTTTCTTCTACCCATTTTGGATCATATGGGAATTGAAATTTTAACATGCATCCAAATTTCAATTCCTCTCATCACTTTTCCATTAAACCATGGGCTCATGTCCCTAGCCTAGACCTCAATTCTTGGGTAACATTGTGTGTAAAGCTAATCTATTAATTGCATGGAATCCTAGAAGATGGTCTCATATGGCATAGTTGAAAGTTGTGCTAGTTCATCAAATCAATGTGGTCATCAAGCTATTTTAATTGATACTATATTGGCACACATGGGAGTATATAAATTATTAAAACAAGTCATATTATCTCAACATGTTAATAATTTATGCTATTAAGTAATGCTCAAATTTACAATAAAGAATTCATTGCCCTTTTTGTTAGTGTTTATGTATTCGTTAACATTGATAAGATTTCCATATGTTTAAATTCTCATGGTTCATCAACATAACAAGCATGATTTTTGTGTTCCATTGATAAATCATTTCTTTAATTATCATCTAGAAAAGGAAAGGCCTCAATAAAACATGGATAAAAATAACATTTGTTTATTTCCAGTCATCACAGTCTTCTTTTAGCACACTATAAATGACATGTAAACTGAACATAAGTCTATATGATCAACAAGATTTTCATTATTAGAACATGATCCTTTAAATGAAAAAAAATAATATACAAACACCCCAAAGTTTCCTTATCTTTGTGTATTAAAATTTGACCATTATTGTTTTTTTAATTGCAATGGATATTTTTTTATTAGAAATATAAATGGTGAGGTGCCAGTAATAGATAGTTTATAACATATACTTTTAATCTCTACTTCTTGCACATGGGAAATAAAATGAGGGCATCATAGTTGATATGTTTCCTACTAATTAGCCATTTATAGATGAGAATCCTACAAGTAAATAATGCACAAAAATGACCACAAAGATTTATGTTGAGGTAGAACATCTAATTTTATAGAGTGATACCCATCTATATTTCTTGAATTTGAATTACTGTAGAGTGCTTTATATCCTATAGAGTGCTCTAATTCTAATTCTAATTATTTAGAGTGCTCTATATCTTAATTTTTTGAAGTGCTCTAAATTCTAGGTAGGTGTTGAAGAGTGCTGAAAAAAATGAGTCACACATGCATCACACTTCATATAATAAAACTAATAATGAAATAAATTCACACAACACACTTTAATATAAGAAGGGTTAGGATCTTCACTGTAACTCCTTTCAAAGGGGCCCTCCTCATTCAGAACCGAGTTCCAATCCTTCTCTAAGAGACTTACAAAATCTTCTTATAGAATCAACATTTTCATTACTCAGATCTATAGCAATTAAATATTGCTACATTAGATTACAATATTTTAGAAATTGGAATTCAATTACTTTTTACAATACCATCATCATTAATCTAATCAAGTTTCTATCATTAAATACATAAAGTAGTTTATTAGCTCCAACCAAAAACACTAAAATAGGAAAGCCACAAATACTTTGAAACTAACCCAATCAACATTTAGGTGGTTAGTAACTTAAAGTTACTTATTTTTAACCCTAACTAGGTAACAGATAATATATTGTATTTTACTATTTTTCTTCTTTTTCTCCTTTTCATTGTCTTTATCTTATTCATATTTTGGTAGCATGTCCAAGTTTATATGCATGTGAGGGATCCATATAGTTACTATGGAGGATCCTCTTCAATCATTTACTTTGTTTCTAAGATAGCTGAATGTGTCCCTAAAAACCAATTACTTATTATCATAGCAATAGTTGGTTTTGTGTAGTGCCTATGGGCTCCTATAGGTGAAAGTCTGTAGTTGTTATGGGCAACATGTAAGTGAAAACCTATAGTTTCTATAGGCAATATATATGTGGAAAGTCTATATCTTGGTAGTTTTTATGGGAAACCTATAGGTGAAATATTGTAGTTTCTATGGGAAACCTATATCAATAGATTCATAAAATCAATCCATTCCTCTATTATAGCTTCTAAATTAGTAAATTCACCCCTAATCATAAGGGTAGCATATTTTTATTTTAGAGATAGATGAGATATATATTTACCCTCTTAAAATTAACCAATCATTTATAATTGAGGGTGTACTAAGCCTAGGATGGTTGTATATCATTCAAATAGAGTCTCATTCAAAACAAAAATTCATGAAAGTTGTAGATATAATGCTTGATGGAAAATATATTAATTTACAAGAAATATTCAAAGAAGTGGATGAAGATGATGATGGAGTGTTTGAAGAAGAGATTTTGATTACTAATGAAGACATTGGGAGAGAGAATTTATTGCATGTCATAGATGAGGATGAGGAATAACATCAAGCAGATGGAGACATGAGTGATTAGGATTCTGGTCTTGCTAGCAATGTAGATGATTATGATGCTATTTTGTCACCTTAACTTGTTATCTTGTCACCCAAACTTTGGTTATATGTATGGTGTAATTTATTATTGAATGTAATAAATATCTAAGTGTAGGTTTGATTATTCACTATTGTTTTACTAATACATTTATGAATGTAATTATCATTATTTTGCTTTTATATTGTATACAAAACATGAGATGTTCACTACTAATTTGAAGTGAATTTCAAGTTAGGTTCAATCACTCTTCTAAGTTTTGTTACTTTAGTTGAAATTAATTTTTTTAGTTAGAATATAATTTATTATATGTCCTATATGTTTTATAGATGCTATACTTTTCTAACTTCTCTATAACTACTAGATATGAAAAGAAGCAAGCAAGGTATAATGGTATCAAATAATACAACAAGATACCTATTAAAGTAAACAAATATTTAAAATCATGGCAATAAATTGTAGTCATTTCTCTAAAATTTTGATATCTTTAGTTTGTAATACAACTTTTATCCTCCACATGCATTGAATATGTTTGTGTGAAGGAAATAATAATGAACATCTATGATTTAATAATACACATAGATAACTTAGCATTAGGTGAAAAAATATTTAACTTATACTATTGAACAATTTATGTGTCCCCCTTACTATTATGCTCCCCCTAAATTTAGAATTGTCATGTTGTTCTAGATCATGCTATGTTTTACTGCTTCAATTCTCCCCCTTTGACATCAATGGTAAAGTTATTGGTCAATTGACCACCTGACTTAAATCTCCTTATCAACTTGTAGTGTGAGAACTTTAAAATACTGGAACCAGAACAAGAGGTCAACGATGAATTATAATATCAAAATCCTCAAGGTACAAGGTTTCACGCTTAGGCAAAAAATTTAGAAATGACAACCCCTATGTTAGAATCTCCAAAATTTGCCTAGTTTCATTATCATAACTATCCTTGAGCTCAATGACTAACGTCTTGATTCCTATGCTAAAAGTCTCTCTACTTGACTAAGCCTCCTCATTAAAAACAAAGAAATGATATCTTAGGTCTGACTGACACTAAAAAAAACTAAGAGACTACAAAATTAGAAAATTATTTAATCTTTTCAATAAAATGATATCTAAAGTACTACATTGATAATATACCCCTATATTCCCACCTAAAATACATAAAAATATAATACAACACTACCTCAATAGTCAACAGAGGTATGCACAGGATGGTGGGACATATATGTCAATGTATAGATGCTTATTGCAATACCACAACAAATAAATATAAATAGTGTGGGGTGGCAGTGAGAACATGTTAACAACTAAAGTAAACTGCAACCCTATAAGGGGTAAATAGTGACACTATTGTATGATAGTGAACAATCATTCAACTACTAGAATTAAACCATCATATCATGAGAGTCTATAGGGGTGTGTACAAGGTGGTGGCATGATATTGTCTGACCCACTATCCCATAACAAGTAAAGTGAAAGTGTGTGGTATAGTAGGGACAATAAAATTTTAACTCTACCATACCACTATTCCCATAGTGTTCTTGATATGATAGAGTGGTATTATGGTAAAAGTTGTTAAAGTATTTAAATCATCAGTGGTAATGATTACACCTCTAAACATGAACCATTCAATTTCCCAAGATCATAGGGATAGACATGTATTCAAACTTGAAATATAGACAAATTATGAAATATTTTACATGAATTGATATTAATAGAGATGTGATTGACCTCAAAAACAAATATACTTGGGAGTCAATGACATTTTTACAATCATTCACCCAACTTAGCATACTAGAGGTAAGGGAGTTCAAGGAGGAAGACTACAGTTATTATTTCACTAGGTAAGTTCATAGAAACCCTTTCTATAAAGTGTATAAGAACTGAATTTACTTAATTCTACATGTAAACACTTAAATAAATCAAGTAGGAGTAAATTCTTCATTATTACACCAAAAATAAGTGAACTTGAAAGTAATAAGGAATAAGACACAACCTCTAAAATGAAAAAGAGAACTTTATAATAGTCCATACTTGATGTGTTACCCAATTCAATAAACAAAGGATTCAAAAAGGTCTTTAGAGATGTAGTTCATGGATGTAGATACCCAATTATTCCTATCTTAGAGTGGGATTTTCTTTGGTACTTATATGATAAAGGGATGGTAAGATTCCAATTTCAAATCTTTGGGCCTTAGACTTGGCCAAAATAATAGTCCCAAACATATTCATAGATGTTGAGTTTATCAAAGTACTAACACAACATTAACACCTGGCTACTAGGACTATAAGAATGCCAGATGGCTTACCGTTAGTGGAATTGACTAAAGCATCAATTGTAGAGTGTTTCATGTTGAATAAGCAATCCATCACCAAGATTGACCTAGATAAAAGTGAGGAAGACTATATGAGATTGAGAAAAACCTATTGGAGTGATGAACTTCCTCTACACATGAAAAGGGGTGCAAAAAATAAAATGATACCTATTTCCCCTTCTAATAATGAACCACTTTCCATGGAAGACTTTCAAGTATATTTTAAAATAATCTATTTTTCTTTGTGCCAAGTGCTTAGGATTGATGCTCAGGAGAAGATGATAATTAGCCTCATGATGATTCAAAACCCTGAAGTGAATGTTAATTATGACTTTTATACTCTAATTGAGAAAGATCTACATGAGGGATTGTTACAAGTGAGAGTAAACCTAGACCCTATTACTTTCAGAAATTATTCCTTATTGTGTCATTTACTATTTTATTAGAATGGAGATAAGTGGACTAAGAGGATGTGCTTGGGGATGACTGACCAACAAGGAAATAGGTAACCCATGCAACATTGGTGCTACATCTAGGATAACAGATGTAGGAATAATGATTATGTGACATTTCATCATGATTTTGTAGTAAGGGTCATTGCCAGTCTTGGTCACATTTCACAAAGATTTCTCATTAAAATCAAAGAATTATTAAGACCCTTAGCATTGAATCTAGAATAGGGACATACCCATAATTTTTTTGATTGGTTGTTTCTAGCAGAGCAAATAGTGATAAGAGTTTATAGGTGTCTTCAAGCCCCACACATTCTACCTAACTTTTTCTCCCTTGGAATTACATTTTTGGAATTTATGTGGTAAAGTCTATGGATGGTTTAGGATGTTATGAAGAGGCAAAAAATGGGACATTCTTGCCTAACTTAACTATAAGTTGGGAATATCCCATTGAGTCTAATACTTTAGAAGAGCTATAAAGTTATTTGACGGTAAGGTATTCTTTGATGTCACGAGGGGAAAGAATCTTTGACCCTAAAGGACATATAAAATTTGTAAGGAAAACACTACTCACTAAAGATGGGATTACCCATGAGGATGATTGTGAAGAAGATGTAATAAGAAATTACCTTACCCCTCATGAAGTGTTTTAGAAGAAACGTATATGGGAAATCATAAAAATATTTGAGGAAGAGAAGAAGAAGAGAGACACTAAATTCCTAGGTTTTTATGTGGAATAACGGGATCCTTTTAAGAAGATAAATTTGATAATTGGAAACTTTAAAAGGTTGTATGTTCAGATAGAAAAAGAACCTGAGGGGCAGTCTCTAAAACCTACCAAGTTTCCCATCAAGAGGCCAAGTGGTGTTATGATTGTAGAACCCCTTCTAAACACTATTATAGTACAATCAGAATCACCTCTAGAGCAATCAAAGCCTAAGAAATAAAAGACATAGGAAGTACTGTGCTTAGTGGCATATGAGGTAAGTGAAGAGGTGGGGGATACAAAGGAGGAATCCAATGTGCTAATGAATTTGAAATATAATGATGAAGTGGATCAACCACTCCCTAAACTTCCTATTCAGGGTCCTAGACTAGAAGAAAGGGTGGATATGCATGCACATAATGATTAAGAGATGCATAATGATGAAAGAGTGGTTTCTAATCATAGGTTTATTGAAGATGATGAATTTATCTATACCCATAAGTTTAAATAATTTTGGATCAAGGTGAAAATGAGAGAATTTGAGAGACTCCATATTAATAATATGGGTACTGAAGAGTCCCAACATGATCAGATTATTACTCAAACCTTTGAGGAGCTCAGGATCAATGAAATCAATATCAACTCACAAGAGGCCAAAAAATTAGTATTAGAGAGAAACATTCTAATCATTCTTAGGATAGAGCTGAAAAATATATTCTTGATGGATCAAGTAAGATGCCAATAAGATTCCATGTTGATTTATGAATTTAATTTAGATAAGGGATTGAGTGACATAGGTTACAATCCAAGAATTGAAACCATAGCCTTTTGAGCAAAGAAAAAAAGAATAGAAAAACCAATATTGCTTTATGTTATACAAGAAATGAGAGGGACTACCATGGTAAATAAGCTTCAAGACACATTAGCATTGGAGGCAACAACTATGACAATGAAATCAATAATGTTTATTAGGTCTATGGTTAAAGGTATGGATCTTAGATTGGTAGAATATGAGAAAGCATAAAATAATCTCAATGATGAAGTGAATAGTTTATTCACATAAAATGTGAAATAGAAATAGAAATTGAAGGGATAAGGTCCTTCCCAAAGCATATAATTAATAGTATATCATCCCCTACAATCCAAACTACTACAAGTGCAATCACTATTGAATAAGTAAATGTGCTAAAACAAGAGATTGAAAATCTAAAAAAGACTAGTGAAAAAATAAAAGAAGGAACAAAGAGACAAACCCTTAGGGTATTGAAAAATATCTTGGAGCATATGTTTAATATAATTATAGATAAATTGGAAAATGTTTATGAATTTTATGTCTCCTTGTCACAAGAAATGTATTAGATGAAGGCCCATGTACCTATATTGGATCCTTTATTCAAGAAATGGTAACCTATACATCATACCTTAATTAATTTGTATAAAATTTTATAAAGGAGTGTTGAGGCCCCCATAGCATTAAAACCTACTAAGAAAATGGTCAAAATGGTCATAGATAAATTTTAATACATATCTAGAGAAGACCACAAGATCAAGGCAATAATGTATTCATTTCACATAACAAAGAAGTGGTTCATGCCTAAGATACTCAGGGATGATGATCGACTGAAAGGATCCAAGGATTGGATAGATGAGTTTTACAAAATTATTCCCAACTACCTCACTCATTTACATTAGGATGGTGAGATAAATCTTCACAACCTCAATTTAACCTTGGATGGAATAATTACACTGGATGTTGGATACTCAAAATTCATCATAGGCACTAGAGAGTTATTACACAACAGATGGAAGAGTCACTTGGCTAACACAAAAAAAATATAGGATTGAAAATGGCCTCATGATTACACAATGTACCAATGGTATTAGACATATCTAGCTCCACCAAAAGAATAGGCCTTATAGTGAAGTACCAAGCCTTGGAGATACTATCATGGAAAGAGGACCTTCCCAGATTTGAATGATCATACGTATCTTATAATAACTAATAGACTTTTCTATCTTTCAAGTGCTTTGTACTTTTACATCTAATCATTTCTCTTCATTTATAATCTTTCATTACTTTTATGTAATCCTATGTAAATGAAAATAATTAAGACTTTTTGATTTATGTTAAAAGTGGGTAGCTGAAAAAACATTTTTTTACATGTAACAATTTGAAGCTTTTCTCTTCCCTTACTCACCTATAAAATAGAAACTAGGACAAATGATAAACATCAATAGGGGAGTTAGTCAAGACAAAATTTTGAAATGTATTGTAAAATATTTTTGAATATCAATAGAGTGAAGTTATAATTGGTGGTTGATTTCTGGTTTCAATTATTTGTTAAAGTGAATTAATGAATGTTATCTTATTGTCTTTTGATCATTCTAGGGTTTTATGTTTTATTTCTGAAATAGTCATTTCTAAAATGTTGAACATAGATGTTTCTAATCCCTCAAAAATGGTCACTTTGAATGAGTTTGTTCTAAAATCAAAATCTCATTTGATGTCCAAAATTTGAGATTCAAACTCATATTCCACTACTACTCTATTGACTCAAATTACTAATTTAAACATTATTATTTATTTAGACTTTAAAAAATGAGGAAAAAGACTTGAAGGAATAAATTAGATGATAGTGATCAAACTTCTGAAATTTTAGTGACATATTATGAGTTCTTTTATAGAGAAAATGTGGCCAAGAGTAATGAATATTTATCGCATCTTGGTTTGACAAATAGGAAAGTTGTAAATCCACTAATTAGTATATTATTTGTTTAATAGTGTTTAATGAAATTTTATAGGAAAGATATTTATGTACATAATACATAATATGATATATATATATATATTTTGTTTTATATGCAAGAAAAAGAGTGCAAAGAAAATATGGAGAAACAACAAAAGGAAAGAAAAGATACTGTGTCACCAACTTGTAGAATCCAATGCATTTGTGAATTAAAAAATGTAGTTAGTGAAAAGAATAGTTGTGATGATGTGCAACCTAATATAACACATGGTGATGTGAAGTTTGATATATCACATGGTGATGTGTAATTTTTTGATGATCTCCTACCACAAAGTCTAAGAGATATTATTGAAAAATATGAGATCAAAGGAACAATAAGTCTACAAATGATTTATTAAATATTAAAGTATGTGTTTGAAGTAAAATCTATAGAGACTGGTATTGATATAGCTACTCATACTACACCTACTGTGGCTAAGGACCATGGAGTTATAGTTAATGAAATTCATGAAGAGAGACCACTTGCATCTGGTGTGCGTTAGAGTGCACCTATTGCATCTACAACTTTTAAACGAACTAGTGGACAAACCAAAAATATTGGTAGTGGTTTAATCGCATATGTGTCTACTTTTATCCAATGACAAAGATTGAGTTAAGATTTATATAGATCTATAGAGATTACTACAAAATAAATAAAATTAGAAGGCAAGAAGCCATTTTTGGTAGAGTTATCAAGAGATGGTGAGCCCATTCGGTCAAATGTTGCAAGGTGGGCCTCCAAGTTGGGTGTAATATTTAGGGGCCATTTGGATATTTACAAATCAAATTTTGTAGAGCAAGATCCATGAAGTGTGAAAACTATTACACAAAAAATGGAAAATGCTTTTGAGACTACTGGTGTATGAATCTCTAGAAAATATTACAAGAAACAGATGAGAATTTTGATGGAAAATTTTAGATGCAATTACAAAAAAATAATCATGGAGGGAAAAGAGAGGTCAGAATCCACTCTATCTCCCAAATAGTGGGAGGCATTGAAACAAAATATGCATTCCAAAGAATATTTGACAAAGATTAATAGAGGCAAGAGAGCAGGAGATAATGTGAGGGTTGGATATACATTTAGTTGAGGTAGGTTACAGTCTAAAATGGACAAATTGGGAGCATGTGTATGGATTTTTGGTTCAATTTACATTGTGTTATTTATCTCATTTTTTATTAAATTGACTATATGTTGAAATTGACATTGTATTTTAGGTGGAAAATAGTAATAGAGAAGAAAGTGTTGAAGATATTGTCAATTATATGGTAGCACTAAATTCTAGTATATTTAAGAGTATGATGAAGTAGAAATGTAGTTTGTCAACAGAGATTTCAAAACCATCTATTAGATGCCTAGAAAGAGCCTCTCCAAATCATGTCAACTCAAATGAAGGGTACCAACATGTAATGAGTTGCCGATACAGTCTCACTAAGAAATTTTTATAGGTGGTTACCTCTGTTAAGTCTATAGTTCCTACATGAAATGAGCATAATTCCATGGATTTAGATGAGGTAAGAGGCTATATTGATCTAATTTCTTATTTTTTAGAAGTTTTATATACAAATGCCTCTTAATATGTAAATTAAAGTCTGAGCATAGGAGAATCCATCCTAGTTTTTTTATTGTTATAGTGATCCAAAAAATGTTCTTTTGGATAAATTTATAGCTTGCATTCTTTACTTGACTATTGAATGCTTTGTATATTTTTTTGCATGATTTTTAAACCACATACAAATCAATTTTATTAAAGTAACATGAAAACAAAAATTCCTTGATGTCAATAGAGTTGCTAATATTGATAGTGATCATGATGAACTAGATAATAATGTGCAGTATAGTCATAGTTGTGCTGAAGTTGAGGTAATATAGTAGTTGTTATTAGTTTTTCTATCATAATGTCTTCTCATTCTTCATTCTTAAAATGTTCTTTTGGACAAAAATTTATAGCTTTTTTGCTATTTAAGTTTGAAGTTAATCTATCCCAATATTTTGTCATTCTTATTTTGGACAAAAACTTAAAGATTTTACATTCTTTAAGTTGTAATATAATCTGTCCCAATGTTTTGGCATTATTCATGCTTAAGAAGTTATTTTGGACAAAAAATTATAGCTTTTGCATTCTTTACTTTACTTATATTAATTTTTTCATGATAATTAAACTAGATGCAGAGCAGTTAAATGAAATTAGAATGAAAAGAAAAAGTCCCTATCAATAGAGCTCTCTGCAAAGCTACACAAATTCATGTCAATGTTGATAGTGATTATGCTCAACTCGATGAGCATGTGCATGATATTCATAATATTAGTGGTGATAAAAGCTAGGAGATTGCTATGAAAACACATGGAAGTAAGTAATATTCAAGTAAGTAATGGTTGTTTTATTATGTAAATAAGGGTAATCATTACCTATGTGATAAAAGCTGATTAGAATAGTAGTGAATTGTAATTAGCTAGTATACATATATTATGTAAATAAGGGAGAACATATAACATACGTATGGAATCTTAGAGATTAGTTTATAATAGAGTGCATACATATATTTCAACATAGATTTCAAATAGTAGGAAGTTAATTTTTATTTAATATGCTAGGTGCATGGTTTTAAGTTTCCTATCTCTATGATATTATGTATGTAGGAATATCAAATATTTTAGGTGTAATGTTGTTAAATAGAATAGGATAAATACATAGGCCCCAACTTTATAGTCTCCAAATATTGTGCCAGATACTATTACCTATTCTCCTGTAAAAGACCCTACAAATTCTCTAGTGAGAGGTTCTAAAAAATGTTGTAGTTTTTCAAAATAAGTAGCCCATCCAACCCTGTTGAAGATGGCCCAGTTGTCTATATCTTTTTGCAACTGCCTATGGTTTGAGGGTACCCTTCTCAATACTAAACCTCCCATTCTGGCTAGTTTATCTTCCTATCAATTTTTTCAAATAGATATCTCTTTAAAACACCCAATTTTACCTTCAGATTATTACCTACAGAAAAAAAATTCTTTAATAATGGTAGTTTTGGTTTCATGCTAAAACAATGTCTTACTTAGGTCTTTTTGTGAATGAGCTATGATTTCAAAGTGACAAACAATAAAATTGATTATTTTCCCCAATCAAATATGGGTGTAATTATGGTGTAATCATAGGATTTGAAGCCACACATATAGATTATCATGTGATTTATTGCCCAAAACATTTTCTCCCCCCATGTGAAGTGTCACTTATCCCCAAGTGATGTGGTACATGTAGGATGCAAAAAGATAGGATGGGGTCATAATGAGGGTTTTGAGTGGTGAGTTGGCATAGGTCATGAAGAGACTCGGTGAATGATGTTTTAATGATTAAATATAGTTTTTAATATAATGCATGATATATTAAAAAAAATAAAGTGTTTTTCTATGACTACAAGATACACCATACCTTTATAGTTGTTTGTTCCTAGGGTTGTGGCATAGGAAATCTGCATGTGAGTGTTTGTCACATTGAAAACTTATCTTATTCTTTCCTCATATAATTATTATCTTGTTAATTATTATTTTACTATTATTACCCCTGGGTAATTATGTGATCATAGTGTCATGTCCTTTCATTTTTCCCTCAGCAACCTACATGCAATCATGATGACCTATAAATCACTATAGTAGTAGTCTTATAGTGGTATGAGAGACTATTTCCATCCTCCCACAAGGTAGTTGTTGTAGATATTTGTTTGTTATCCAATTCAAATCCTTTATAATCATGAAGGGTGGGTGATAGCATGTTTTGCTCTTGATCTCCTTTGTATGAGCCTATTGATGGCTTGTTTCTCTTCTATCTTACTCCCAATAAATGAGGATGTTTGCTAATGGTTTATTTGTTTAGTGAACTTTTAATTTGGAAATCAGTTGTTTTATCAAACTTGGGACCGATGCTATAGAAAAGAACCCATATCTCTATTATTGGTAGAGAGATTATTTTCCATAAAATGACTAGAAGCTTAGAATGGTTCTTTTGTATCCCTATAATCATAAATTCTAGTGTGCAACACTCCAAATGGAGATTATAAGTGTATGCCTTTGTTGTAACACTTAATTTATTATTTAGGGTATGGTCATTCCTTAGCAATGTTTGAGTTTTCAGCTCTATTGTTTCTTTACTCCTCTAGATTATCTAGTGTCCTCCATGAATTTATTAATAACACATAGCTAAAGCCATAGCTCATCATTTGTGAGGAATTAACCTAAAACTACTAGATAGGTGTATATAGGGGTTAGGATGTACCTATAAAAACTATAAGTTGAGCACATAACCACTGCAAAGTTGTGCCTAGAGGTAAGGAAGGTGCCCATAGCGAATACAAAATAGCCCATAGAAACTGGAAGAATGGCACTTGTTGTCCTTGTAGCATCCACATCTTCATGGCACATGACTGCTAACATATTGACACCTTATGTATCTAACATCCATTTTGTATCAAATAAAGGGAAGTTAATTTTTATTTAATATGTCAGGTGCATGGTTTCAGGTTTCCTGTCACCATTTTCTAGGTTCTTATAAATTTTTATCAAATTTTTATCTATGTGTTAACAAATGTCTTATATATCAATATAATGTGTATTTTTTTGTTTTTGTATAAATGTATTGATAAACTCCAAGAAGGGGATAAATTTGGGCTTTTAGACTTGTTTGATGGTGTTGTTATGGGCATTAGGCAAATTCACTCACTATATATTAAACATGGAGTCAAATTAAAGGAATAGGAGATGCAAATGTAAATATTTTAAAGGTCAAAAGTAACATACCCCTTGATTATGAAGATAAGATATATGGAATAATCCATCTAAAAGATAAATAAGGAAACATCACATGGTGGCCACTAAAGTATTTACAAAAAATGACATGGTTGATGTTTATCATGTACTAGTTACTAGACAATTTGACCCATTGATTTATGTAGTAGTTTGAATGTGTTGTTTAGGGATATTTATCATTGTGTATTTACAAGAGTTGGAAACTCTTAGACTTTGAAATTTTTGATTATATATCTATATGAACATCTTACAGTTCATCAAAATTAAATTATATTTTTTTATTACAGATTACATTTTTTTTATCATGATGTTGAATCAATCTTTTAACTTCTAGCATGTTGTAGCTTATTCATATATGTAATATTTTTATTTGATTTTATGTTTTAATTAAAGTTTAATAATATGTTTACTTATGTCCCTATTAATGGGTTATTCATCATCGATAAAAAGGTCAGTTGTAAAAAGTAGGATTGGATGCTCCCTCCTCTTAGGTGGTTTAAACTAAATTTTGATGGTGCAATGCATGGTAATCTAGGTGCATCTAGGGTGGGCTGCGTTATTCATGATTTATTTAGATCAATGATTATATCCCTATCAAATGAAATCTAGGATGGTTCCAACAATGAAGTGGAAGCTCAATATCTAAGAAGCGGTATTGAATTGGTTATCCAGTGTAGGATCCCAGATCTAATTGTGGAAGGTGACTCACAAGTTATCCTTGTAGCTATGGAAAAAAGAGAGGGTAAATCATGGAATTTATAGAATATCTTGAAGAAAAATTTATAAAATTTGGAAGTTTTCTTTGTTTTAAAGTGGCATCATTATTTTTAGAAGGTGAATACGGTTACAGACTTCCTTAAAAACTATGGCATCCATCAACCTAACATTTATAGGCTAGATAACATTAGGGAAGCTTGGGAGGATTAACCTACAGCCTCATTTATTGATATTGGTTTATTTCCACTCAGTTATCCTTTTTTATTCATTTTTCACACAAAACAAATAGAAAATGATTGTTGTATCTTTTGGATCCTTTAGTGGTGCATATGGCTACATACTAAAACCTCAAGAAGGCTCCCTTTCACTCCATTTAATCATTTATTATTAGGAATCTATGTGAATTTATCAAGGAGAAAGATTTGAATTTATGTTTGGTTGGTGTTTTAATTAGGGTGATTGATGGCTCTCCTTTGTATATGGAAACCTAGAGGCTTCCCCTGTGCTCATTTATTCATCTGCTACCATTTTTAGAGATGCATATATGTAGGTGGCCTTTGTGAATTCTATGTTATGTTCAAGGTATACTTCAATAGAGAATCAAAGTGATATTTCACTTTTAACTATGTCCATATTTGGGTCCAGTGAAGTGAGGTAGATGGCCTTGGAGGGACTTATATCATGGGCCCATATTTGACATATTTTTTAGCTACCCTCAGAGGAGGTGCATGTTGATATAGTAGATGTTTGGGGCAAGAATTCTTGGTTAAGGGGGTAAAGTGTAGGGTAAACTTAGAAGTGGTTGTCATCTTTGCATCTAATCTTATGTTCTTAATCTCTAAGGTAGAGGTGGTGGAAAAGGTGGTAGCTTTATATGTCTACCAATAATGTTGATTTGGCCTTATCAAGAAAATCTATTTTCATGATTTGACCCCTCTCCCATCCCTATAATTCTCAAGGTGGGATGGCCTAGGTGTCATCCCTACTTCTCCTTTTCATACTTGGGAAACTAGATTCATGATTCTCTTAAATTTGGTGAAGGATCTTCATAAAAACATCATGCTACCTAATATGAAGATTGATAAATTTGTTTCATTGCCAATGATGTCAAAAATGAGGAATCCCATCCCAGAGTTGGTGTTTTTACATAACCACTGACATGAGTAGAAGAGGGTAGAGGTAGTGAGGAAGATAGTTACATGGGTGTTGCATGGAATGATGAAAACACCATCCTAGTATAATTCATCATTAGTGGAGGTTGTAGAACATGGACCGACAGAGGTATTAATGTCCTTTGTGGCTTCCTCATTTGGGGGATTTGAGCGAATGGTCTAGGTGAGGGAAATAGTTATGATGGGGAAGGAGGAATATGTAGGGAGTAAATATGATGTGGTGTTACTGTCAGATTCAGATGAAGAGGGTGTCATGGGTGCTACTGTATAAGCTATCAATTTGGTGTCCTTGTTAGTTTTTTTGTCTTTTGGTCTATCTAGTTTTTTGGGTTTGTGGTTGTTTCTTATTCTATGGGGTTCCTACATGGCCCTTCAATGTTTCTCTTAGTCTCAATTTTTGGTGGTGTATGTTTCTTTTTGGTTTTGGTTGGATTTGTGCTAGCTATGTACAAAATTTTACTTTGTGGGTTGGGGGCCCAATGCTAACCCTGTAATAATCTAAAAAATATGTTTATTTCTAAATTTTTATTTTCTTTTATGATTTAATTAAAGTTTAATAATTTATTTATTTTTGAATTATATAATTTATAGCATTTAATAAATTATTCATATCATATACATGAAAATTTACTACTAAACTAGTAGTAAATATAATTATTATGTAATTAATAAACAATGTATCGATATACTACCAGTTGACAAAAATCAGTGAAAAAAATTAAATAAATTACCAAATGATGGAAATTTAATATTAAAATGACTAAATTTAATATCAATTAATTTAAATCAATAAATTAAAATGATTAAATATACTACTAATTGATGTCAATTAATAATTAAATTGACAAAATATACTACCAATTGATAGAAATCAGTGAATAAATATATGACCAGTTGATGGCAAAATAATGATTAAAATGACTAAATATACTACCAATGAATGGAAATAAGTGAATAAAAATGAGTAAATATACTACCAATTGATGATAATTAATGATTACAATGACTAAATAAATGACCATTTAACAAGAATCAATGACTAAATACACTACCAAATTGATCAATTAAAATAACCAATAAATGAATAAAAATGGTTTAGTCATAAATTTGGTCGTATTATAAATGACCAACAATAAAATACTAATGGTCATGTGACCAATCTTAGTCATTTATATGCAATATTTAGCAATTTTTTTAGTCATTTATTATTTATTTTCTACTAGTAGTTGACCCATCCAAAGAAATGTTGAAATTATGGCAAATGGAGATGATCACGTCTCAATTTTAAAACTAGTGAAAGCCTCAGAGTTGGAAACATTTTATACTCCAAATCTCATTTGAATGTGTAGAATACTCTATAAAATAGTTTGAAGGATTGGAATCATGAAATGTGGCTCTCTACATAGAAAAGTGAAACCATAGATGTTGACTGTCATTGGAATCTAACATGTCCAACTTGTAATATTTATATGAATTACACTTTTGTAGATGGATTAAAAGTTTTAACAGTGAAATTTTTAAACTTATAAACAAGAACATGAATTAAAATCATACCCCTTGTATTTTTACTAAATTGATATTGAATTCTAATTCAAGTAATAATTTTAAAAACTTGTAACTATTTGAAACCTATAACTTGCAACATATTTTCACATGCCCATGTATATGTGAATCGATATTGTAGGAAACAATACACATGTATCTCATATGTAACCATAATCTAAAAAATGTTGAATCATATTGTAATATAAAATTTATATATTGTCTTCATTATAATTTTTTTTGCTCATGAGGCTTGACTTATTAAGATAAGGCCATTATGATGCCTCCATTTTGATATGAAGACCATATTAATTAAGTCACTTATCTCAAAATAAAGAATTTGTGGAAGATATAATTATGTAGTAACGCTTTTAAAATTTTAACGGTATTGCATCATAGTATTGAAGGTATCACTAAAGTTTCATATTAAACATGTGTTAGATAGATATATAATTGAATTATATAAGTATCATGTGCATGAGATGTATCATGGAATAAGATAAAATATATAAAATTGACATGATACAAATCATGGCACCATATTATTAAGTAATTAACATATTATCAATGCCATACAATGTCACATAGTTTTCATATAATGTCACATAGAAGACCTAATGTCTACATACAAGGGACATGTGAATGTCTCATGAACACAAAATGCGAAGGCACCAACACAAATGGCATGATGATATCATACAAATAATAATATGTATATTTTTCATGCACAAGGCTAAGGACCACATACAATAAGCATCCAATTTCTATCTTATCATGAAATAAAGTATGAAAGAAGCATAGAGTAAATGAGACTAGTATACATCAAACATATGTATGAATGTCATTGTTAGAAAGTATCATATACATGTAACACAATGTAAATTACGAGTGATCAGATAAACATTTATATGATATATAGCTAAACATGGTAAAAATGTATGTGGATAGATATAACTAGTTCCAGTGTTCATGAAGAATAAAGAGATATCCCTTAAGTTGCAAGCCTTCCAAGTAATAAGGAAAGTTTCACATCCAAAAACCATGTAAAATTATGTCCTATATCACACTCACATACCTAATGAAAATAATTTTGTATTGAAAATTGAAACATGATATCTACTTATCATGAAATAAATTACATATTTTAGGAAAAATAAGAAACATTTGAATATGCTTGTAGGTCCTCCTTTTGAATTTTTTATAAATATTTTGAATTTTTAAAATAATTGTAATTGATTTTTTTTTAAATAATTAAAATGCATGGATTCAAAAAGTGAATAAGTAGGAATGATTTGAAAAATCTATGATAAGGTGATAAAGCATACTATGGTAAGAAGGAAAGTAAATAGTATGCCTCAAAAGTCTATTTTTTTAAGTCACAAAAATGTAGCATAAAGGACTGATATAGATAAAAATGTACATGCCCCCAATGGGTGAGATATTATATGTGCTCATGTAAGTTGAATGGAAGCCATAACAGGATAGATCTTAAATAGTAAAAAAGCTTAATTGTTCATAAAGAATGTGAATAAAAAACATAAGAAGATAGATGTGTTGGGGTTGTTTTAATTGGTTTGAAAATAAATAGGGAAAGTGCCCATTGTGAAAATAATGTCAAAGGATAGAAGAATACATAGATTTTTGGATTTAATATATATGTGATAATTAAATTTATGAATATATATGTGTCATGCTATATTGATATAAATTAATGGATTTAACAGTAGTTCATTGCATCTGTGCTTTAAAGTTATAGTATTTAAAAGTTAAGGGAATTTTAAACTTGATGGGAAAAAATATTCAAAATAATCAATTGCTTATGATTATTTATGAAAATGTGTCTCATTATGCTGAATTCTGATTGCTTTATCTGAGGAATTCATACTTGTATAGATAACTTAGTTGGCACTTCTAGATTTTGTAAACAGTGTACCCTAGAAACTTCTTGTTGTTAATTTGAGATCCATTAATGTTGTATTTATATTTATTTTTTCCGTTAATAAAATCCTTTGAAATAATTTTAGCTTGTATTGCGGGTTTTTCATAAATATTATTTTTTAGATTTGGAGATTAAGAAGATAAAGTTAAAGATTTAGTTAGCTTATGATCATTCTTTTGAAATGAGATAATTCATTTATTTTCAAGTTCTTAAAGATTTTGTTGTAACACATAACCATTTTTATAATGATGTCCATTAATGTCATAATATGTTTAAAATGATTGGCATTTAATAGTATCTAATTGATGAGGAGGGTGAGTGTAATTAGTACATAATATAATTAAATTTTTATCTAATAACATATTTAAAATGACATTTGGTCAATGATGATTATGGTTAGGAAATTTTGGAAGAGTTTGTTTTCCCTTATGTAATACTTTTAATTTTCCATTCGTGGGTTTAACTTTATGAACTATATTTGAAAAATAAATGTGTGGCTTGTTATTGGGAATATTTTCATAAACATTATACGACTGAACTTTTTTATGTAATTAAATGATCATTTTCATATTGTATGATACTTGAATAAGACCCAAATTCATAAAAAAGAGATAAAAATGAGTCATGATTATGAAAGAGTAGCCTTTGTTTTAATGTATATTTTAGGCATCTATAAAAAATATATGTAATCTTCTAATTAGTTGGTTGATAAATTAATTAACACAAAATAATATTAAAGGTTTAATTTTAATATCACACTTGATCAGATTTGCCTTGATGTAAATAAGGTAGCCTCTTATAAGTGACTCTATCTTCCTTATTTTGAATATAATGTATCAATAAAGCTTATTCAAGTTATATATAATTGTTATGGATCCAATAAGAAGGGGATGAAACTAAGAATGTATAGACCCCACTAGAATCTTAGAAAATGATTGTAATACATTTAACTACCATGAGATCCATTCATAAGTTATTGAAAAGATCTAAGATGTAGGTAAGGGTCCCCTCTTTCATCAAATGTAGAAAATGGAGGTATTTGGAAATTGGGAGGTAAATGTGCATAGAAATGTTTAAAAAAATAATATTAACATGGAATGTAATAGAGTCAACCCAAGCATGATACATTTTAAACCACCATTTCATAAAATTTGGATATATTCTAGTTCATATTGAAAACTAAAACTATTATTATTTATTTTTATAGTATCAATTATTTAAGGTATTTTATTCTATTTTCAATATTATCAGATTAAAATTTTGAGTTTTTTGGAATTACATATCATATTTTATGGATTCTAGTTTTAATGTTTTTGGAACTCAAAGTTATTCATCAACTAGCAATATATATTATTATATATTTTTAAAATAATTCAATATTTTTCTTAAATAATGATTATGTAATTAATATTTAATTTTGAAATAATTGATTCAAAATATATGAAACAATCCTCCCCAAATTAGAAGATGAGCTCAAATAATCTAGAAACTGAAAATGTTCTCTACAAAATCAAGTTGCTCAAGCTATTAATATCATAATTATTATTGTATATAGGCTAATGAAGATAATAATATCATAACCAATCTCAGTGACTATTCACTTTTTGATATTAAAAATAATGATTGACAATAACATACTTTGATGGTCTCATTGATATTAATAATAATTTGATAAAAGATAATATTAACTTTTTGGAATGCTCAAGGAGGTTTGATAGCAATGAAAAAATAGAATTTAATCTCTCCCATAATTATAGAGGTCATATGGAAATGTGACATAAGAGAGTATTAACTCTCCCATGCTCAAAGATGATGGAAGTGATAAAATGAAGCATTTAATCTCCCACATTTAAAGGATGACAATCACATAAAATATTTATGATGTAAATCTTCCATTTTTTGTTAAATTATTCATATTCATCATTTACATAACTATCAAACTCATCCAACTCTAAAATGTGTCATTCCTCCTTCATGGTTGTAAAAATGTCATATGCCCCTCATTATAAACCTTTCATTTAGTCATATTTTATAAATATCCATAAGTACTTTGATGGTGATATCATCCTTAAAATACTAGTTTATGAAGTTTTGTTGGTCTCTAGAGTAATATTATACCTACCCTTCATGAAAAATAAGTTGAGCCATGAACTGATCGCTACTCTTTCCACAAATTTATTAGAATTTAGCACTCTCCAATTTATAATAAGTAAAGCAATGGGAGAAGAATAGACTCTACACAACACAAAATAATTTAAGGTTATATGGGATTTCTAATAACTGAGTAAATTAAGGTAAATAAACTCCCACAAGGATATGGAAGATTAATAGCAAATGACTTGGAGATATCCTTAAACATCAATCCAAGATCCAAGATGCTAAAAATGAAAGGTGAAAATGAAAAAAACTCATCAATTATATATCACCTAAAATACATTAAGGTTAATCTAGATAAATAATAGGACCAACATTCTAAGTTAAATACTTCTAATGTCAAGCGTAAAGTTCTAGTGAATCCCAATGTCTCAACCTTGATTGAAAATAGAACCTTGTCATGTATCCCTTAAATGGTTGGAGTATTTTCATGGAAAAGAGGTAAGAAAAATAAACCTATTGGATTTATTGACGTACATTTCTAGATAATTAATCATGTTGGTCATCCTTCAGTTCTACCTTAAATCCAAACCATTCTCTCTAGCTAGAAATAGATAATGGAGCAACTTATCATGAAGTACAATATGTGTGTTTTATTTTCTCAGGAGTTTTCTTGGATTATCATAGGTAAGTAAATAATAGGTGAATTATAATCTCATATGAAGGTATTCCTAAACTGATATTATGTAACTATATGATAAAAAAAGAAAATTTAAACCATCTAATAAATGTAATCTTTTTTTAAGTCTTATATTTCATACCTTCATATATATTCCTCCTCGATATTAAATTCCTATAGTATATTGCCTATCTAATGTATTAATATATTAATGTATTTATACAAATGGGGGCCAAAATAGAACCCTATTACCATATTAGAAAAAACTTATCTTGACATTTATAATGGGCATGTACCCATTCTACAGAAGTATATACAAATATATTGTCTTTCTATCTTCATAACTGATAATATTCTTATATTGTGTGTTATTAATGGAAAATAAGAGTAGGGTAACTTTATTTAGATTTTATTTATTTACTACATTGTTATTTAGAATTATTCAATAATTTTTTTTCAATTTTTTTGAAATTATTAAATCTTTATTTACAATTCTTCACAATATAGGGCATGGACGTGATCATGCAAAATTTGTAATATAATGCCAATTTTTTCATCAAGTTCACATTGTTTTTAGTATTTTAATTAGTCATCTTCCCCATTCTCTCAATTTATATGATTACCTATTGATTACTTTATGTTTTAGCTTTTCACATGTATGGCATTCTAGTTGATTAATTATCCTCTTAGTGGTTTAAATTACTTCAATTTGATTTGTGAATATGCATATAAAATATTTATAAGTGATGAACTTACCTATTCTACTTATGCTTTTAGCCTTGGTTACCACAACATTTTTCCTTTACTCACCCATGTTCAATCCATTTACCCAACATGATTTACATGACCAAAGACTACTATCCCCTACTTTCTCTTGTTGGTGAACCACCATTTTTGCATTTTTAACTTGTGTGCATATATTTTTCTAGTCCACTATTTACCATTTTTAAAATTACATTTTCATTTTTCCCTTGAATTTTTCCCTCACACAAGCACTTGTCATTTACTCATTATTAATATTCTTAATTTTTGTATATTATGAATATTATACACATTAGATATGGAAATTACCAATTAATAATCCTATATTCTTCACTTGTGTAGAATCTACATGCCCATTCTACACAAAATATAAATCCTCGATTCTTAATTATCAAAGTTCTTATTATGATCAACATGTCCCTTTGTGTAGAATAAAAGGGGGTCCCTAAAAGGCAAAAATTTAAAAAATTTACCCTTTTATTGAGACCATTCTAAACCTCATTTAATTTCAAAATCTTAGATGACTGTCATATCACACTCTTTGATTTTTTTATTTCATTTATGATAAATCCCCATTTATTTGTATTTAAATATCTTTGATGGGATATTTGTTTTTATGATACAAGTCCCACCAATGTTTTTAAAATTTATTTTTCTTCTTAAATTTTTGGAAGATAAGTAGGTAATGAAGTCTTAGTCTCTGAGTCTAGTTGGCCCCTCCCTAGATGCTAATTCTAATAGGTATGTAGTACTCCATTTTTAGGTCCCAGAGATATTAGAGTTATCAAAGCGTCATGATTCTTGATTGAATAATATCTCACCATCTATGATCATACACTAGGATTTGTCATAGTTGTTAGATCCATAATAAAACTAATATAATCAGAGATCACCATGTGTATTTGTACACTAAGAGTTGTTAGAGCCCCAAGAGGTCCAATCCTTAGAGATCACCATATATACTCATAGACTTAACTTTTTAGAGTTTTAAAAGTATTAGGAGGCCTATTTAAGTAAAATATCACCATGTGTACTTTCATATACCCAAATAATTATACACCTAGGAAATATCCAACATGTCAACCCCTTAACACTGTAGTACACCGATAAAAATATCATGTCTATGTCCATTCGATGTCAAAAAATATAGTATATGCCATGAAATATGTATGTGGATATATGATGACATTGTAAGACCATAAAGTTTCACAAATTTTCCTTTATTATGCTAAAACCTACATTGAAGAATCTTAAAAACACTATGAATGGATATGGGTTAGAGTGATGTGACATAATAAAATCAAGACATGTGGATATTTTTTAGCACAAATTTTGGTAATAAATAAATGTGTAACTCATGAATGAGATATAATGTCATTCTCAATCTAGAAAAATTATGATCAATTAATACGATTATATGAAATGAGAATATTGACTTGGATGACCATTCCCAAAGATTATTTGATGATCTATTTTATATTACACATATGTACTGGTAGACTTATTATCAATTAATAGGATTATATGGAATGAGAATAGTGACTTGGATGACCATTCTGAATGATTACTCGATGATCTATTTTAACTCAAATTTTCATTCTCATCTTGATCTATTTTTTCTAAAATTATTCGATTATTCATTGAAATAGTTAAATTTGTTTAGGTTTGGGTTGATTTAATTTTAGAAAAAATAGATCAAGATGAGAATGAAATTTTGAGTTAAATTGCACACTAAGGTCACCATCTTAAAATATGTTACTAGTAATTGAGTGGAAATTCTATCTCACTAATTATAGATTAATTATTCAACTTAATAGGCTAACGAAGTAATTTATATATACAAAAAATATTCCAAATATTAACTATAAAATTAATCAACTTCCATATAAATATGCAACATAGTAATATTTTATAACTTGTACCAATCCCTTATGCACTTCAAATAATTCTATCTCTCATTATAAAATTTAACCAAATATTTTTGGATTTGTATACATAACTTGTAACAAATATAAATTATGTAAAAATAACAAGACAACTCAATCAAATTCACTAATTGTTCTTTTTTATGTTTCGAAAGATTACACATATTTGGGTGCAATTGCATATAATCTAACCATGTACGTAAGTGTGTGAATATTTTCTTATCAGAATGCAATGTGCAATCAAATTTATAACTTGGAAGTAATCTAAAGAAAATAGATTATTTTTTGTCACAAGAAAAACATGTTTTATCGACTATGAATAATATATTGTCTATCCCATACAAGTGTGTACTTGTATAGAAAATTTTACATGTTGTTAATGTACTTTGGCACAATATTTCCTTTCATTGATTTGATAAATTTGTTGCTAATTGCACATTGTGATATCCCACATATAAAAACAAATTACATATTTTGTAGACATTCAAAGTGTTGAACAAAATTATGTTATAATCTTGAGTTAAAGGACATAAACCAAAACCCAATATTTAAATATTTATTTGTAATCTTCAACAATTCAGGCTAAATATAGGATTAAAGTATTAGTAACATGAATATGAAAATTCTTGGTGTTTGGTTGGTGATATAAATTTAGTTGTCCATGCAACCTTGGACAAAATGCCATATACTCCCAGTATCAACAACTTCCTTCTAAGTGGAATGATAATATATGAAATAATCAACCAATACAAGAATTATTTTTCAATAGTTGGCTAGTTAATAATATTCTATTAAAATGTTATTAGAATTATGCCATATGTCTATAATGCATATGTTTTATGTCTATAGTGTTTAATCATTATATTAATTTAAGATAAAAAATATTGACCATAGTACATGTTATAACAATCACATATTATGTTGACATTGAAACAAAATCATAAAAGGCCCAAACCTATGTTTTTTTTCATTCTCTCTCATTTCACTTTCTACTCTACCCTTGTCTAGATAAATATTGTCCATAATATGTACACATTATAACACACACACTAGATCTTAGCAATATTTTTATTTGAATTGTTTTATTTTTAAAAATTATTTTGAATAGCTCATTCAATCATGAGAAGACAACATGTTAACCATCCTCCAAACCCTCCTATCCCTCCTAAAATTCCATGAGGTCTCTTAGATATTCAGGAGGATTTAGCTCCACACATAGTTGAAAATAAAATATAAATTGAACAAATAATTATGAGAATGAGAAATGCTACTTTGACCAACAGCCACCATACCTATTTGGCCAATACCCTGAAGTCAATATTAGGTCAAGTTGACTAGATAATGATTCAAATTTATAGATGGACATCATATAGGGATAGATGTAGTGGTTATTATGATGACAATTTGTCATCTTGTGATGTGAAGGATAAAAAAATATCCAAATCCATAATTTATTTCTTATTAATTGATCCAATAGCCAATGCACCCTTTCCACTATATAAAACATGATTCATGATCCAATGATGCTAGCATAATTTTATCATCAATAATTTTTGGGACAGATGGTGGATGGTGTTTGATTACCTACCATGTAACAACCATGTAGACCCATTATATTTTTTAGGAAAATATACTATGAATTTTTCCTCAATGAGATTCCAAACTATTTTTATTAGTAATATTTTTTACTACAAAGACAAGGCTTTGCACATGATAGACTAGGTGCATGTCATGAACCTAGTCATCATGCAAGGGTCCTTAACCAAAATCCACTTCATCCTGAGATCCCCTTTGTGGTGAAGGAGGTCATGGAGATTGAAACTTTGCATGGAATTAGTGCACTTAATGACACACTTGTTTAACATATGATTACAATTATTTATATTGATGTTAGAGATATTACACTTAATGTGCATACCTAACCTCACCATTACAGATGTTGTGGTGTTACATTCACTATACCTTCAAATGATGATGACAGTGCTTTTGAAGGATTATATAACATAATTTTGAATGATGAGTTATTTAAATGTAAATTTGAAGTGCACACATTGGTCACTACACATATGCACATATATTTATATTTATATTTGACATGTTTAATTTTAGTTATGTTTGTATTTAAAAGTTAAGATCAATTTACAAAAAAATGAATAATAGATGTGTAATATTTTATTTTTTAGGAGGAGACAATGCCATCATCTTCATGGTCCACTACTGTATTTTTGGTTCAGTTGATGTTTACATACACACATATAATTTTTTGTCCATCTACTAATGCTTTTATTGATTTTACTAGGCTAATATTCACATATATAGAGGTAATTTTGATTTAAGATTATATTATGTGCATATTTTTATTTATATATATCTATGTTCTTAACTAATAATCATATATGTTTAAATTAAAATTTGAATGATAGTGATCTATTAATGTAAATTATATGTGTTCAAATATATATAGATAAAATCCCTAACCTCATAACCCCTAATTGAATATATATCTTATAGTGTAAATAATGGATCTTTGAATGATTTTATTAATTACCAACCTTTTAGAGAGTATCCTTAGAAGTTTAATTGTAGACAATATTTATGGATTACATATCACTTTAGTATTGTATGCTTTGAAAACTTAGAACTTGGTTGTTCCTTAGTTCTAGACATTTCTTGCTTTTACAAGGCTCATAACTACTCTTTATTGTGCCCCTTGGACTATATCTCTTAGTCTGACTAGTATTTTATTTATGAACCAGGCCTTCTATCTTACCTAGACTACATAACATGTACTTATATTCCATATTTATAAGTTAAAATCCTATATCGACTTTCCTACTCCTTGGACACTAACATCTAGGATATACACTAGCATCAATGTTAGCATTTTGACCTGATACAAGTGTCTAATGGCCTAAAATCATCTATTTTTCATATGAAATGTATCTTAATGGTCATAATAAGTGATTTAATGCAAGTTATTATCCAAAGGGAATGATATAAATACAATATCGACCCTCATTCATTCATCACTTAGTAACATGGGAACACTAACAAGTATTCTTACCAAAGAGCATCTAATTGAACACAACTTCCCTATTTCCATACCATTCATAGGTATAAGACATCTTCAGGTCTAAAGTAATAAAAGAGTAGCCTAAGATCCCATTTTTCCAAGTTAAAATATATCTCACTCTTGTACTTGATTTTCACATATTATATGTTTTACATAGAATCCAACACATAAGGGATAACTACATTAGTTTGAGGTCCTCTTCAAAGTATCATATATGTAGAAAACAACTCACTAATAGAGGTATCTTTGATTTTAGATTGATATCATGTTCCCACTAACCCATTTTCTTCCAAAGTTATAATGAAGATGAAAAACTAGTGTTTTATATGTTAATTAGGATTGATAGTCGATAACTCAAATATGAATGCACTAAAGTGAAGGTGAATTCAAACCTTAAAGAATCAAGTTGGTCATATATTTTTTAATACGTATTTAATATAGGACACTTAAATCAAATCTAGATAATAGTATCAATACAACCATCCTAGGATGATGTTATTATCTATAGCTTTAGAAGTGTCATATCTATAATCTAACTACTATTATAGAATATCCTTCCAGCCTTCTTTCTTCGTGTTCTAGTTCCAACACTATGATAACATTATAATCATCTTAGTATATCATTTATTTGTCATTCCCATACATAGATTAGTTGTAATTTTTATATTTATCCTTTTCTCACCTGAATAAATTCAATGTATGTTTATATTTAAGTTTAACATTTAATTAGCCTGATGTAGATATAATTATCAACCTTGTATACTCTCATTTATATGTCATTAACCCTATATACTCCAAAGTTAGGATTCATACATAAAATTTAGGGTTAAAAATTTAGTGGACCCAATTTGTATGAATGCAAATTTTTAATGATTCTTAAGGCGATTTTAAGCTAGCTTAGGGCTTTAGATTGTTGCTAGATTTGAGTAAATAGGGTTAAGAATATATAAATGGAAATATATAAAGGTTAAAATTAGATATAAAATAGGCTAATAAAATTCTATTTTTAATGTAATGTTGAACTTGTAGGTCAAAATTGGGCACCCCTATATGAAAAATTGGCCTTTAGATCTTTTAGGGGTGAATATCATGTCTTAGTGTGAGCTCTTGGTTATTATACGTAATATGAATGTTATTATATTTGATCTGTTAGTTTTATATTTCCCTTTTAATTTGATTTGATTCATTCTAATAGGTCTAAGTAGGGTTTAAAGATCATTTTCTGATGCAGGAGCATCTACAGCCATCCTGGGAAGACATGTTTATGATTAAATCCGAATTTAAAATTATTGTATTTTGCCTCTCAAATGTTAAAATTAAGGAGTAATTGTAAAAAGTAAAATTGAAAAAAAAATGATTGTTGAGTTGTTGAGGAAATGAGGGGAATGGTTGAAAGATTTTCAACTGTAAGATAACCCTGGAGATAAATCTTCTCCTATTAGAATATGTTGGTAAATTAAAAAAAAAAAATGTTTTGCTGTTTTACCTGAGCCCAAGTTGGGCGTAGAAGTTAGAAAGGAGTCAAAATATAGCCAAAAAGAAAATTAATTCAAGAGAGGGACAGAGAAGTACGTAGAAGAGAGAGCAAAGACCTCTCTTTCAGAGAGAAGTTACTGGAAGGACAGGGGGACGCAGAGCAGAAGAGAATATGTTTAGTGAAAAGGAGAGGAGAAAGAGCAGGGGGCGCAAGAGAACAAGATTTGCAATTGGCAGATGAACTGAGATGTAAGTCCTATTTTGTTAATAAAAGTGTGTCACAAAAGATATTGTTTTTCCATATATTCTTTTGAACATTATTGGCCATTTCAAATCCCTGCTGGTTCATATCTTTTCTGTTGGGCATTTTATTATTCTGGAACATTCTTAAATGCATTAGTCTTAATACATAATGCTAGGCGTTCTATGTTGGCTGGGCTGCCATATTATCAATAGCCGTTGTAATGTTCATAGTCTATAGTAGGCATTTCATATGCTGGGCATTCTAAAGGCCGAATCATTGTATTAATTCAAATTATGGGCCATAGTTTTGTTTTTACCAAATACATTGTTTGAACTTCTGGGCCGCCAATAAACTGCCAAACTTATATAAAAGATTTGTGGTCGTGGGTTTGAGCCCCACAGTGGGCACCTATTTTTAGTCTGTTGAAGGCACAAAGGGGTTCATGGGTCCGTTGAATTCCTTGACTGAATATAAAATAGTTCCCTAAAGGATCAATGGAACCAAAAGACTACATAGGTAGCTGCACTGCAGAAGAACTTGCTGAGTTTGTAAATTCTGAGGAAGGTACTCATGTGAAAGTGGTTGTTTCCCAGTCTGAAGGTTCAAGACTTGAACCCGGCCTCTTTGAAGGCATTAGCACCATTTTATTATTTGCCAGGTCATGGCAATGTGAGATATCAAATTGCGGAATCCATTATGGGCCCCCAACTAAAGGATGAGGTAATGAAGATCATGCCTGTGCATAAACAGACGTGAGTAGGGAAAAGAACAAGATTTAAGGTCTTCGAGTTTCAAATGGCATAAGCAGTCTATGTTACACGTAAACATTCCCGTTATATAAAAATCAGACAGGTAAACCCGTTAAGCATAACAAAACAGGAGTTGGAAGCCTGCGAGCTCTAATTAAGGAATAAAGAGGTTTTTCTAATTACGGGACTGTAAGTGGTTTTGTTAAACCACTTTTTATGATTGTGCATTTGTCTATTTCCTTTTTGCTTGCTAGCAGGGAAGCCGACTATCCAGTTTTTAGACATTCAATAAACTGAAGAAAATAATAGAAATGAAAGTAAAAGGAAAATTTGTCCTATCTTCAGATTTCTGGAGTGTCATGACATGACTTGTTTGTCTGGTTGTGCTGAATTGTGTGGATTTCATCTAAACTCTGATAGATTTCAAATCCGAGAAGTTTTGGCCAGAAGGAGTAGAGGGGAATTAATATGAGAGTACACAAATTGAGTTCAGTTTGTACGATAAGGATTGGTGATGGCTTACGATGCACTTCATTCATGGACCATTTCATTTTTGGTAGCTGTATTTGTCAAATTGGTTATGGCCTTTATTTTGCTTGCTAACTAAGATAGACCCATACAAGCTGAATGTAGAATGAAGTTGAAGAGAACATTGCACCATTTGGTATCAGAGCTTGAAAGCTCTTGGGATCTGCTGAAGAAAAGGTATGAGAAGTCTATGTTATTTGATTTGAGTTTATTTTGTTTAAGAAGCAACAGGTGAAGAGAAAGGCAGCCAAGCCATTGAGGCTTAAGAGGAGAAGAAGCCAAGGAAGGCTTAGTGAAGATCCAAGAAGAAGCTTGGATAGTTTGCCAAAAAACTAAGGTGAAACAGACTTAGGTGAGGTAAAGGATGAAGTTTGCAGAATTGAGAAGAGAAGCTTAGAAGAAGAGCATAGTGAATGCTCAAGAGAAAGATCCAAAGCAAGATAAGCTTGGATTTGTGATTTAAATGCTGTATAACAAGTTATTGCAGGATTGAGAAGAGGATCAAAAGACTAGGATGCAAAAGGCCTATGTGAGATCAAGAAGATTGTCAAAAGACCAGTCAAGGAGAAAAGGCTTGGGTGAGACAAGGGATCAAGAGACCAAGGTGGAAAAGACTTGGGTGAAGATCTCAGAGATGGAAGCATTGTTGAAGGCACTGAAGAGAAGCAAGGCATATGAGGGCAGTAAGAGGAAAGCAAGCATCAAAGGTATGACTAATGTTGATTTTAATAAAGAAATTGCTAGTTTGAAGAAAGAATTAGCTAAGGTTAAAGATGAGTATGAGTCTTGGATGTAGCTGAATAGGAAAGCATGGGTATGGCCAATGAAGAAGAGATTGAAGTGGACAATAGTTCTCCTAATGAAAAGGAAAATAAGGCAAAGGAAGATTGCCATGAAGAGGGAAGCCCAAAGAGGCAAGAAGATAAGAAGGTTGCCAAGTGAGCAGCAAGAGGAAGAAGTTGTGAAGAAGGTTCTCATTGAGGAGAACAAGAGAGAAGAAAGAAAAGATGAAGTGCCAGGAAGAGCACTTGGAAAGATGAGAATGTCAATTAAGAGGATACTCATGGAGACATTATGGTCTCTTGTTTTTGCATTTAATGTTGTTTTTAAGTGGGTAAGTGCAGGTATGAGCAGCCTTATGAAGGTCAAGAGAAGGACCTCGGAGAGTGAAGAGATTGGTGCAGGAGAAGACACCAAATGCACAAGTGAATGTGCAGGAGATAGAAGAGAGTTTCCTGATGTTGATAAAGACGAAGAGATGCATTGGTTAATGCATAATGGAGGTATTGAAGAACCTATACAAGCAAGGGAAGAAGTAGAAGATGAAGCTGAATTCCAAGATGCCATTGAATGCTAGGAAGAGGAAAGAGGACAGCCAAGCACAAAGGAAGATAAAAATTGCTCCGTGGAACAAGCTTACAAAGAGGTAAATGAAGTGTTAAGTGCTGATTTTGATTGTTTTTGTGAATATGAAGATATGAATACACAGGTTAGAAGAGGCAAGAGGAAGATGAAGTCCTCACACAAAGCAATCAATCATGGATATGTGATGCCTAAGTGGATGGTGAAGCACACAAGCAAGCAACAAGTAAGCAAGTAGGCAAGTTTATCTTATACGATTGATTTTTCTCATATGAATGTGCAAGAAAATAAAAGGACAAGGTTGGTTTTTCAGTAGTATCACAAAAGCATAGATGCAGGATGCCTACATGGCTTGAGAAGAGAAATGGTAAGAAAGAGAAATAAGTATGGGTGCCTAAGAAAGCAAAGAGAGAAGATGTGAGTGTTGAGATAACAACACCAAGAAATCAATGGAGGAAGGTGAAGGATGACACAAGTACATGGAAAGGTAAGTCAATTGCTTGCAATGAAAGGGATAATGATGTTTTTGAATCATTTAATAATCTTTGTATGGAAAATGAAGAATGGAAAGTGGCTGTAAGGACTAATATGTAGCAAGGAGAAACTTCCAAAGGGATGGATGATGAGAAAAGAAAATAATATGCAGCAGAACAAACAAGATGGCTTCAAGTAGAGATCGAAGAAAGCAAGGAGACAGAAGGTATGAATACTGTAATTGTTTTTGATGAGTATACTGATGTTGATGAAGAAGCTGATTTTTTTGAAGAAACTATAAAGTGGATGAATATACTTATAGAAGATGAAAGACAATCTGGTCCTAAGTTTGATATAGGACATGAAGATTTGAATGAGTTTATGTTGAGTGATGAAATGAAGAGTAAGGCTAGTAAGGAACAAGCAATCCTTCAGGTTGATAAACCCAAGTTTGATGAAGATTGTGAGATAGATGAGATCTCACTAAAGGTAGAGTTGAGAATGATAGAGGAGATATTTGGTAATTCAAGAGAGATGAAGGAAGGTACAAGCTATGGTGAAGGAAGCATTGGGAAGAGTGAGACAAGACAAGAGCAAAGCAATGAGACTAAGGCAGTTTTGGTCAAGAAACAGGAGCAAAAATGTGAAGGCAGCCAAGAGGCTTCATGGCCTCAATGTTTTTCTACTAAGGTTGCTTTTGATGTTTTGAATGCAGGCATGGAAGATGAAAACTTTGAAAACATGTATGAAGATGAAGAAGCATGGAAGCAGGAGCTGGCAGCTGAAAAAGAGATGAGAAGAAGGACATATCTAAAGAGGAAGAAAAGAAAGATGAAAGGCAAAGACCAGCAAAGACAAATTCAAGCATTGACATTCACAACAAGACCTTGGGATCTAGGCATACAGTAAAGGCTAAAGCATGGAGGCAGCATTTCATTTGAACTAAGGTTCAAATTGTTTCTAGAGGGAGAGTATGATGTAGGAGCATCTACAGCCATCCTAGGAAGACATGTTTATAATTAAATCCGAATTTCAAATTATTGTATTTTGCCTCTCAAATGTTAAAATTAAGGAGTAATTGTAAAAAGTAAAATTGAAAAAAAATGATTGTTGAGTTGTTGAGGAAATGAGGGGAATGGTTGAAAGATTTTCAACCGTAAGATAACCCTGGAGATAAATCTTTTCCTATTAGAATATGTTGGTAAATTAAAAAAAAAATTGTTTTGCTGTTTTACCTGAGCCCAAGTTGGGCGTAGAAGTTAGAAAGGAGTCAAAATATAGCCAAAAAGAAAATTAATTCAAGAGAGGGACATAGAAGTACGTAGAAGAGAGAGGAAAGACCTCTCTTTCAGAGAGAAGTTGCTGTAAGGACAGGGGGACGCAGAGCAGAAGAGAATATGTTTAGTGAAAAGGAGAGGAGAAAGAGCAAGGGGCGTAAGAGAAGAAGATTTGCAATTGGCAAATGAACTGAGATGTAAGTCCTTTTTTTTTGTTAATAAAAGTGTGTCACAAAAGATATTGTTTTTCCATATATTCTTCTGAACATTGTTGGCCATTTCAAATCCCTGCTGGTTCATATATTTTCTTCTGGGCATTTTATTATTTTGGAACATTCTTAAATGCATTGGTCTTAATACATAACGCTAGGCGTTCTATGTTGGCTGGGCTGCCATATTATCTATAGCCATTGTAATGTTCATAGTCTATACTAGGTGTTCCATATGCTGGGCATTCTAAAGGCCGACTCATTGTATTAATTCAAATTCTGGGCCGTAGTTTTGTTTTTACCAAATACATTGTTTGAACTTCTAGGCCGCCAATAAACTGCCAAACTTATATAAAAGATTTTTGGTCATGGGTTCGAGCCCCATGGTGGGCGCCTATTTGTAGTCTGTTGAAGGCATAGAGGGGTTCGTGGGTCCGTTGAATTCCTTGACTGAATGTAAAATAGTTCCCTAAAGGATCATTGGAACCAAAAGACTACATAGGTAGCTGCACTGCAAAAGAACTTGCTGAGTTTGTAAATTCTGAGGAAGGTACTCATGTGAAAGTGGTTGTTTCCCAGTCCAAAGGTGCAAGACTTGAACCTGGCCTCTTTGAAGGCATTAGCACCACTTTATTATTTGTCAGGTCGTGGCAATGTGAGATATCAAATTGCGGAATCCATTTTGGGCCCCCAACTGAAGGACGAGGTAATGAAGATCATGCCTGTGCATAAACAGATGCGAGCAGGGCAAAGAACAAGATTTAAGGTCTTAGAGTTTTGAATGGCATAAGTAGTCTATGTTACACATAAACATTCCCATTATATAAACATCAGACAGGTAAACCCCGTTAAGCATAACGGAACAGGAGTTGGAAGCCTGCGAGCTCTAATTAAGGAATAAAGGGGTTTTTCTAATTATGAAACTGTAAGTGGTTTTGTTAAACCAATTTTTATGATTGTGCATTTGTCTGTTTCCTTTTTGTTCGCTAGCAGGGAAGCCAACTGTTCAGTTTCTAGACATTCAATAAACCGAAGAAAATAATAGAAATGAAAGTAAAAGGAAAATTTGTCCTGTCTTCAGATTTTTGGAGTGTCATGACATGACTTGTTCGTCTGGTTGTGCTGAATTGTGTGGATTTCATCTAAACTTTGATAGATTTCAAATCCAAGAAGTTTTGGCCAGAAGGAGTAGAGGGGAATTAATATGAGAGTACACAAATTGAGTTCAGTTTGTACGATAAGGATTGGTGATGGCTTGCGATGCACTTCATTCATGGACCATTTCATTTCTGATAGCTGTATTTGTCAAATTGGTTATGGCCTTTATTTTGCTTGCTGACTGAGATAGACCCATACAAGCTAAATGCAGAACGAAGTTGAAGAGAACATTGCACCATTTTCATAGTGCCATATCTTGCATGCACAGTAGTTATAGAGGGAGCTGATATTGTGGGTTTGTTCATCTTGGTTTAAGGTTCTTGTGTACTAAGTCTAAGGTCCTTCACCAAAGCACAAGTAGATTTTTTCATTTTCAAACAATTACTTCAAAAATATTTTTGGACTTAGTCATTCAATCTTGGCCATCTAATTCTACACCTTTTGGTTAGGTCTAGTATGTAGAATTCCTTCAAAAGAGGTGTTCAATACAAAACACAAGATAAAAGTACAAGTGTTAATTATTTTAGGAGATATATTTTGGAATTTTTATTCAAGTGTCAAGAATTGTCTCAAAAATTTTGTTCAAAACAATTTCCATGAAAGATACTATTATTTTTTTGGGAAAATGTCCCAAGTAATTTTCTCGAAGGGTACTTCGAGAAAAGGTTATTTGCAACATTTTTGAAGGGCACTTCAATATTTCCAAATGGGTCATTTTCGAATTTTCTAAAAGGTACTTCAATCTTTTTGAATGGTCCTTTGAAAAGTTTTTGAAGGTTATTTTGCTTTCAAAAAGGCATTTTACAAAAAACCCAAAGGGACAATTTTCCTTTTGTAGGATTTATTTTCAAAAAAATTGAAGGTCCATTTTAGAAAGTCAAAAAACACTTTTAATGATGTGAAGGACACTTAACATAAAATTCAAATGAATTCTCTCAGGAGAAAATGTTGAAACAAATAGCTTGATGGAATTTGTTTAGGAAACTTTCCCACAAAAAAATGTCAAAAGCAAAAAGCCTAAATGAATTCTTTCAGGAAAAGTGTCTAAGACAAATCTTTCTGAAGGACACCTTTGAAGCCAAGTTCCCTAAATAATTCCCCAAAATATATATTAGAAGAAAGAGTGTCCCATTTAGATTTAGTTTCCAAAAGGGTACTATCTATGATTTAGAGGGCACTTTCCATAGTTAAATAACACTTGGAAAAATTTGAAAAGAAACTTAAGTCCAAGGAAAATATTCTAAATGAATAAAGAAGGTGATGTCCCCACAAACATCAATTTCAAAATATAGAAAATAGTCATTGGTGTCAAAATTCTTGGTGGGAACTTGAGGGAAAATGTAGAAATAAAAAATGGTAAGATCCTAAACATCTGGCGTAGATAAAACAAGCAAAGAATAGACAGGTTGACGGTTTGGGTCATTTCTAATAGTTGACCAAATCAAAGAGCATCCATGAAATTGACAAACACAAGTGTTTAAAGGATGACTGAAAATTAGGAAAAACATTCTCTAACTACCATAATGAGTTTTATTTCCATCAAGTAGTGTTATGTGTCAACTCTCCTAGTTTTCGTTTCAAATGTTCATGTATAGTATTTGAGGGAGACAATTTCTTATGCCAATTCTGAAGGTTTTATGTCACTTTTCACCATTCTCATGACTTATGTTAGACAAGTAGAAGTCTTGCCATGGTATGGCTCAGCTCACTACTCTTTCACATGTAATTTTAATAAATATTATTAAGGTGACACATGTCTGAGTAACCGTTGGACTTATTTTATTTGATTCTTCTCTCAAAAGCTATATATATATGCATTCTTTCATCTCTTTGAGTAGCCTCCACTTATTATTGGGAAAAATATAGATAGATTTATACTTGAGGAACTCTTGAATAAATATTCAAGTGTTTTTTCCACTCATATGGTTTAATATTGAGTAATGACTTAAATCTTATTGGTTTAGTCTGGTGAAAGATTGTCTTTTCTAGATTGTACTCTTGATGGTCTACCAATTTGTAGAAAGGAGATTATTACAGGCCTTTGCCAACATTATTTTATAAGTGTAGATATATCTTATAAGTGTTCCATGATTGTATCCCTCGTTAGAATCATTCATTCCCTTCCTAAGAATAATATACCTTCTTGAATCTAGCATATGAAACATTGATGTAGTAATGAATCTTGAGTTGTGATTCTTGTGTGAGAAACACCTTGTTTATCTTTAATTAGTGGTTTTAGTCAATTGGGAGGATCTTATAAACTGGTGCATCACCACTTGGTTTCTTAGTTGTTTTCCTTAACCTTTTTTACACACAAATTATTAAGTTAGAGAGAGATATTTAAAGGTGCATTAAAGGGAGATATCCCCTTATCTAGAGATTAATCTCAATGAAATTGTCACCCACATCAAAAGAGATGTTTCTAATATGCCACTTGGATGAGGAGAGTTGAGCATCTCCTCAAGGGTATGAATCCAAGTGAAAACAACTATATTTAGATATAAACATACACTTAATTTATTATGCTAAGAATAGGCTAAATATAGAAAGTACAACTAAGTTATGCATGGGAATGATAAAGAAGTGATATACTTATCTAGTTTTGATGGTAACACAATGTTGGATCTAAAGTAATAAGAATTTAGGATGGAAGGATAATATAGAATAATTATAAGATTTTGGGTCTGATGTAGTGGGAGATAAATGTAAGCCTAGAATTATTGCACCAACACTATTATATGGGTTTGATGAAAATGTCCTATATAGAATACCTATAGGAAAAGGATGTGACCAACTAGATGCTTTTAAATTTGACTTTGCCTTCACTCTAGTGCATTCATATCTTACTCATGGAATATTTCTCTTCATGAATTTTTAAAACCATAGTTCTTCATCTTCAATGTGACCTTGGGGAAAAATGGGTTAATGACTACATGGTGTTAAACTAATCCTAAATACCCCTCTATCTATGAGTGATACTTATACATCTAATGCTCCAAAGATGAACTCAAACTGATGTAGTTCTCTCCTACATGTTGGCTTGTGTTTGAATCATGCAATATATTCAAAGGAATAATACTGACCTAGCTTGTAACTTGGAAATTCAAGATCTTAGATTATTGTTTTAGTACCTTACACCTATAATGTGTTATACCTATGAATGGTATATAAATAGTTAGGGTTTGCTCAATTTAATGCTCTTTCATAAGAATACTTGGTATTATTCTTGTGTTGTTACGTGAGGAATGAATTAACCTTATTCTTGTAATTATATCAATCCTTTTGGATAATTAACTCTAATTAAAGATTATAAGACAACCGTTAGGATACATTTCATTTACAAGATAGATTAACTTAGGTAATTGGACACTTAAGTTAGGTTAGGACACTAATGTTGATGATAGTGTCTATCCCATATGTTAGTGTCTAAAGAGTAGGAAAGTAGGTATAGGTCCAAAATTTATAGATATGGAATAAAAGTACATTTTAATTATTCTAAGAAAGATAAATGGCTTGGGTCATCAACAAAAGACTAGTATCACTAAGAATATAAGCCAAATGTCATAATGTAGAACACATGTAAGAATTAAGTGAAAAAAGGTCTAAAATTGAGAGGAATAACAAACTTTTGAGTTTACCAGGTGTAAAACACTGAGGTTTTATATAATCCATAAATATCATCTACACTAATCATGTGTTTTTTCCATTTTTTTAAAATATATTCTTCCTCCTATTTATTTTAATTTCATATTGGTGGTGTTCCTTCACTTTCTCAAACTTATTTTAATGTTTCACAAGTCTATTCATTATCATCTCTTCTTCATAGTGTTTCTTAAGTGATTAATATTTTTATTTCTACCTATAGTACCACTACTTATCTTCCAAATCCATAATTTGGTTCCCTTATGTTAATCATGTATGTTATGCAATATCTTAAGTTAAATATATATCAAAGATCTCAAAATTCAAGTATGATGTTTTAAAATAGTATGCTCTTGATCTATTTTATTCCTAGACCCCTTTATCCATTCCCCTTGATTTTTTGCTTCTCTTTTTCATATTTGTTTTCTATTTATGTGTGTACTTCAATGCCAACAGAGTCCTAACTTGAGATAGTGAAGTTTAGAAAGACACAAATGCATAGTGAATGTATATAGGATAAGTAATAAATCAGTAAAGTGAATATATTTTAAGAGGTTAAGAGTGATAAAATTATTTTATTTAATTAAAGTGGCTAGGGAAAATTATTATCTTAATTCCTAAAATTACATCATTTCCATTTAATTATGCAAGTGAACATTCATATAAGGATTAGGTCTTATATCACCATGAATTATTTCTTAGCTAAATTACTTGTTGTTTTCTAATTTTTATAGAGAGAATAGAGTTTTAAAATTTATATAAACTAATTTTGGGTTTAATAAAGGAGATAAATTTAACATATATCTTTAATATTTTCTAGAAAAATAAGTGAGGTTTTTTGCTCAGTTAATGACCAGTGTGGATATTCCTCCATCTATATGATTGGACATAGACATAGGAATTATTTATATAATGTCATCTATCCATGCATTTACTAAGGTACATGGTAACTTGTAATTTTTAATATATATATTTTACTAAATACTTAAGCAAATATAACTTATGTGAATTCATTGTGTATGCAAGGTTGTTTGATGACATCAGATAATCCCATTAATATGATTAAAAAGGTATATTCTCATGTTTTATCCTCATTTCACATGCTTATTCATGTACCTAGACCTATGATTACCCTTGCTGAGTATTAGACATATATTGATCATAACCATGAGATTGAAGTAAGTGCATGCTTTATTTTTATTTTTATTCTAGTTTAAATTTAATTTCTAAACTTGGTTGCACATATAATATTTGAATTTTATAATAATATTTATATTTGAATAGGTTTATATACATGTGATCTATGAGTGTAAAAGGACCCGTAGTTAGATCTTGGAAGAATCCAAATCATATAAGGGATCTCCATATATGACCATGAAATCCTATGGAGAGTCTTCTTCGAAGAAGGCAAAGAGAGACTATTTAATGAGTAGAATGTCTTAGATGATGTACATATTTTTATGGTTGTATTTTTATGGAAAAGTGATGTTGTGCTATCTCCTTCTCCATAGAGTTGTTTCCCTTATTTTAGGGACTCTTATTTGGCCCTTTGAAGTAGTGAAAAATTATAATTCTCACGTCTCTTGAGGATTTGGAATATTTTGGTGGTAAAATATCATTTTTTTAATTCATAAACTTTGTTTTCTCCCTCTCCATTGCACTCAAATTAGTAATTTGTTATGTTCTCTTCATATATTCATTCCACTATTTAGGAGTACAAAAGCACTGACAATAAATATTGGCAATGTTGAAGTGATAGTTGGATAACTCTACTTCCAGTGCATTTTGGATAGAAATGAGTGCTTCCAATATGTCTTAAGTGGTTTATAGTATTGATGATAAAAAAATTTATGTCAATAAATTATCCCCTTCACCAATCATGAAATTTAAGTTGGAATTGAACTAGTCTAATAGTTAATGTTTAATAGGTCACAAGGGATATAAAAGATATTCAAGGAGTTTTAAATATCTAGTAAAACAAACAAGCATGCCAAATACTAACTAATACTTGATTAATAATTTAGAAATCAATTATTCTTTTTAAATCTGAATGAAATACATGTGAATATATAATCTATCCTATCTGATAGAGAAGATCAATGATTAATATAATCTCTTGAAGGAAATATTTATGTTCCTTATAAATATTTATGTTCTACTCAAATGACTTGAAATCTTTATGTTTTATTTAGAAAATGTCAAAATAAAATAAACACAAAGACCTAAAAGATAAAAATAAAATATTATAATAAACACCAAAAAAATAAATCAAAATCAAAATAAACATAATCACACAAAAACTAACTATGAGACAACAAACAACTAAATAATAATTAAAAACTAAAACTAATCTAGGAATAAATTAAAATAAAAAAATCAACAATCTATTAAAACTTAATTTAATCTAATGCAAAAAGAAAATTATTACAATAATTAACTCTATAAGAATTAAATTAAGTCTAAATAGAAATAATAAATAAGAAATAAAAGAATAAATTACAAAATAAAACTAAAAATATAAATTAAAATAAATAACCTTAATAGACAACTCTAACTATTTAAGAAAAGACTAAAAATATTAAGAAACATAGTAATTTATATTAAACAAAGACTAAAATTCAATGAGATAACCTAATCAATTTAATTAAAATTACTACTAAAAAAAATGGTAAAATAAGAAAAATAAAAATAAATTATAAGATTGCGAGTCTACAAAGAGAGTCATCTTAACAAAGATGAAGTGAACTTTAATTAGAAATAGAATATTTAGTACAAAAATTCTTTATATAACTACCAAAGCAATCTAAATGGATCAACAATATATCACATATAGTGAAGTATTCATCAGTTTTTGATCCAAGTAGTTAGGATTCTACTCATATGACTACAAATATGCAATCATCATAAGATGTTAATAGATAATTGGTTTATAAACTAAAAAAATGAAACCTAGATATACATGTGTTAATTAACCATATTACTTAACCGTCAGAAAATGTATCCTTGATCAATCTAAAAAAATTGATTTATCTCAGAGATGTTTCACCAAAAAGAGTATTATGATGAACTTTGAAGCAAATTAGAGTCTTCAAAATACCTATGTAATGTTCTTTTTAAATATCACTTTGATCTTCATTTATAATCCTTTTTTCAAGAGATGGTTGATGGTTAATTATTTGTTAAATCCTAATTGAATTTAATTAAGTCAATTAAATTTTAGTTATAACTTAATATAAGACTTTTTAAAATAAGTCTTAAAATCAAAATAAATATAAATAGACCAATGGGACAGATGCTAACTAGGTGGGGGACCTTAGACATCACAACATCTAACTAAACCTATTATGTATAAACATTTAAAATAACATAAGATTTTTAAATTAAAATTTATACATCTAACATTTAACCATATACATTATCTATAAATTCATATATTCCACATCAAAAACATATACTATCTAAAATGTTTTCAAACACTATCAAAACGCTATAAAACCATTACCAAAATAAAATTTTAACTATATTAAAACATATGGAGAATCTTAAAAAGTGCCAAAGTTGTATAATTGAACTTCACTCAAAATCCTATTCCTCATCTCAATCTGAAAGCATATCTATCAATAGATATCCCTTGTTAATCAAATACTCTATATAATCATGGTGGTATAAGGAAACTTAATTGACTTGATAGAATCCTCATTATATTCATCATTCACTTCCAGCTTAACCTTATGTACCATCTTGGTTATGGTTAAGAAGAACTATCCTTTATTTTTCTATCAAGTGATGAGGCAAATCTACAAGATTCATTTTTGTGCAAGTTTGAATCAGATTCATAGGTTCAAGAGATGGATTTTTATGGATAAGAAACACTAAATCAAGAGAATTCAACTTAACAAATTATTTCAAGTTATTTTTAGGAAAAGGGTCATGATGCTAAGTAGAGTGATGAGAGATGAAATTAAGTTTAGACTATAGAGATATTTACATTCACTAAGTTGAACCACTTGGATTCTCACATTTATGAGGATAGGTTATCCAATACTATAATCTCAATCCTTGACTTCCTCAATTATTTTTAGGATTAAACGGTAAGGCTTCAAGAATATCCCAAAATGTGGGATCTAAGGCATCAAATTAAATATACATTTGAGTTCCTCTATTAAAAGGTCTAGGCAAATTTCTACCAGGTCTTCTACGTCCATAATGCTGGCCTTTGAAAGCAAAATTATGAGAAGATGAATCTTCTTTATTCTAAGTTTGATCATTCTTCCATACAATACCAAGAAAATTATTAGAGTTAGGAGGTGTCCACCATAACATTTTTTTAAGACAAAATAAATCAAAACTTGATCACTTACCTTAAAAACTATTCTCAACCATACATAAAATCCATATAAGTCCATATCTTAAATTTCAATAAACTAATTGAAATTGGAAACATCATCTTATCAACATAGTTTTAAATAAATGACCAAGTTTTTCTTATGATTTATATTTAAATAAAATCAATTTGAAAACCATATGAATAAACAACATTCTGATAAAAGACCAATTATATATAAAAATTTCTCAAATCACTACTTTTCCATTTTTGAAATTGATCTCTAACAATACGATCAACTTTTATAATTCAAACATTCAAATTTATATTTTTATACTTGACACAAGAATATCAAAATTAACTATATCATGATATCATCAAACTAAAGTGAGTAACCCTCTCGTATTTACTTATATAAATATAATAGGCTAAATCAATAAAAAAAAAATTCTCAACTAAGAAAATGCTCAAAAAGTATAAAGAAAATTTTAAAAAAACATATTCTTCCTGTTATGAATAAACCCTTATATTTAAATAGTGGTATCTCTTATATTAGATCTCACATGTAAAAATAAAAATAAACACCTAATATTTTTCATGTAATTTCACTTCATAACAGTTTTACCATCTTCATCTATACACATCTAAAAAACCTTATAACTAAAAACCCACATTCTCACACAAACCATTAAAAATTTCAATTTACCATAAATATTCCCACATAAATCAACCAAACTATCATACTAAAAATCAAGAATTCAAAAAATCCTTCGAAACTAATAAATATGCAGTAACTAAAAATCATTTCTATCTACCATAATTGTTTCCAAATAGATTAGAAAAGAACTTCATAACCTCAAAACATTTTCAACTTAATCATAATGAAAATAAACTATCTTGAAATACAACTCATTCACATAACATGTTTTTCAAAACCCAACTCAATATAAACCAAACCCAACATTTTATCAAAACAAAATCAATGAATGGTTATCTCATATCCATATCCAACTTCCATTAACATTTTAAATCAAAACCAATGATCACATACTTATTCATGCAACTTTGTTTTATAAAACCTTCACCAGTCATCAAACAAACCATGTCTTTCTTAAACATGAGATAACTAGTAACATGAAATTCATCTAGAGTCAAATAAATCACAACATGTATATATCATCTTTAAAAAAAAAAACAATATGATACCAAAGTCTGTTTTATTTCAAATTTTAAATAGATAGAAAACAAACATCTATCAAAACCAAACATAAATCTATAGCATATTTTAGATGAACATAATCTATGTGTTATAAAAATTATCAATCACCAACCAATGTCATACTAATTAGTTTAAGACCCTAATATAAAAAATAATACATAATTAAATATACATGCACTTTAAGTATATATCTTTTATTCACCACCCATAAATCAAACCAAATTTTACCAAGTAGTAGATAGTTTTATAACTAAAACTTAACTTAGAATCAAAATAATCGATGCATGCATTTTAAATATTTCAACAAATAATAACACACAATCAAGTCTACATCACTTTTCAAACTAAAACTTAAAACAAAACTACATGCTTTGAATAAAATCACAAAATTCCTTTTCATGATTGCTAAATTTTATTAAATAATCTAAACCATTCAAAACATATACTGGAAATGACAAGTCTCAAAATATTACCTAATTTTTCAAGTTACGAAAACTTCTCTTCATTTCTAGAATTCTAATTACAAAATTCTTCTTCTGCCCAAAGCTTGTCAAGAATAACAATCATTCAAATGAAAATGTCTTTTGTATTATTTTAAGATATAATAATTATCTTGGCTACATGTATTAATGACATTGGTTGTTGAATTTATCATTACCTACTACTAATCTCGCCTAATTCCTTTGGCAATAATGACAAATTTAAATTTGACTAGAATTTATAAAAAATTAATTACCAAATTCCTTTAACCAATGCATGTACCTCATACTTTAATGCCATAAGTTTTGTAGTCTCTAAAGAATCTCCAATGTAATCCCCATAAACTCAATGTAATAAATGAACATAATGACTAGTTAAATGATATCAACCATTGATTCGAACCCTAAAGTCAAATACTAAACACTTTGATCATAATTGAGTTTTATTTTCATCACCCTAGGTCCATATTACCACTTCATGACATTTCTTCCAATTATCAGCATTTATCCCTAGTATCATTATCACCTCTTACATCTAGTGATATTCAACCACTCATATAATATACAATGTTATTATCACAAATTATTCATGGGTCTTTCAACATTAACTTTTAAATCTTATGTTAAAAAACATTTAAGTTTAGCAATATTTAAAACATTAAAAAGTTATATATATATATATATATATATTGAAACTTCAAATATTAGCAATAAAATGCTAGTATAAATCATTCATATATAACCTTCATTATCATATTTGTCATTTCATTAATGAATCTATGTATCAAACCATGAATGTTCAGAGTTCTAACCATTAACATTGTATTCATATGATCAAATAACTATTTTCATACTAATTCTTTTACATGCTTAATATTTTAATTAAATCCATTAAATGCTTTTGAAATCACTTATAATGCAGAGTAATAATTTCACTAAATAAAAAAATTATTATAAACATTCATCATAATAATATATATTTAAATGATTCAATGAACCAAGACCCCCAATTAACAGTTTTATATGTTACAACAAAGTCATCAATATGATAGAATTAGCTTAAAAACTCTTGTAAATAGAAAATAAAAAGAGGGGGTGCCAGAAATAGGCTCAACACTAACAACCTTGCTCATTGAATTTAGAAATGAAATGAGTTAGCAAAATGAATTTTTTCCTATTAAAAGTAAAAAACTTGAGAGTATGGTCCAGGTAAACATTTCTTAGGCAACTAGAAATGAACACCTTTAATAATAAAGTGATTTAAGGGATGAGGTTTTTCGTTAGCATGGTATGAATAACAAGATTGATTAGATGGGGAATTTTAAGATGGATAAATAATCAAAATGTAAATATCTTATACACAAATCCTAAAAATAATTATTTTCTTAAACACATTAATAACCAATTCAAGTTCACTTATGAATTAAAATTCAAATTATGTCATGTAAACCATCTTACCATGATTATATACTTACAAAAATATAAAAGTATTTAGGTAATTTTCCTTCATACAGATGAATAACTTTGTTTATGTAACCATAATTGATGTAATCAAAAGAAAACAAGAACAATAAATAAAACACAAACCAAAAGAAACTAAATGGAAACAAATAAATAAGAAAGGATCTATTAATAAAATGATTTTAAATGATGCCCACTGACTCAATAATGAAACCAATTTCCTTCCATTTCTTGTAAGTGAAAATCATTTTCTCAAGAATAATAATAATCTTATATGATCCCAACCAAAGTGAATCAAACTTATGATGCTTTCCTAGATCTTCATGGACTTTATCCAAATAGGACACAAGATCACCAACCTTAATGTTTTCCTAGAAACCTTTTTATCTTAAAAATTCTTTAACTTTTTTTAGCTTCTTAATTTTTTTGAAAAGTAGTAATCTTACTTACATTTAAAGCTATTAAGCCACTAAGTCTTTTTTCAATTAAATTTATATCTTCGGATAAGTATTGTAAACTAGTATGAGAAGATGTTAATGTGCATCTCTATAGATAAAGTGGCTTCAAAGGCATAAGTTAGCATGAAATGATAATATCTTGTAGTTTCTTTAACAATGGTTGGATCAGCCCATAACACCTCAAATATATTAAGATGTCAATTTATTTTATTTTCACCAACTATTTTCTTCATAATGAAAATCAGATTTTTATTTCTAGATTCAACCAATCTATTTCTTTGAGGGTAATATTTACATTAATGAATAGATATAATATAATATTTTCCTAGAAATTCTAAATATTAATTTTAAATAAATTATGAACCATTATGTAAAACAATCTCATAAGGTACACCAAATCTAGAAAAAACATAATTTCTAAAAAATGAAACAACTTCATATGTAAGTAAACTTTTTAAAGCTTTTGATTCACACCATTTTGTAGAGTAATCAGTATTAGATATTATATATCTATGTCCATTACAAGGAGATTGAATGTTTGATATAAAATCAATTCTCCATTTAGTGAATGAATTTTTAGGAATTGTGGGATTCAATGGAATTTCTATTAATTTTTCCCTACCAACAAATAATTGACAAGGCATGCATGAATGTATTCATTTATAAGTATCTTGAAACAATGTAGCCATTAACAACCTAGAAATAAAATATTATAAGCTATATTTTCTGTAGAATAATTACTACCACAACTACCTTTAGATCATGAGTAAGACATCTTATCAAAACTCTATCATAGTTTCTATAAAAAAGTTCAAGCAAGCATAATTTTAAATCCTACACTCTCAATGATATCCTTTGTCTTTTATCCATATTTTTAAGACAACCTTGATTTTGGAAATAATATACAAGATCATGGTACTAATCATCTTCAACTATTAAACAGTCTCAATCTTTCATTTCAAGCCCAAACTTAAATGTTTTTTAAAAATTAACAACCTTCACAGACTGAAAATGAGGTTTTGCATTCAATGAATCATTAACAAATAAAATCAAAACATTAATACTTGAAGAAGCATTTTCATCTAATGTTTTGTTAATTCATTTCCTTTAATAGTTTTATAATGTTAAATTCAAGGTCAAACTCTTGGATTCTTAAAATCCACTTTGCTAATCTTCCTTGAATAGTAGTTTATATTAAAAGATAAGATCAAAACATGTACATTAGATCTTATAGTAACTTTATTTCTCATCAAGAGATAATGAAATTTAATTAATGAAAAAAATAAAAAAAATAAAAATTTATCAATGAGAGGGTACCTAGCTTTTGTAACTTTGAAAACTTGACTCATATATGATGGGTTTTTCATCATTATTTTGATCTTATTATATTATTAAAAAACCTATGTCTTTTTCTATTGCATTAATGTAAAGAATAAAATACTTAGAAAAATAAGTTTTTGCAAGCATCGATGCATTTGCAATGACATTTTTCACATTGTTAAAATCAAAATCAACTTTTGCATCCCACATATATGACTAGTTTTTCTACAGAAAAATATGTAAAGGATTTGATTTATCATTAAAATCTGAAATAAAACTATGCACAAAATTATTTTTGAAAAATAAATACCTAAGACCAGATTAACCTTTAGGTAGATTCAGTTCTTTGATTGTTTTAACACTTTTAGGATCAATTGAAATACCCTCTCTATAAATAATATGTCCTAATAATTTTCCTTCAGTAATACCAAAAATAGAGTTCTTAGGATTAAGGGAAATACTATATTTTTTACATGTTTCAAATAATTTACGTAAATGATCTAGATGTTTCTTTAATTTTTTTAATGAAGTATAAGATCATCTAAGTAGACTTGCATGACAATACCAATTAAATCATCAAAATCTACATGTATATGTCTATGAAAATTTTCACATGCGTTTATGATACTAAAAGGAATTTTATTAAAAGAGAAAATTTCTCTCTAAGTTGTGAAGGTTGTCTTGTTCCTATCATCTAGATTGACAAATATTTGGTTATAACTAGAAAATATATTAAACAAAGACATCATTTCATATTATGCAACTTACTATATAATTTGATCAACACTTAAAAGAGGAAAATTTTCCTTTACACTAGCCTTATTTAGATATCTAAAATCTACACAAAGTTTGATATCTCCATTTTTTTTATGTACATATACTATATTAGTTACCAATTCATGATATGTTATAGGAAAAATGACACCACTATCAAGCATTTGATCAAGATATTTTTTGATGGTGTCTTCTACCAAAGGGCTTATCCTTTATATTTTTTGCCTAATGGGTTTAATACCAAGCTTAATAATAATGTCATGGTTTATACAATTAGTATCATACCATTTTAAATCTTTATAAGACTAGGTGAAAATATGAATAAATCATTTTAAAATTTTAATAAATTTCACCTTCTCATTAGGAGTACATTGTATTCCCAAATAAAAAAAAATTGTTCTTCTTCAGTTCTAAGATTTATTAGGATGGTCTCTATAATAATTATCCTAGAAGTTTATTCTATATGTGAGATCTTAGGTTCATCCTGTGGATTAAAAATAGATTTTAAACTCACCAAACTAGCTAGTAACTTATTAGTATTTATTTTTAAATAATCTCCATAATTAAGAACATAATTATCACTATCAAAATAAGTTCTTTTAATAAAGGCATTAATCTGTTTATCATAATAAAAATCAGGCCAACTTTTATTTAAATCAAAAAAATTAGAACTGAGAATTTCTAAAAATGAAAACTTAATAGCATGTTCTATCACTCATGGTAGGGTTAGAAGCAAAATAAACATGTTTATCATCTCATATATTAAATTCCCTAAGAATATGGGTGATATTAAAAGCTTCAAAATTTTCAAGTAAGGACCACACCTTTTGAGTATATCAATGAAGATACATTTGGTTTGTCTTATAAACTTTCCTTAACTATCTAATAACTAATTTAGAATCCCCAAATACCTCTAATTATTTTTCAGTCAATTCTATAGCCTTTTCTAAACTAAGACATAAGGCTTCAAATTATACCATATTATTTGTAGGATAACATAAAATATTACATATAGGAGAAATGAGACAAATTCCTACACCACTTCCATCTTTTGAAAAATCACCATTAAAATATGAATTCCATAAATCATTATTGAAAAAATATCTTGATGTTGTTCAAGTTCATCATGGAGTAGTAATTCATATGTACCATTTCCTATTTAAACATATGCAATAGTTATTGATAGATTCAAAAGGATTAATAAACCAATCTTCTATTCAAATAAAAGTAATTTCCTTCCTAATTATAACCCAAGTAGTGTCTTTACGCACAAATGACCTAGTTACTTTAAACTAATATATACCCAAAAGCATTGCATTATTGCTTGGTATATCTAGAATTTGAACATTAGTTATACATCAAATTATTTGATCATGTACAAATTTAATCACAATTTGTCTAAATTTATAATGGCTTTTTATTTGATGTGAATAAAAAATTGTGAGTTTTCGATTATCTATTTTGTAAGATATTCTTATTTAATTAGCATAATAAATTTTGGCATAATATTCTTAGATGTACCTATATATAAAATGTAGTTATGTATGGATTTATTAACATTTTTGATAGATATATGGACAAGTTGTATGTAATTAGTTGGAGGATCATAAATCTGAGTAAAAATTATTGATTGATTTTGTTCATTATATTTTTTTCTTCTTGAAATCCTAAAACATATTTAGCATTTAGATTTTTAATGGCCTCATTAATCTTGTCAAGCTGTCATGGCAAACCAGTAGCCTACAATAAGAGAATCTTATTAATTTAATTAAAATAATTGCTAAATAAAAATATAAGTTAAATAAGACAAATGAAAATAAAATAAAATAAAAGATTATTTTTCTACAAAGAGAGTCATCTTAGTAAAGATGAAGTGAATTTTATTGAGAAACAAACAATTTAGTACAAAAAATTCTTAATATAACAATCAAAATAATCCAAGTGGCTAAAAACATGTTGCATATAATGAATTATTTATTAGTATTCAGGCCAAATAGTTCAAATTATGCTCATATGACTATAAATATACAATCATCATAAGATATTAAACCTAACAGCTTTCAGATAATCAGTTTATAAACTATACAATAAAACCTATATACACTTGTATTAATTAAGCATATTACCTAACCGTCAAATAATGTGTCCTTGATCAATCTACAAAATTTTATTTATCTCATGTATGTTTCATATAAAAGAGTATTATGATAAACTTTGAAGCAAATTAGAATCTTCAAAAATCCCTGTGTAATGTTCCTCCCTTTCAAATATCACTTAAATTCTTTTATAATCCTCTATTCAAGAGATAGTTAAGATATTTGATATAACTAATTTTATTTAACTATTAGTTAAATCCTAATTGAATTTAATTAACTCAATTAAATTTGAGTTATAACTTAACTTAATATAATTCATTTTAAAATAAGTCATAAGAACAAAATAATTATAAATAGACCAAGGGGATAGAATCTAACTGGCTAGGGGATCTTAGACATCAGAACATATAAATAAACCTATTATGTATAAACATTTAAAATTACATAATCTATTTAAAATAAAAATTACAACATTTAACATTTAACCATATGTATCATCTATAAATTTATATATTACACATAAAAAATGTATACTATCTAAAATGTTTTTAAACTATAATCACCCTAAATTGGTAAAAAAACACACATATTATGTATTTTCATGGTCTTTTCATAGGATAATCTGATTGGAGAATATGAGATTTATTCACATTTAGCCAGGTCCTCTTGTCTGTCTTATCTTGGTCTTACTACATTGCCTAGACATCTCTTTGCCTATTCCCTGTCATCCATAGCTTACCATGTTTGACCCTTTCAGGCCCAAAGACCTTTTTTAAACCCTAACACATCCCCTCAGGTCCTAAAAACCATAGAAAATAACACTCAAATATGGAATACAACACTAAAACCTAAGGTGTCCATTTTTGGGTGCTATTGTCCAAGCCCATTTTTGGTTCTAATGGTCAGTTTTTTCCATAGGATAAGTCTTACCCTTTTTCTTTGCTTCATTCTTAAGTTTCTCAATGATGGACAAATATAAATAAAGTTCTCACATTTGAAATAATTAGTCTCTTATATAAAATACTACACAAGGCATTTTATATCTATCACTTACTACTTTGGCACATTAGACATAATAAAAATTAATCAATAGTATAGCTCAATTCTTTGCATCACACTTACATTTACATGCTTGATTAAGGAAGGGCCTAAGTTAAATTCATTATTTCATCAATAATGCATGTTGACTATACACATTAACTAAGGGAGAACTACATCAAATTTGAGACCCTAACTTGAGGGATAATGTAGGTAGTAATTAGAATAGTAGGTGTTTTTGATTGTGCAATTATTCTTCCCCTAACCCAGTTTTTCTTCCTTTTGCTTTTGATCTATTTATCATTTCCATGTGCACAGACAAGTATAGGTACAATAGATGGAAATAGACCTACAAAAAGTTTTGGTGACTCTCAAGAGATGAAATTTGGTATATAAGGTCTCTTAGAATAGACAAATAGAACCTAGAAAGCTCAGAAAGATCAGACCCACAAGACTACAACACTAAAACTAGGACTATAGTGTTGGAACTCCAGGTGTCCCATTTTGGGTACTCTTGTCCAGACATAAAATAGACTTCTAGGTCCTAATTTTGATAGTTTTCTGAGCCAAACCAACAAATATCAACCTTTGAATCTTTTATCTCAGTTCAAAACCAATATAGTTTTATTCTCTTCCCTATTGTTTGTTATTTTTGAAAATCAACTAATCACTTCCATATTCAATAAATTAGTAGGTTAATTAAGGAAAATTTATTTATAGATTTTACACTTAATCCAAACCCCTTTATTATTTAGGAAATTAAGCCCTATAGTTTCCCAAAATTTGTAAAACACAAACAATGTTAAACCACTGTAGAAACACTATCAAACCATTATCAAAATAAAGTTTTAAGTAGTATTAAAACATATATAGTATTTTAAAAAATTTAAAATCAACATAATTAAACTTTAGTCCAAATTTTATTACTCATATGCATTTTAAAGCATTTTTATCAACATAAAGCCCTTGTTAATCAAATACTCTATGTAACTCATGGTAGTACTAGGTGTTGACTAGTTTGACCCCAAGTCAAAATAGGTCAACCCATTATAGTATAAAACTTGTATATGAATCTATTAGGATCCTATATAGTGTGTCATGTTCATTTTTTGGGTCATTTAATATTTTATTACCTTGGTCATATTCCATTTTAGCCCCTTATGTCATTTCTAGTCACACAGGGTCATATTTGAGCTATTTATGAAGGTTGTATGGTTTCCCTTGATGTAAAAGTGTTAATAAATATTATTCAATTTCCAATATGTCATATCCCTTTCAATAATGTCATTCCTATTTGAAACTTGTAGGTTCCCAATTAAAATCAATAAAATAGTGAGAAATGAAGGAGTTTTAGAAGTTATACAACCTATAGAGGAGAAAAACACATAGCAAATTATTTTGGGATGATTATTAAAATTATATTACTTAATTTACATTATTTATATTCTTTTAAAGTATCAAAAATGGTTAAAATCCATTCTACTCCTCCATCTCTCTATTAGACATCTAAAACAAGTCAACAAGTCTTATGATGATACAACCATTAGGAGAGGTTTTAGGTCAAATGATATTTTGGGGTGATATTAAAATTATACCGATTCCATTTCATGGTATTACTTTCATGATCGGCCACCTTTTACTTATGAACCATGTTTAAGAAGTTGATTATTTATTTTTGCATGTTGTTTCCCATATCCTATAGGTTTTATTCCTTTATGAGCATGTCCATACAATTCATGTGATTAATTTTATTATAAAAAAATTATACATTCTTATTTCATTATTATCAAATATTTTTTCATGTTTTAAAGTGATTTTATGGGCCAAACACCTTAAGTTTCAACTTGGTCTCATATGGAGTGATAGACATGCTTCTACCGTATGAAGAGGTTTAATTTACTTTTGATGGTTCCATATGAAGGTGATTCGTTTTTATTAATTAATTTTATGTATTTTTCACCCCCTCTAATTCCAATATCAACCTCAAAGGAGATCAGTAATGGAGTTTCATTCAACCTCCAACACAGTCAAGTTTACTGCAAGTGTTCACACATAGTCAGATGTGTGAAATATTGTATAGCATTCATGGAGAGGTAATGAGGCATTATAAGGTGTTGATCATATTTTTGGAAACATTAAAAATAAATCTAATCTCTCCAAGTGTCAAATAAATAAATATCATAACTAGCTTCCCCTTCACACACAATATTTCACCATTCATATGCACCTATAGGTGCCATTCAAGAGATAATCACATTAGAGTGGAATTAATTAAACTAGTTTTAAGTATTTCAAGGTGAAAAAAATCCATTTTGGGACTTTGATAAGGTCAAGTATGGGTTATAATCCTATTCCTTCACTATTTTATGTCACCCCTATAAGTGCACCTATAGGTGACTCATAAAGAATTGATCATGTTGAAATGGAAGTGTTTGGGACTAGTTTGAGGACTCACTAGGTGGATGAGTTCAATCTAGACTAATGGGAGCTATAAGATTGGTCATGTAAGTATTTCATTAGACACATAGTATTATATCATACTTTCATAGTCCTGACTATCATTGTATGAACACTTACAAGTCTCCATAGAGAGCTAAGAATATTGAATTAAAAGGTTGAACCTTGTTTGGACCTTCCTAAAGGTCTTAAAGTGTTAAGGTTGACATGGAAATCATTGTAAATCATAGAGTGGAAAATAGTCTCGAGAATCATGCTCACAAGATTGATATAATGACTTTAGAGACATATTCCCAAAATAGGGCTTCCACCCTTATATTGATCCTCCTATAGTGAAAGTCGTGGAGTATATACATATCCAAGTGATTTAATTACGTATCCCACATATATAGGTAAAACCTTGTAAGAAATAATAATGTTTGAATAAGAGAGAAAAATGTATAAGGGTTTTAATCTCAAACCTTTTTTAGTGAAATATGATAGTGTTATCTATAATTGTCTGAAATTAAATAGCTTTTCAATGCTAGGAAACCTAATGAAGGAAAAAAATTGATATAGATACCCATTTGGAATTGAAATGGAACTAACAGTTTGAATAGAATTGAGAGGAATTGAAGAGTGAAGTCTTCACCCATATCACAACCTACAGGTCTCCTCTTGGTCACAAAATAACACCTATAGGTTGAATTTAGGGTAAACTATATAGGTTGTGTGTGATACCTAGATTAAATCATGGTGTGGGAAAACTCAACCATAAGACAAGACTAAATATCTTGAATAAGGTCTTAGGGAAATGAAAAATGGCTAGAGAATACAAGTACTCACCTACATGCATGTTTTTTGAGCAAGAACACAACATACAATTGATTGTAGTCAAACTTAGGTTAGTTTAGTTTGGAGAGATGTGGAGAGTTAGTAGAGTTTGGGAGTGTTATTATAATTAAAACACCTCAAATATGATGATTTCAATCTCATTATGTCCTTAGATAAAGGAAATAGATTAAGGACTAACCTTCAAGATCTAACCTATAGTCATGATCATAGTTCATGTACAGTCAATAAGTCTAGAAGCATGTTTTGAAGATTTTAAAGGGTTAGAATGTCTATTAGCATAGTCTAACTCTAAAAATTGGAGGTGATGGTCTTGTAGGTCATGACAAAATTGAAGGCCCAATATAATTTTTTTCCTAGGCAAATAGGGGAGATACCCTTTATTGTATCTTAGATAGAGGGTACTCCAAGAAATAACAAGTCTACAAATAGAGGTAGGTAGGTGTGAGGGATGAGAAGAAAGTGTTAACGTATTAAGAGGAAAGGGTAGGAGGTTTCTACATACATGCTCAATTACATCCAAGATATTTAAACCATTATAAACTACACAAGTCAAGTTTGGGCATCAGAGACATAGTGAAACTCACTAGGCATGTAGTAAGCCTAGATTCCTCAAGGGGATATATCCCCACTTGAAACATAATTGATGAATTTAATATGAGGTTACAAGATGTTTCAAAGCCTGCATCTTGAAAATTAGACCATAGAGAAACCATACCTTGGCTTAGACCAACT